>JAYEVE010000332.1:600000-1055000 GCA_036346375.1 Guadua angustifolia
TACCTCTGTTGGGTAATTGGGTTGGCACTAAAACATAATCCTAGGAGAAGGTATAAAGATTAATGTAATCCTTAACACAATAATGTAACCAATGGAACAACAAATGTCTACTACACTTTGTAGTGAACAGAAGGACCTTCCTTCATTTAGTTCCCAAGTCTGATGCTCCCGTTCCCCAAACTATATATAATAGCAGCACATCTTATACATGGGACACAAAATGATGTGTAGCAGCACATCTTGATCTTATACAGGAACTAAATAAAAATAGAGCCGAACAAATCAACAGGCACAAAGAACAGTAATTTTGACATATGTTCATCGAACATCCCATAAGCTTGTCCCACAGGGCATGCATGGGTGTCCTCCACCTCAAGATTACAAGCGTGAAAAATGAAGTGGATTGCATCAAGAAGTTGCTAATGAAAGTTCTATAGATTATTCATTTAATCCGGTCAATAAAAATGAGTGCACAAAGACAATATGCTTGTTAAAGCATGCTATATTTTCCATCTAATCTAATCATCAAATACGAGTGTGGAAAAACCAAATGAGCAGTTGAAAAGAGCACCAAAGCAAAATCCTCTCATCACAGCTGCTGCTAGCCTGCTCCTAGTACAAAGTACAGACCAGATTATTCCAATATACTTCTCCATGAACACACGGAACACACATATGTCCACACGAGGATTAAATTCGATCAAACAAACAATAACAAGACAAGCAATATAAGCATCAGGCAAACATTAGTAGATTCCTCAGGTGTTATGTGAAACATGGAAGACATGGACAGACACTTTCATAGAAGGCCAAGCATCACATGCAAATCGCTCCCTCGTTATTAATCTCCCAAACGTAAACTTAGAAATTGCAACCACATATAGATTATTCCAATCTACATGTACACAATTGCAAACACACACACACACACACACACACACTCACACACACACACACACACTCAGATGCGCACAAGATGTTTGATGAAACGAGCAGTTGTCAATAAGGTTTTTGTAATCACCCAATATACACTTTACTAACGGGAAAAGATGAATTGAGTGGTAATCTGCACAAATACCCGCGATTCCTACATTTGGGTGAGAGATTTGATCGTTAGGTAATCAGATACACCCACGCACGCAAGGTGTTCGACGAAAAGAAAAGCAAATAGGGGCCAAAAAAGGTGCACCTTGATGCCCGGGAATGACATGCCGAGCTCCTCCTCGGGGATGACGACGGGCCACTTATCCCCAGCGTCGCGGAATATCTGCTCGGTCTCTACGAGGCGGCCGCGGGCAAGGATCTTGTCGCGGATGCCCCGCGTGGTGGCGCCGTCGCGGCAACAAAAGATTCCTCGACGCCGTTGAAGTTTGTGACGAGGACGCCGCTGCCGCCTTCCGCGGGTCCAGCGGGCTGTACTCCACCACCACCTTGGAAAGGAACTTGAGCATCTCCTCTCGCCGCCTCTGCATTCTTCTTCAGTGTCAGGCTCCAGCAAGAACCGAAGACAACCCAAGGGAATGCAGAAGATGGCAAACAGAAAAATCAAGAGAAACGTAGCAAACTCAAGAACAGAATGAAAAGGAAATGTAGATGCGATTCTATTGAGGAAAGTAAAGTATAACAAACTTCTGCCAAATCTCTTCAGACTGATCAAGCAAAGGAGAGCCGCTTATATACTGCTGGCTTCCCGACAAAAGCGAGTAAATACCGTCCTTAGTAAAAGTTAAAGGTAAACAGTAAACAGCAAATTCAACCACAGCCGCTAGATCATTTCCTTCTACTTCATCTTCACTTCTGGTTCCTTGGATCGCAGTAAACGTCTTGACGCCCTCTGAGCCGCAAAACATCACTTACTCAAGAGATCATTGCTAATACTGACCGTCCAACTTTCTGAAGACCCACTCTTCTGATCGAAATACTGGATTGAACAACTTGGTTCCTGACAATACCCTCCCCTTTAAGATCCTTGTCCTCAAGGATTAGATGTTAGAGAATCAAAATGTGGAAAGACCTTTGAAATAAAATCTGCATCTTCCCAGGTTGTTGCATCTGGTGGCAATTTGGCCCACTGAACCCTCCACTGAACTACTGGATTGTTGTTTCTAGGAATCAACCTTCTCCCTTTCGATTCAAATTACTGGTATTGATGTTTTTGAAACTTCCTCCTGACTCCCAGCTGTTATGCTTCTTATAAAGATTACTGCTCTCATAATTCCTTGAATGTGCATACGCCTCATTCAGAGTTTGTGGATTAAGAGATTTCAAGGGAACTTTAATATAATTCTTTAATCCAGAAATGAAATAATCAATGAAATAACCTTCAGACAAGTCAAGAATGTTCCTCTTTACCAGGCTCATCATCTCTTCAAATTTGTCCACATATTCTTCCACAGTTCCCATTTGTTTCAACTCTCTAAAATTCTCAGTAATTTCAACCCTTGTTTCTGCAGCAAATCTTTGACAGACCATATGACAGAATTGTTGCCAAGTGATGGTACTTGTATCAATTCTATTACTGCTGATCCATTGATCAGCTCTTCCAGTCATATAAATTTCAGCAATTGTTACCTTTTGGCCCTCAGGAGTCTTAGCCAACTCAAAGCACTTTTCAGCCTTCCTGATCCATGCTTCCGGATTTTCACCATCAAACTTTGGAAACTCAATCTTTGGAACTTTAGTGAAATTGGTGTAAGTGGACTGTCTATTTTCTTGTTGTAGTGCACTTCCTTCACTAGCCCTTGGCATTGCATAAACTCCCTGAATATCTGTTCTGACAGGTGGTATCAAACTAGATACAGGAGGGTAATAACTATTAGATGATCTAAAAGGAGGCACAAAAGGTGGAGTAGATGCAGTAAACTGAGGTGCAAATGTTCCACTCACTAACAAAGATGGATAAACACTGACCCCAAATGTTCCTGGGACACTACTGTCCATCCCCCTTCCCATTCCAAAAGTCACAACTGGATGACTGGTATTGCCATAGGGAGTGCGAAATGGTATAGGAGCAGTAATATTCATACCGTTGCTTGTTTGATAATTTGGAACATGAGAATACCCACTTCCTGGTGTATTATGAAAATTAGCTCCTGAAGATGAAATCCCTTCTTCTACTTGCTCATTTTCATTATCTAACCTAGCCAGAGTATTTGTAACCTCTCTTTTACCCGATCTATCAAGCAAGGTATTCAACATTTCCATTACCTGATCTATCTTTGAGGAATTTCCCTTCAACTGGTTCTCAAGCTGATCCATCCTTTCTTTAACGGCAACAGAATTTTCCTCCATTTGCTGCTGCAGGCTTACCATATCTTTCTTTACTTCATCTATTTCTGCAGCCAAAACTGATCCCACTTCTCCTTCAGAAGCCTTTCCACCCTTCGGCATTTTCAATCGGTCCAACGATCTTTGCAGAATAGGGATTTTACAGGAAGAGTTCAGAACCCTCCCAACCTTCTCTGCTCTCCGATCTTGCAAAACTTCCACCAACTGCGTGAGATTAGTGTAACCCCAGCGGCTTAGGGATTTTACCCAGAATAGATTCCTCAACCTGCACCGCTCAAGAACAACACCATCCACAAGAAGAACGCCAAGGATCAGATTGCTCTGATACCAAATGTCAGGCTCCAGCAAGAACCGAAGACAACACAAGGGAATGCAGAAGATGGCAAACAGAAAAATCAAGAGAAACGTAGCAAACTCAAGAACAGAATGAAAAGGAAATGTAGATGCGATTCTATTGAGGAAAGTAAAGTATAACAAACTTCTGCCAAATCTCTTCGTACTGATCAAGCAAAGGAGAGCCGCTTATATACTGCTGGCTTCCCGACAAAAGCGAGTAAATACCGTCCTTAGTAAAAGTTAAAGGTAAACAGTAAATAGCAAATTCAACCACAGCCGCTAGATCATTTCCTTCTACTTCATCTTCACTTCTGGTTCCTTGGATCGCAGTAAACGTCTTGACGCCCTCTGAGCCGCAAAACATCACTTACTCAAGAGATCATTGCTAATACTGACCGTCCAACTTTCTGAAGACCCACTCTTCTGATCGAAATACTGGACTAAACAACTTGGTTCCTGACATTCAGTCCTCACTCGCCGCCGCCGCCGCCGCTTCGCTTCCCGAAGAATTCGGGCTTGGCTGTAGAGCACTTTGGGTTGGGTCTCACTCGGTTGGGCTCCACTCAAGGCAGTCGGGCTCTGGTTTTCAATAAATATCATCTTCATCACTGGGCAAAAAACTTTCACGTTGCTGTGCGAATCTTTAGAAGCCATGTGCCATTTCAACATTCTTGTTTTTTTATATTAATAACTTGATTGATATATATGATTGTGAGTTCTCTGTCTATTCCGTACATTTTGAGATTTTGACATTCTAGTTAAGCGAATATGTGTTACAGTAAAGCCTAAAATAAATCATACTAGCACAAAGACACAACATTATATTGTTATTTGGTGCAGAGTCATGTTGGTTGTTAAATATTTAGAAACAAGTCAGTTTGTAGAGT
Organism: Guadua angustifolia; assembly: GCA_036346375.1. Lineage (NCBI taxonomy): Eukaryota > Viridiplantae > Streptophyta > Magnoliopsida > Poales > Poaceae > Guadua > Guadua angustifolia. Next base: position 604,512 of record JAYEVE010000332.1, read on the forward strand.
TTTTTATTAGAGTATAATTGTTTTTTGAAGTACAATTGAGGACTCCCACACACGTCCCAAGTCACATAAGTAGGTGCGTCAACTTGTATGCACCTAATTAGAGCAGAGGTCTATGCCTCAAGCAGCATGGACATATGCTTTAATCACTGAACGTATTCAATGGTACATGTATTCTTCCTGTCAACAAACTAGCCTAGGGGAATAGTAGGAAATGTTTTATTCCATCCTTAGATCGAACTTGGGATAGGTGGATTTGTAACACCCGAACCCATCAGTAGAGCTGCGGCTTTGCCAAATTTTTTATTAGAATCCCAAGTTTGGCATTGAGTTTAGTGTTTTGACAAACTTCCAAAAAGTTCCACCTTGTCAGATGGTCTTAAGTGGAGGTGAGGTAGGATGGCAGAATTACCATCAACACCAACTAATTCTTTTATGGGAGTGTGTGTATATATATATATGGCAACGTATCCTGTGCACACAGGACTTCTCGTATACACATCGTACACATCAACTACAAAAAGTCGTGAAAAATTCTGAAAAAAATTGTAGATGTACTTCATAGATTACTCTACCTATGTATGAAGTTTCAAGATCAAATTCATTATATGTCAAGAATTATAAAAAAGAGAAAATTCTGACAAGTTTAAAGAATTTAAACTTGTCAGAATTTTCTCTTTTTTGTAACTCTCGATATATAATGAATTTGAACCTACAATTTTATACATAGGTAGAGTAATCTATGAAGTACATCTACAATTTTTTCAGAATTTTTCACGGCTTTTTTTAGTTGGTGTGCACGGTGTGTACACGGGAGGGGCTGTGTGCACAGGATACGTTGTATATATATATATATATATATATGTGTGTGTGTGTGTGTATGTGTATATACACACACATATAAATATAAAGATAGATGCATGCATCAAGCATTTCTAGCGTGTTTTACCATCCCCATTACATTACATTTATAGATCAATGCCACGTTCTCTCTTTTCTCAATTAGATGTCTCCACCTCTATTGGCAAAAAGTAGATTTGAACATTTCTAGCGCTTATCACGTGCATGACTAGTTTAGACTTTAGAGCTACAACAACCATACGCAACCTCTAAAACATTTTCCTTTTGATCAATTAAAGCCTTACCGAAGAAAAATGCAGTTCTGAAAGCAGTTACTAAAGGTAGCAACGAATGAGAAATGTACGTTGAGTGAAGAAATATATGTACTTCGAAGTTCGAACCGATATAAATCAACACATGTGGAACACTCTGCAATGGAACACAACAGATGCAGAAATAGATTTTTTAAATAATATTATTTTTATTCAAATTTACAAAAATAATACGTCGAAAATAAAAATTGCAAAACTACCCCTCTGTCGCCAGTCCATTTGGCGACAAAGGGTTTGTCGCCATTTTAAACGGCGAATACCTCTCTGTCGCCAAATGGATTGGCGACAGTCTCTCTGTCGCCATTTCATTTGGCGACAGAGAGCCTATCGCCACAGTTCTCTGTCGCCAAATGAAATGGCGACAGAGAAATTTTTTTAAATAATGTAAGTTGCGTGGAAAATTACATAAAATAATGGGACCACAAATTAGTAACCTTACCTCCCTCATGTGCTATGTCGCTCTCGATGAAAAACTACCCTCTCTAGCCTGTGAAAAATTGAGTGCAACTCACGCAGCCTTCACGGGCGACAGTGAGAAAATCGACCGATGGTCGAGCGACAGGGGGCGACCCCATATCACCAGATAATTCATTCGGTCATTTTCCATTTTCTTATCATTTTTGTACCGTTTCACGACGAAAATTGATAAATATTCCTAGTATTTTCCAGCTACGCTCTTGCTCGAGTCGCCCCTATCTTCATCTTCTCCTAGCAGTAGACATCTCCCACTAATTGATATTTCCTAACTATTTTCCCAACATAACTGCAGTTCAAATGGCACTGATCTAGAAAACATACCTTCACTGATGGTAGAACGGCTCCTACCAATGACAGAATCACCTCCGCAATCCACCAGAACCCTCTTCTATTTTACTCTTTCTCCTCCTCACTCTTTTGCCATTCCTCAAGCCCTAGCCAGTTTCTCCTTTTTTTTTCCAATACATCATTTATATTAGAAAGCGTAATAAGTATGTGAACAACATGAAGGATACAGAAACCACAGACCATAAATAATTCGACAAACGACATTCCATAAATATGATAAAGGTCCAACATTCTCGCAAGTACATAACATATGATAAAATGATACTACAGAAATAAGTTACATAATACTACGGAAATAAGATGTTACGGTGGAAAATAACATAGTCCACACACTTTATTACAGCTAAAAATTAGGACGGGCATAACTTAACATCTACTGGGTGCATCGAGGCCATTTCCCTTTCGCCCATGCCTCTGGTGGGGCTTCTCTGGCACGATGTGCCCTCTCTCGCTTCCTCTCTCTTTCGGCCTCCTTCTCCTCTGCTTCCTTCCTACGTGCCTCCTCGCGTGCGGCGTCACGCTGCTGTTGAAGCTGCCTGAACTCGTAATCCCGGTTTGCCTGATCCAGGAGCCTTTGGTCTTCGGGGTTGATTTCCTCGTCGAACCACTGCTCAAATTCACACAGTGGCGGAGGCGACTGCATGAAACTTAAATTAGCATAGTTTTATGTACAAATATTACGAAACACGTATGATTGTTACCAGCTGCCGAGCCCTGAGGCTCTTCTCCGGCGGGTCGAACGCGTAGCTGCGGCACATCCAATACCTCCTCTTCCATGTCAGAGTTTCCCAAGAGTAGACAAGCCTGCAAGGTTCTCCGCACAGACACATTGGTGGGACAACCTCGACAGGTACGAAGAGGTCCTGGTACGCAATGTTGCGCGAGCACCCCGAAATGCCTGCCTCTTCTTTCGCCTTCCCCTTTCCCTTTCCACTTGCACGTCTCGGCATGTTCGGCTGATCCTCTACTTATTTTCTCTCTTCTCTCAGTTCACCCTTTCCTCGTGGTCTCGCTCTGTGGGAAGGAAGGCAGGCGGGTGGTCTGAAGGGCAATTATCGGCCTTATATAGGGCCGCCATTACATAGGGCTGCTAACGCCGGTGCTCTGAAAAGGCGGGTTGTAGTGTGTTGTCATTTCATGGCTTATTGTTGTGTCAGCCTGATAAAGCTGCTAGCAGCGAGTAGTCACATCGCAAAAAAAGTCAAGTTACGTGTGTTGTCGTGTCAGCCTGGTAAAGCCGCCGTGAATGAGTAGTCACATCGCTACCGAGAAAAGCTATGCGTCGCGTTGTCGTGTCAGCCTGGTAAAGCTGGTAGCAGCGAGTAGTCACATCGCGCTGTAAAATCTATTGCGTGTGTTGTCGTGTCGCGAATGCAAAAGTTGATATTTTAATACCACTGAATTTAACAAAAGTAAATAACATGTCTGATTAATATATAAGGTACATGTTTCTCTTGCACGTACAAATGGGATGCAACAAACTAAAATTGTAGTGCATTGAAAGGCTACAATTTATTACAGAAAGGCTACACAACACTTCACGGCCTCTGAACATTCGTGCAATTCTTGAAAGTGTGCCCCGTCTCCTTGTAAACCGAACATTTCTTTACGCGACGACCACTCTCGCAAAGATCCATATCGTTCCTTATACGCCTGGTTTGCCTTCTTCCTACTCCCTTCAGCCTGTTGATATCTGGAACCCAGCGTGTGTCCTCCCATCTTTTATGCTCCGTGAATAAACCCACAACTCGGAAACCGTACATTTCCGCGCCCCAAGTTGCGCCCTGACTTCCTTCATCAAGAATTGGGATGTAAATATACCTGAATCCATACGAATCGTCGAGCAAGCAGCCATGACATGGGAGCATGGCCTACGTAACAAGAGAGGCTTGTTACAGGTGCAGACACAAGTTTGCCTGTGTATGATGCATTCATGAGCGACCTTTCGTCGGTTCGTCCCACGACCGGCCTTCTCTTTGCACAGCACCTCGAAGCAAAGCTCCCTCGTGCCCATCTTCATTGCTGCATGCATCTCCCCCTTCTTGCCTTTGTCTTCCATGTATGTAGAGATCATCTTCGAATACTTCACAGCAGGATCGTTCATACACGCGAACGCCCTCGAATGACGATCGACGACGTACTTTGTGATGCCACGAAGAACACCTTCCACTATAGCAACCAAGGGAAGGGGTCTCAACCCCCGCATCACCCAATTGTAAACCTTCGCAAGATTTGTTGTCATGACCCCATACCTCGCACCATCAGTGTCGTAGAGCAGAGCCCATTTCTCCCTCGGCTCATGCTCTATCCATTCAGAGAAGCATTTTATGGCCCTACCATTCGTTCGGACCAACTGTGGAGGGTCAGTGGGTAACTCCTCGAGCGCGACTGGGGCCTCCCCTGTGGCCGGGGTTGCCCTCTTCGCTGCCTCCGCTGTGTGCCTCGATGTTAGGGTGTCTAATTTCTTCCAGAGTGCATCGAATTTTCTCTGCTGGTTCTGGCCGCAAAGCCTCTTGAAAAGTTTTGTTAGCTCCTTGTTCCTGAACTGCTTATAGAAGTTAGCACCCATGTGGCGCTTGCACCACCTACTACGGAGATCATGCCATGGATGCGCCTCTTCCAGACCTTGCTGCAACTGAACAATTGCCCTCAAAAGCCCAGGATGCCGATCGTGTATGACACAAACTCTAGGCCGTTGATCGACAACACCAGCTTTCACATTCCGTAGGAACCAGAGCCAGCTGTCTGTGTTCTCACCCTCCACGAATGCAAGCGCTACAGGAAGAACCTAATTGTTACCGTCCACTCCTATGGCAGTCAAAATCTACCCTTTGTATTTACCAATCAGAAATGTTCCGTCCATGCACAACAACGGACGGCAATACCGAAACGCGTTGATGCATGCACCGAAAGCAAAGAATGCTCGCTTCAAAACCATCTTTCCAGGGAAGCGCTCAGATGGAATCTCACAAATGTCCACATAAGTTCCAGGATTTCTTTCCTTTATCATCTGAAGCAAACCTGGCAAGTTCTGGTAGGAGTCTTCGTACGTGCCGAACCTAGTTTCCAATGCCTTCTGCTTTGCTCTCCATGCCTTCGCGTAGCTTATGGTGTACTGGAACCTCTGTTGTATTGCGAGTATTATGGCACGTGGCTCCAAATTCAGATTACCCACAATCTCTCCATACATTGCATTAGCAACAAAGCTTGATGACAAGTTCCTGTGGGACTGCGTGGACTCCGTTAGCACGTATGTGTGTGGGACGACTATGGAACACCTCCAGATGGTGTCCCACTTAGGCTGGTATGCATGCACACGCCACGGACAACCCTCTGTCTGGCATATGACATCATACACCCACTGATCGGACTTTGCAACCTTGAAGGTTCTGCACAGCGACACTACCCATGCTGTGACTGCTTCCTGAACCTCACTCTTATTCTTATAAATTGCACCTTGCCTCACCTCATTCCCATCATACTCCCAAGCTTAAATGTTCGCCATTGTTGATCACCGGTCGTTGAACGGACACTCATCCCACTCTGCAGGAATGGCTCTTCATCGCCTTCTTCATCACTTAAAGCCGCGTAGTCTCGACTCTCTTTCCATCTCTTGCACCAAAGCCTCATTGTTTTCCCTCGCCCGCCACACCCATTGCTTCTGAACCTCGCCATTGCGACATCAGTGATCACCTTGCACTCCGATCGTCCCGAATCTTCATCATGCCTTACGAAGCCTCCTCTACTATCGCCGCTCTCTCCAACTTCCTCCGGTTCTTCACCAACAACCTCCTCTGGGCGTCAGATTGCTAGTATTGCCCTTTTGAAATGCTTGCGCCAACAATACTAGTGGCCATCCTTTATCAATTGCAATTTTACATACAAACTCCAAGATTTCGCCCTCTCAATTCCATTAACTCCTAGTACGTGCAATCCATTCTCCGGAACCCACTCGCGCAACTTCAGATCATGCAATTCACTGCTCAGAGAAAACATATGGTACAACCATCTCATAACCGTGTCCCATGAACGCCTCTCTCGCACGTAATAAAGCTAGCCTCCACACTTGCAAAATGACTTAGATCTACCCCTTCAACACCCATTTGAGGAACCCTTCTCCGTAGAATATTGTAAATTTCACTCGCTCATCCATACCGCCGATATTGCATAAAATTCTTATCCACAACTATTATTAATCAAAAACCTAATTGCATTGGTTCCGAATTGCGCCCATAATTCATACATACATCGCCTTAAAATATTTCAATATAGGTCACTAATGTTCATTTATGTGAAAAACATCGCACATAAAAGTGAAATATCATGGATGTAGTTTTAAAACACTTCCAAGATCATCCTATGCTAATCATGTTCAGAGTAGTCGCAAACTTAAATTCAAATCCGATTCCGATAATGTCAAATTTGTGATCATTTAAGCCTTTTCGCTATCCTTTAAACTTCTCGCCTAAATGCCATTATTACGCAAACTAGTTCGAAACACTCTCCACCACATGTACTACCATAATATGGAAAAAATTCTATTTGTAACTAGCTCAGATATAAATGACGCATCGCAAACAAACCTTCATGAATTAGTCGCGAGAAAACTAGACTTACTTAAGACTTTTCGACGGCTTGTAGAATAACTCGTCGAATGACATTATTAGGAAATTAGTTCATAAACAATCTCCATCATATGTACTACCATAGTCTGGAAAAATATTCTATTTACAACTTGCTCTGTGTATAAATATCGCTGCTGCAAACAACCTTCATGAATTACTCGTCTAAATGGAAATCTTATTTACAACCTAATTATGTTTACCCCTAAATTATCAAATCGACAACAAATATTCCTCTGCAGAACTAATAAAATTGAATCGCTCGTAAATTATCTAATCGATAACTCATCTATTACTCTAAAACCCTAATTGCATTTGCCTAAATCATCTAGTCCACAACTATTTACTCTAAAATGCTCATTAAATTGATCTCTAAGTCATCAAATATGCAACTAGTCTATTCTATTTAATCTAATCACTACATTATATATCTACAACTAAAATACACAAAAAAATCATACCTGTGGCAGATCTGAATTCTTGCCTCCCCTCTTCTTCTTCCTCCTTCCTCCTTCCTCCTCCCTCTCTTCCTCCTCCCTCTCCCTCCTCTTTTTTCTCTCCTCTTTCCTCTCTTCCTCCTCTCCTCCTTCTCTTTCTCTCCTCACAAGACGGCGATCGCCGTCGCTGCTACTCTTCCCCCGCCTTCCAATGGAGAAGAAGCCGCACGTGCGCTTTTAATGTTTCTGTCGCCATTTCATTTGGCGACAGAGAGCAACAGTCGCTCTGTCGCCAAATGAAATGGCGACAAAGAAGGCGACAAGCCTCTGTCGCCAATCCATTTGGCGACAGAGAGGTATTCGCCGTTTAAAATGGCGATAAACCCTTTGTCGCCAAATGGATCAAGCGACAGAGGGGTAGTTTTGTAATTTTTATTTTCGACGTATTATTTTTGTAAATTTGAATAAAAATAATATTATTTAAAAAAAATTCTGCAGAAATAGATCAACAAAACGCAGGCAAATAATACCATAACATACGCAATTAATATTTATTATTCATTTGTCAAACAAGGTAATCAAATGCTTGAGTGAAAATTACCACTGTTCTGATGACTCAACGACTTAACGCCAAGCAAACAAAATCCATAAAGCACAACCTGAATTAAGGTTTTCTGAAAGCATAAAAGTTATAGATGCTACTAATTGAAGTGTACATCATAGAACTGTCCAGAGCGACTTGAATCTGATAAGAAATTTATTGAAATGTTCATATAACTTCTGTCTGTAAGAACTTCCATCTTTTTTCAGGTTTCCACCGTGCAATCAATCCTGATGTAATCATTTTACAGAACCTTATCTCATTCGGGGAATAGCTTGTTAGCGATCGGTCTCATATTTCATCAATACTGCCTGAAAAAAGGGCGATTTGATAAAAAAGAAACTTCCAAATACGTACTCAAGCCAAAAGTGGGCACCTTCAAAGAATTCACTGGAGACTTACCTCTCATGCCATAGTTCTTTGCTTAGATTTCACTGGCGGTTTCGTAATACTCTTGTCCACACAGTGCCGAGCCATTTCCTGGTGCCAGCATTCCTGTAAAGAAAGAACAGCAACTCACATACCGATAGCAAACACATACCGATAGCACTGGCAGACGTGTGTGTGCGTGCAGGTATGAGCACAGTAGCGTGAGCAGTTGAGCGATTCGGCTTCGAAGGAGCTTTTTCAGAAGTAGAAGTGCCCTTTGCGAAATCTTTCGGCAAACGCAAGCAAAACCATCAAATCCTCGTAATGACCAAAGTAGAGTCAAGGGTGATATTTCTTTCTTACGTTAATTCTCCAGGGAGTAGTAAGACCCCGCAGCTTTCTGCTCAGTGTCCTTTGTAGAGCCTAGTTTGTTAATACGAGGCCTGTAGGTTGTCGGATCCGTTCTGAATGTGACATCTAGATGCTGCACCAAAATGAGATTAAGTGTGTCAAAAACTTTCCATTAAAATGCCAATAGAACCATCAGAAATATTCAGTACTGATCATTTCACTCTCTGAAACATAAACTTCCAATGGTCTAACTATGTCAGGTTATTCGAATTTCTCAGAATGTGTTGCATATGTCAGAAAATCAATGCTTTCAAAATTTCAAAACTTGCTATACCGTCACTGGAGCTATGGGAGGGAAAAAGAAGGGTATTTTGATCTTACTGACAGAAAACGGTTCATTCCAGATGCCAGGGGTTCTGGTGCATTTGCAGTACAGTCAACAGAAGGTTTCCCCTCGAAAACAACAACCTTGTCAGCAAGGTAGGTCGCCATGATGAAATCATGCTCGACAACAAAGTCTGTTTTCTTTTCGTGAAGGATAAATCTTTTTATGACGTTTGCTGCAAGAAGACGCTGCTCTCAATCAAGATGGGCTCTTGGTTCATCTATGAGGTAAATATCAGCAGGCTGCAAACGAAAAAAAGAGAGGCCTTGGTAAGTCTATTACTTAACGGAAGCGTTCATTAGATGACCAATAAAACATGTACTGAAATATATAAGTATGTAACTACTCAATACACAGTTCATTAATACACTCCTTAAGCATCTATTTTCTAAAAATGGATGTGAGGCTTTGTAACATCCTAAAATTTTAATTTAATTTTTTTTATTTATTTTATTCAGTTTGGAAATTATTTGGAATTTTACGGATTTTATTAAAGCTATTTTCGCAATTCTTAGCTTTACAAAATGAATTTCTGCATAAAATTTAAAAGCTTAAAAATTCCAAAAATGATTTTATTTGGTTCCAAATTTTTCAAAGTATTTTTGAGAATTTTTTCCAGATTTTTAGAACCTTTTAACTATTTTTACCATCGTGCTTTTTGTTCTCCTGTGATCTACTCTATCTATTCATGGCCAATTTTTCTGAAAAATCTTACTCTTAAATGCCGAATTTCGCTCCCCATTCAAATCACAAGAATTTCATGGTTTCCATCGTTTGTGAGCTCCCCGCGACTATAAATCCCACCTCGAGGGCCCCTTTTACCTCCACAACCCGGTGCTCTCCTCCACAAACCAATCTCGTGCTTGGAATCCTTTAATTTCTTCGTAAAGGTTTGATCCTCATTCTTTTTTTTCTATTCCGGCCACCACCGCCACCTGCCCCCTCCTCCATCGCCGCCATCCCACCCCTCCTTTGGCGCGGCCCGGTTGGCACAAGACCTCGACATCTTTCTTTTTTCCTTTGCCATGGCCGGTAGCAGTATTCTCTGTTCTTCGAGGTAAATAGTAGTCACGATCGAATAGTAAATTGGCTATAGTAACATTTCTCTTTTTCTTTGATTTAAATTTTCCAGGAGCATATTCTCCTTTGTTTGAGTTCCAATTCCAGTGATTTAAATTTCTAAATTCATGACATATCTTTCAGTACTATTTTTCAATTTTTTAATTTTATTTATTTGCCCTCGTTTCGCATGTAGACAACGCAGTCGAAACTCAATTGAATTAGCGGACAGCGGTAGAACTAACAGGAGACAACAAAGGCAAGTCTTCTTTGAACATGCACTACAGGAATCCGCATTATTTTCGTTGACCAAAAGACGACGAAAATACCCAAAAAACCGACGAAAATAGCTATTTTGGTCGGCTTTTCCTGTAGTTTCATCAGCTTTTGGCCGACGGAACAAAAACGACGAAAATACAGTTAATTTTGTCGGCAACCGACGAAAATAAAGTTATTTTCGACGGCTTACGTGGCCGTCGAAATTACTAGTCGATGCACCGGAACCACACTCGGTGCTGATGTGGCATATGTATTTTCGTCGGCCATGCCGATTTAAATTAACTTATTAAATGGGTTTTTGGCTATTTTTTACGGGCCGCCGCCGAAAAAAATGCAGTAATTTCATCGGCCAATATTGTTATTTTCGTGAGCCAAACCGACAAAAATAATATTTTAATTTAAAAAAAATTAAAAAATCATATAAAATCCCATAAAATTCACAAAAAATCCTAGAAAATAGCAAAAAATTCATTTATATTTTCAGCAATGATATCATCACATGCAAAGCGTAACGATCATCAATCATATCACAAAATATTCATATCTTACCCATTTCACTATCAACACAATCAAATAAACGACGCGTACACATAGTATCACAACCATCTTGGTCCATATAAATTATTAACAAGTGGTTCACTCAAACATCCACCATCAACACATGTTCATACACATACATATCATCAACAAGCTAATGGTTCCATACTCAACCAAGTCGACATTCATACATAAAAGGTCACATGAAAGAAAAAGAATTCAACTTCCGGAGTATCGTTGTTTCATTGCCGTCGCCACCTCCTCGAGTGTATGTATCGCCCAACAGACGGTGTACGAAGCATTGCCGCCAAGATCCAGGATTTGCACCAGATCCCGCCGTTGGAGGTGTTATCGAACCCTATATGTTAAAGAAATTTAATAAGTGATTTGCGAGGACTCCCAGAACTCCAGAAGTTAGCCTTAAAATAAAAGCAATGTCTACTGTAGCTCGTCTCACGCACATCACAGATTCAGATGCAAGAACCGTCCGGAAGAAGAATATGCTATCAGTCTCAGGCCGCTTCAGAGATCCCGTAAATAACAACAGAGAATCAGCCAGCCGCACTTTAAGGAAAGTGTTATATGAATAATGGATAAACATGGGCAAATTGGCAATAAACAGTTCAAGAATTAGTATCATAACAAACTGATAATGCTCATACAATCAAGTTTGTCAGGTTCATTCACCAAAGTAGTGGTATAGTCTTATATAATGTAGAACAGCAGTGTAACCAGAAATCAAATGTCCAAAACTGATGATGACATCGAGCAAAATATGATAATTATCAGCTTTAACATAAATCCGAGTACCAAATTTACTTCAACCCTCCATCCATCAACAAAAGCTTTCCATAAAGGTAATTGGTATTTTACCTAGTGCGTTATATGAATAATGGATAAACATGGGCAAGTATTCAGATTACCAACGGTATGTTTCCATGTTTCAAAGCTATTGGCATGTGATCAAATAAAGACACGATTACTCATCGTACATACCAGTGTTCTAAAACCTGACCAGGATACTATCAATAGTCTTGAGCTGCTCCATTTCCTCTAAACCAGCAATTCCAGGATACACATAGCACAACTGAAAACATGAAAGCCATATCAGACGTGTTGCAAAAATGTACCAAATGTGATGAGATAATTTGGCTGGTCATTTCATGTACTAGATATTGTGGCTTCCTGAGGGTGTGGACACCTCTTTTCACCAGACTCTGCCATCCCTTTATGCTTCTAAGAGACCTCTCTAAATCTGCTGTTCTCTGTAACATTTAAACAAAACATAATATAAAATTTTAGAAAGAACAATACATCATCAGCCAACTTGCTCCTAAAACTGAAGATGTTTTTGTCAGTTTCTGATGTTTTATTTGACGGGCTTTCTATTTTCGGTGTTGAAGATTTGCTTCCATTCCCTAAGGCCAAGTATTCACATTTACTGTTTACTGCAGTGAAGCTATGTAGTAGCATTACAGTTTGGTTAAGCTTAGCTATAGACTTCCATTTCCTGTCAAGCTTCCTAGACAATCTCTTATTGATTCCTTGTTCAATTTCCCGCTCTCTTTTCACAGTCAGCATACGAGCAATCTGATGTAAAGATGACAACACAAGTCACCAATCAATTTTAGAGACATGCTACTATTGAGACAGGAAGAGCAGGAAGTGGAAAAAGAATAATATGTTAACTTAAATTCCACTCTGAAAATTCTAGAGGATTTTCTCCTAAGGCCACATTAGAGGATCCAATTTCCAAGGCACGGATTACTCTGCTGCTAATTTTTTGTTCTAGGTTCTCCTCGTCCAGAGATGAAGGTTTGAAGCAGGTGATGAGCATAATTCCAACTTAGCTTACCATCAGTCCCCATGAAAACACCATATATATAACTGTCCATATATTAGTTCTCATCTACAGAAAATTATGTTTATCTGACATTCTCATATTCTGACTTGCTAAATCCTCAGATATGCATTTGGATGTCCTCGAAACAAGGTTCTATATCCATTAGAATCCAGCAAGCAATACTTGCTTTTGGACATACAAATATTAGCATTTGACATATCCATGAAACCAACAAATTGCAAGAAACTGCACTAGCCACTGAAATGGTATCAGAGTCAGTGCTCCAGTCAGCAATCAATTCATTTTAAACTCATGAGCATTTAAGCATATAGTACAATCCAATGGAAAATGGTGTTAACCAAACGTATCAAGCAAACCATATGACTAAAAAGATTAAAAAAAATCTTCACAATTCACCACATTTTCGCCAAAAAAAAAGAAGAGATTTCCCCCCCAAATCTAACTGAAATACAGCATGAAATCAACAACTTCATAACAAATTTCAGATAGTTAGTTAGTAATCGAGGAATGAGGTATATACCCTCTTGTGCATGCGGCCGAACTCGCTTGACTTGAACTCCTGGCGTGTGGAGAGCTTGAGGCGGAGAAGGAAGAGCTCCCCCTTCTGGTCCACCACCTCCTCCTCCATTGCTCCATTGTCATGGTCCGTATCTCCTCCAAATACAGAGAGCCGCCGGATCGAGCGCCGCTGTGGCTGATGGGTAAGGGAGTGGAGGTGGCAAGGGCTAAGGGTTTGGCTCCGGAAGTGAGAGATTGGTGGTGGGCGGGCGGGCGGCGGCGCGCACGCAACGGCGGCAAGGCCGAAGCGGGCGGGCGGCAATGGGGCGGGCGTGAAGGAGCGTAGGGCGGAGAGCTCATGAGCGAGGAGATTTTTTGGTGGCGACGGTATCTAGTTCTTCAACTATTTTTGACAGCCTACTTTAGCCGATTTAAATTATATCTTATTTTCGACGGCCTAGCAATTAGCCGACGAAATTAAATGCGTATTTTCGACGGCTTAGCAGGCCGACGAACTTGAAAACTTATTTTCGATGGCTATCCTATGGCCGACGAAATTATAGGGACATTTTCGATGGCTTAAGTTTGCCGACGAATTTACAAACTTATTTTCGACGGCTTCCTTCAGGCCGACGAAAATAGTGTCGGCCAACGAATCAACCATGTTTTCCTGTAATGATGTTGATCCCAAATTTTATAAAATATCTATGTTGTTTTAAATTATGCGTGCTTACCGACAGACGCAAGCATTAGACACATTGCGAATGTTAGATAACATCCTAGATTGCCTTGTATAAATATTGCTTTATATAAGTTTTTCTTTTGTACCCTCATGCACATATATATATTTTGGCCTATTGGCCTCATAATGAATACAAGTGCTATTCATGTTAACATAATATCAGAGCAAGGTTTTGGGTTAAGGATTTATCGGCATTGCACTTGCGTCATCCAACCATCCTTGTTGGCCAGCTCTTCCCGTCAATGGCTTCTTTGTCCATCCTACCAGCCACCTCCTCGTGTTACACCTGTTATTCCTAAGAAGGCTAATGATGCTGCTCGATAGAAGATGTTTGATAATCATGATGATCTATGAAATCTTTTCAGACTTAGTTTGCTGTCTACAAAATATGGAACCTAGCCTTGGTGACACTTGTGAAAGGTAAAGAAAGAGAAGCTTTCGCATATTTAGCCTTCACACTTTTCTTTTCATCAACAAGTGACACATTGAAAGGACCGAGGATGTCGCCTAGAGGGGGGTGAATAGGCGAAATAAAAATTTTCAGCGGAATTAAATTTTCCTGTGGAGATCAGCCCGAACTATCCGAGTCTAAGTCCGGATACTCCGGTATATACGGATTATCCGGTATGAGCTGTGCGGATACTCCGGGTTGGGTACCTCGAGATGAGATTTCAAATTTCTTCAACTTTTAAGCAAACTACTTGAATACAAAGAATCTAAGCACTACCAGATACCTAGAACAAGTATGGATCTAGAGCCAAACTTAGTAGAAAAGTAGATCAAGCAATTTCAAGATTCAAAATACAAATACTTTAGCAAGAATAAGAAGTAAGCACGTAGACAATGATTTTTACCCGAAGTTCGGATCCTTGAGGGGATCCTACATCTCCGTTGAGGCGGCTCGGTCACACTTGAGCCGGGGTTTCTTTCAACCCTCTTCCTCCCGGTGTTGCACAAATGCACTCGTCGGTCTTCACTCCTTGATTCTTTCCCTTACGGGGGCGGAATCGGCCTTCACAAACTTCCCACGGCCAACCACACAAAGCTCCGGTGGCTCATAGGCGACCTCCTAGCCGTCTAAGAGTCCTCAACCTCTAAGAGTAACAAATGCTCACGAAGAACAAACTTGAAAATGAAATCAAGTACTCAATCAACTCAAATCCCACTCCACCCTAGCACCTCACTCCTCAAACTCTTCCCAACCCTTCTCACCAAGGGGATCACTTAGATCTAAGGGTAAAGAGGTGTTTTGGGGGCTCAAAAACAAGAGGATCAAATCAGTGGGGTAACGGCCCCTTTGAAGTTAGGAAGGAGGGGGCTTTAAATAGAGGTCCCCAAAAACTAGCTGTTGGGACTGCGCACAACCCAGATACTCTGGATATCGGACCCAGATACTCCGGATTCAACCCGGATACTCTGGACTCAACCCGGATACTTCGGATAACCTAACCGAGAGGACGAACCCGGATACTCCGGACTCAACCCGGATACTCTGGACTCAACCCGGATACTCCGGATTGACCTAACCGAGAGGATGAACCCGGATACTCCGGCTAAGCAAGAAGCAGCCCGACGAAAATGAGCATAACTTTTGACTTTGGACTCTGATTTCAGTGATCTTGGATTCTATGGAAAGCTAAGAACGAGGGCTACACAATCCACAAGATCTCACTGCCTAAATCCCAAAGGATAGGAGCAGAATTCACTAAGAATCCAAGAGAGACCTTAAACTTTCACTTTCCGACTCTACTAACACTTCTCTCCCTCACACCAAACCACCTACACCTAGGTGTACAAGATGTGACTTGTGTCTCTCAAACTTTTGAAAAGGATAGATCACTTGAGCACTTAACACATCTAAAAGTCATTCGACGTCGCATCCCTCTTAATAGTACGACAATCCTTAGACTCAAATTAAATCAAAGATAATACAAGTCTAGAAATAGTCACTTGCCGTCTTCTTTCTTATTGACGGTGCATGAAGGCCTTCACCATATAATTGATGACATTTTGCCTTGTCCAACTTGACTCAATTCACCTCATGAGACTCTCGTCCTATCAACCTTGACTTGATCATCCTCTCCGACGATCTCCACGCCAAGTCGATCTTGACTTAGTCCTCAACTCTTGGTGACACCACCGTCTTGTTGACCTCGGCTTAAAGATCATCCTCCAAGATACCTTGGTCATCATACACACATGAGACCTAATTCTTTCCAAACCACTCATGAAAGACATTAGTCCCAAAAGCTCAATAGATATGAATAAATTGATATTTGTGAGCAATTGATTACCACAAGTGTTTCATATAAAGAAGCATAACATAAATGAAAGCACTTGACATAAGAAATGTTCTCTACTAAGTACATCATGATGAATATGTAATTGATCTATATGCACTAGAGAGATAATTGCCAATATGATGAATCAATTAAATCATGGCAAGGATCACAATCTTTACTTAAATGAAGCACATGATAGAATACACACGAATTGTACATGTGCAAATAATATTTGGAATAAGAGTAAATATGTGATCCAACTTTAGATTAAACTTCACTAAGAGAAGTGCATGAGAAGATACACAACTAAGACATGCATGCACCAAGCCAATCTATAGTAATGTGAAGTTTAACTCTACTTAATACATGCATACTAAAAGCAAAGCACATAATGAACTCAAATGAATATATATGCACAAATAAATATGACATGAACCAATGTGCATATATATAATCAACATGTTACTTGGAGTTCACTATGCATTTGCACAAGAGGAATGCAATAATAAATATAGAAGGGATTCTGAGATTGCATACCTTATCTTTGCTTACCAATCTCACTTGATTTTCCTCTAAATAAATGAGACTAATACTCAACTTGGCAATAAATATGTTAGTCTCATAGCAATATAATCATATTAGAGATTTGTTATTTGTTAAGGACTAAGTTAAACATTTACACAATTATATAGATTGTCATTATATGCGTTTGTCATTAATCACCAAAATAACATAAGTGTTTCCTGTGAGACCCCGTTCGGATGAACAGGAACCTCCATGTGATTACTGTGCTATTCCCTGGATCAGTAGCTAGCACTCACATGTTTACAACAATTGGAAATCACAACCACACCATATAATAATTAAGCGGAAACGATTATACAATTAAATATTACAATTCAGAGAACTAGCAGCAAAAGAAGCAATATCCTGTAGTTTGCCCAACCGACCAAGCAGTAACCGACTGTGCATAAACTTTAGATGTAACACGCCCAAGGAAGAACCCGCAACTGCGCACGAACAAACTCCGAAGCTGCGCTAACTCAAGCACCTACAATATAATTAGGCAAGGGTGAGTACGCTATGTACAAAGAAGACTTGAGCAAATCCTACAATACGTGCAGGCCATTTCAAAGGAAAGGCTACATCAGTTAATTTGCATAAAGTGAATTTGAATTTGTAAAACAAGTTATTTGCAAACGGAATTTATAAGAGCATTTGATTGATAACAAATAAGTAAAGCATAAATAACACTCACCATCCTCCATGACGTGAGCGACGAATCAAACCTTGCCATCGCATGGCATATATCCAGCTCTTTGCCCACACAAGGCACAACAGCTGATACCAATACTTGCCAACACATGGTATAGCATTGGGTCATCTGTGGGGTAAGCTAACTTATAAAATAACCCTTTTTGAAAATCAAAGCTAACATTGGAATGACTTCACCGAGTGCTCATGACCGCGAGCGCGGCTAATTAATTAGATTTAAACTCTGCAGAGGTGTACAACTTTACCCACAAGGAATGATCCACCTTTTTGCAGTACATTTTGACACACGCCCAATAGAACAAGGTGTTCGCCAGCGATCATACATAGTCGTTCCATTATCTAGACATGGCTTTGATCCAGCCCGGGACGTTAACCCTCGCCCTGAAAACAGAGACACTCACCCAAGCCGTGGATCCACATGAATCACACCGAACACCACGTCTCTGTCCATGGCAAGGCGTACACCGTTGCATGGGTGGAACCCCGCCCAAGCAGACCAAACGGGAATGCTTGGGACCCGTCCAAGCAGACCAAACGGGAATGCTTGTGCTAGCTCCCGCCTACCAATGAACAAAGCCACATCTAAATAACTTAATAGGCTAAGGCTACCCCGTAATAGCCCTCGTGGTTGCACGGAAATCTCGGATCAATAGCGTCCCATTGCTCGGTCCTTAATTGTGACACGGGCAACACTTCACCCTACACTACGTGCAATTCCTTTCTGCACAACCGGCTATTGCCAATAATCGCCCGCATCAAAGCATAGTTTCATTTTGGGTTTTTAATCAAAATTACCCGCAACCATTTTCTCAAACAGGACCATTCAGGTTCCAAATAAAACATTTTGGAAACAGCTTTAATCATGATCATCTGTTCTTTAAATACTAAAGCATGGCTAAGCAGGTTTAATATGCTCGCATATACCCAGAATGACATTAGCAATGTCTATCCTCAATCTATGGTTATCACGGTGCACATGCTCATAATCATCAAAGGAGATTCTCGAGACAACAGGTATAACTACCAATCCACAAAATAGCAATTTACATAAAGTAAACGCATGCATAAAACAATTTGATGCACAAAAGGAATATAAAATACTGGGATCAATATGGTCAAAGGATGCTTGCCTTGCTTAATTGACGAATTACGACGAAGGCGAGGATTGCGGTTGACGACAACGATGACGAAGCTAGAGACGTCGGGTTCTACTCGTCGAACAACGGAAATAGCAAAATACTAACTTCAATAAGAGTGAAAGAAATAGATAACAAGAACAAATAAAACTCTACACGAGAAACAGGGATTGCTCTTTATGAATTTATAAATCTTAAATTGCGGATTCAAGATGCAAAGATTGGTTGGATTAGTAGAATTAAGCATTAGTTACAATGTTCATTGATCTTATTATTCACCATACGATTTCGGGTAACATTATCATTTAAGGGTTTTGCTCTAATAGGATTCAGGTTCAAAGCAAGGTGAAATAAGAATATTTTCTTGGATTACGGTAGATTATATCCTAAAGATCAATTCTAATCTGTTCTTTACATTATTCGGATTTAGATGAGTTGTTTTGCAAGTTATTGAAAAGGCTTAAATGATCATATTAGATTATGACTAAATAGTTCTTTACCTTCGATTGATTTCGCTTAGAATTAGTTTCACGTAAGTTAAATCTATTGATTCAGGCTATTGGCCTAATTTACAGGTTATTTAAGAAGGTTCTGGTGATAAAAATAACTTAACTATAGGTTTCCTTCACTATTACCTAAAGTTTATTCGTTCGTATTAAGGTCTAAAGTAATGTGGTTACTTAGGGTTGTTCAGCTATTAAGATTTGTATGTAAAACATGGTGAAATATGGTTATTTCTTCATAATAAGATGATTTATACTTTGAATAACAATCCTAAGCTGATTCCATAAATTTTTGGCTTTAGCTGATACATTATAATCATTTCCGAAAAGGCTTAAGTGGCATTGCTAAATTGACGTTATTCGGAATCGGCCAAAAA
Source organism: Guadua angustifolia (assembly GCA_036346375.1). Classification (NCBI taxonomy): domain Eukaryota; kingdom Viridiplantae; phylum Streptophyta; class Magnoliopsida; order Poales; family Poaceae; genus Guadua; species Guadua angustifolia. Next base: position 623,823 of record JAYEVE010000332.1, read on the forward strand.
GTGAAACAAAAAGTTATCGCTTAAGGGTTTTGATCTGATGAGATTAATATGCAAACCTTAATGGAATAAGATTCTTTTTATAGATTATGGTAGTATAAACTTTGTACAACATTACTAAACTAATTTTACTGATTTTAGTATTTGGATGAGTTATTTTATCTATTATTGAAATAGTCTAAATGATCATATTTGAAACCTTAAATCGGCCAAGTTTTATATTGTGATTGCGACTACGATATACATGATATTCAATTCATTTTTCAGGTGTTAGCAGGTAGCGATCCTAGAATTGTTTCAAAGCAGGTTTGGCATTAATTTAACTTCAATGGCAATAGATTACCTATTTATTCATTGCCAAAATTAATATTTCCTTTCATTAAGAACATGCAAATTAAATCTTACTTTGTATATTTTTATACACATGGGTCCTTACTGTTTTAGGAACCTAATATGAATTACTTTATCATTTTGTGAGCCATTATACTATTATTTTGTTAATAGCCATAACAATGTTCATTAGGGATCATGAAGCAAATATGTTAAATTGGGTTCAACATTAAATGATTCTACATATTTGGGTTTATTATGATTCTAGAGACACATAAAGATTTACTTAATGATGTTAAGAATTATATTGTCTATATGAGCAATACTGTCCATAATGGTGTATTTGTTTCTTTCTTGATTTCGATAATTGTTCTATAACTCATAATTTAATTATTTATATATTTGAATTCATTCTGAACTTAGCATCACATGAATATTTATTTTATCATTTTAGTTCTTATTATTCACAAGGTTCCATTATAAACCATATTAATCACCATAATTGATGTTTAATTTGAATAATAATCTGTACTCCAAACATTAAATCTTTTTATACAAATTTGTTTTATCGAATTGAAGCAATATTGCAAAAGATATTGCTAACTAATTATCAAGTGAGTTTAAAAATTGCTAAAAAAAGAAAATATGTTTTACTCAAAAGAAAACGCTTCGCTCTCGAGCTTCTTCTACCTCGGCTCGACGCTGCAGCTTGCAGAGACGTAAACAGGCTATTAGGGCTGGCCGCGAGGGTCTTCCGCGATCTTCCGTGGCGGTGGCACCAGGAGAATCAGCACGGCGAGACGCACTCGGAGGTGGTGCCGATTCGTCGGAAGAACTTCCAGAGCAGTGCGCCCACGAGCTCCAGAAATGGCGGCAATGGCGGGAGGTCAAGAGAAGAAATCAAGGCATGAGAGCTCAAATCAGTAGCACGCATAGCATCACGGGGTACTAGGGGTTTCGTTTTTGGGGTTTACCTGGAGGAAGAGTCTCCGAGGAGCGCTGCCCACGGCGGCCGGCTGCGGGGAAGGAGGGCACATGGCAGCGGCACACTTTTGCACGAGGGCGCTTGAAGATTTTTGGGGGCTTTTGATCAGTGGTGCGTGGTGATGCTCTAGCTCCAAGGGATTCGGGAATGGGAGGCTCTCTTGCCTGGATTTTCCCTCGCGCCCGAGCAGCAAAGCTTCATAGCCACGGGCGGAAAGGGGATGGAATTTGGGCGTGCAGGCTGGGAGAATGAAATTTGGCGCTTGATCAGTAAAGTATGAAGTATGGCGAAGCTCAGGGGTGAATCAATTTGGAAGATTACCACACGATGAGCTTGATTTGATGATTTCCCCTCTTTTCGGCTCTCCAGAGAAGAACGGCAAAACGAGGAAGAAGAAGTGAACTGGCTCGGTGAAAATGGGGAGGACTTCCTGCGCTACTAGAGGAGAAGGGAGAAGAAGTGGAGGGGGAAGTGGAGCACTATCTCTGGTGGCTTTGTAGTGGGCTGTACTCCAAGCTTCGGGAGAGTTCCCAGTGGAGCGAACGGAGGTGAACGAACGGGGTTGAGGCGATGAGTTCGGCAGCAAGCTCTGAGGTCCATTGTCAGTGACTACAAGCTTCTCTATGGCGCCAACGGAACGGAACGGCTTCGGATTGGCCCACACGTCGGCGACTGGTCCTGAATTTGTTTCGGATTTTGATTTTCCTTTGAGATCAATTGAATTCTATTATTTTTAATATTTTGTTTTTCAATTGGATTTGATCTCAAGATGCTTCTATAAAATTTTCATGTCAAAATATGGTTTCATTATTTTATGTAAATTCGACATTACAATTTCCTATTTTCGAGTTTCTATTTTTGAATTTTTCAAAGTGTTATATCTCATGATCAGTTCCTAGAATTTCTACGAGGTAAATATCATTCGAGGGTATTATGGTAATTTTCTTGGATTCAGATAATGTTTGGATGATCCCCATTCTTTAATTCTATTTGTTATATTTTCATACAATACAAACTCCAAGGAAATTCAATTAAAAACAAATGACGCCAAGAAACTCAAAAATAAATATTTTCAAATTTAAAATATTTATTTTACTTAATTGCATTTTTCGGGATGTTACATTTCCCTACCGCGGTAGGTCACAGGCACCGCACCCACCACGATAGATGAACTGTGGTACCGAGTTCAGTAGGTGATATCGCGTTGCCCAAGATCAATAGGAAGGTGGGGCTCACCACTTGCAACCGCGGTGGATAAAGCCATTGTCATGCTGACGACGAACTGCTATGTAGGGAAAGCGTGGTAGGTGACACGTGTTATCTTGTAATACTTTCACAGTTGAGAAGGAGGATAGGGTTACAATTTCGTTCGGGAGAGAGCCAAAGATGAAAAAAATGCGCAGGAGAGCTAAATACACCGAGTCTTCAAAGAAACAGTTGGGCTTCCAGCTTAGGAAAAAAATTGGACTCCTAAGAATTCTCAAATAGACCTTTGAAATCCATTTACCACTAAATCGTTGGCATTTCGTGAAAGAACATCACCCGTTAACTTATTGACATGTGACAATTTTCTGTACCAAATAGGCTCCTAAGTTTTCGCCTTCTCTTTTCGCTCACCGTCCACCCCTATTCACCATGCACCGCAGACGTCAGCCTTATCCTCGCATCACCGTTCACTTTGTCAAGCTCCGGAAAGACTATGTTTCTTTGAAGGATTCAAATCTTAGCGTTTCAAATGTAAAAATGCGGTACTACAGGGTCGGCATGGCACGATAGGCTTCGGGCACGTCGGCATGGCACGATGAGTTTGTTGAGTTATGTCATGAGGACTTCTCGTTAAAGACGGTTTTTGAAAACCGTTAGTAATGAGATGTCTAATATAAGTTTTTTTAAATATTATATGGACAGCCATCATAAGGCTCAGCATGTCACGATGACATGTAGGGTACAGTCGTGTCTTACCGGCACTATAGTAGTATAAGCATAATAGTAGTATAAGCATAATAGAACATATGAATATATCAAATATATACATAAATATGTTAGAACATGGGAATTATTTAGTGGTTTTAGGAAGAACATGATAAAAATAGCATTGTACATAGGCTATTCGCTTATTTCAATTTTTAGAAATGAAAAACTAAACCGAACACTGAAAACCGAATTATATCAAAATAAAAATCAAAATAAACTATTAATACAGTTTAGTTCAATCGATAATTCGCTTTCCGTTTAAAAATGACCACCCCTAACCTCGAGAAGCTCAGAGATGGCACCAGCTGTCTGGACGACGAGGCATGGTGCCGGAGATGATTGCCTCGGATGATGGAGCTGGTGAGCCCGCGTCTTCCCCACATGACGCTGCGCCTGCTCTCCGTCAGCCCCTGGTGCTAGCGCGCCCTCATCGCTAACCCCAAGCTCTGGGAGGTACGTATTACATCGCGTGCACCCTCCCGTCCTTCGCTACCTCCTGCCGCGCTTGCTCGCAGTGGCCTGTAACTAGAGATTGAGCTTCCCTTACCGGTTTCTACCCGTGTGCCTTCTGTTCATGGTTTTCTGCTGCGAATAGGTGCTCTAAATTTCTAATCCGTTGCTCCGGATGGACGGATGGTTCTAAATTTCATTTCTTTGCTTTCTTGGGTTGACGAAATGTGGATACAGTATGCATTTTCTCACGACTTGGCGTTCTAAATTGTTATGACCGCTGTATAGTATTAGCACAATTGCTCTTTCCCGGACCATGGCCATTTTTCCCTTCTCCCCCCTTCACTTCACAGCCCCATTTCTGGCGGAAAATGTCGCTCGCAGAAGGTTCTTCGATGCTTGGCGCATGACTTCTTGCCGTTGGGTTCTGATTCTTGGATTTATTAGTTTCTGATGAAGCAGGAAACAATTGAAGATGACTGATGCCATTGTAGCTAGTTTAGTACAGTCTGTTTAGTTATATTTTGGACTGCAAAATTGACAGGACGGAGCGCTGCTTCTTACCAAGTGGATCAAAATCAATCGATGGGCTCAATCAGTACTGTACTGATAGTTTTTTAAACAGTTTGTGAGCACCAATCTCAGCCAGGTAGGGCTAGTATACCATAATTGAAGAGTTGAGGACAACCAGTGGTGGAGCTTCAGTGGAAATTAAGAGGGAGCTATGCTAATGAGTTATGTATGAATTCTTTGCTAGGAATCACAAATAAGCACCTATGTAACTAAAACACTATGTATACATTATTAAGGAGGTGTTTGGATTAGGGGTATTTCATTAGAATGTTTTAGGATCTTGTTTAAATTTGAACTAAATCCTAAAACTTCCTAATAAATCACCACTCATTCAACCATGGTCTAAGGAGTTTTCGTAGAGGGGCTATGACCCACCCTGGTCAGATCATGTGATGAAAAATTGGTTGAATGGTGAAATTGGCATTGTAAAGTGACTTTGGTTATAGCATGTGTGGTGCTTGTGCATGTGCCATGTTGAGATGATTATTATGCTGGTGATAGCATGATGGATTCTGCTTGATGCAATGCACTCGTGTGAGTGGTTGCATGGATTGACCTTGAGTCAAGTCGTGGACTTGTGCTCGTGCACGGTTTTTGTGTTTATTCATGTGCAAGTGTTGCTCGAGGGCGAACGTGGTCGGTGACGGGACCGGAACTGAGGTTCGAGACTAGATTCAGAGAGGAATCGAGGTCTTGGTGGTCGAGGATGTCATGCGGGACGTTCGGGCTAGAGAACATGCACATGAAGGCTGGTTAGTCACGTATGCGCAGCAGGTGGGCTGTTCATGCGTGCAAGGTTTTGGTTTTGGCCATGTTGGGTCAAGTAGAGATAGATACGAAACTCTTTCCATGTTGGAAGTGGAGTTGTATTCAATCTCGTTATGTTTGCTCTGTATAAATAGGGGGAGGTGTCCCCTGTTTATTTGTGAAAAAGAGAGTGTTCAGGATTTAGGGTTTGTACTCTTGTGTTGGAGTACTTTAGACAATGAAATAAAAATCAATCTTCTGGAGAGCTACTTCTTGCGGTTGTGATTTGCTCTTAGCTGGCGGCGGCGACTAGTTAATTGTTACGCTAGTTGTTCTTCCATGCATGCATGCATGAGGCTTGAAGTTCTACAGTGCGCGACTAGAAGATTAGATCTCTTGATCATCAACAACTGTCTTCTCTGGAGTTTGGTCCGTCGCAGCTTTTGAATCACGTTTCTTCGTCCTGTGCTGCATCAGTTCAATTGCGAAGGTAATATATTTCAATCCATAGATCCGATCGGATTGATTCTTGTTGGGTTTGATTCGTAATTGAATCTAGTTTCTACTGTTAAAATTTCACATCAATCCAACGGTTAGATCTTCGGTAATTTGTGGTCGCCCAGACTGCTAGCCTGGTCGCCCAACCTACTCGCCCGACTGCTCACCTGCTTGCCCAATCTTGCGAAGGTCATAACTTTAGATCCGTAGATCCGATCGACCTAATTTTTTTTGTTAGCTTCAGAATTGAGTCTAGTTTCTACAGTTAATTTTCACATCAATCCAACGGTGGAATCTTCGGAATTTCTGTTTTAGTGAACGTGTCGGTCTGCTTTCGCCTGAGTTGCTCACGTGGTCGCCAACCTGCTCGTCCAAGTCGCCATCGTCGCCCAAGTGCCCAATCGGTCGCCAGTGCCCAAACTGGTCGCCCAAGTGTTCTCTTCGTCGCCAAGTGCTCTCTCGATCACCAGACTACTATACTGGTCTCCCAACTGCATAAACTGATTTCCAAGCAATTTGAGTTTCAATTGGGGCGTTTCAAAAAGTTCAAAAATAAGATTTTAGCTTCCGCGCAATCATTCACCCCCCTCTGATTGCCTCGTTAGTATATTTCGATCCTACAATTTAAATTTGAACTAAATCCTAAAACCTCCTAATAAATCACCACTCATTCAAACATGGTCTAAGGAGTTTTCGTAGAGGGGCTATGACCCACCCTGGTCTCCATGAAACTCCGCCAGTAAGGACAACCACCAGACCAGAGTATGGAACTATGGTTGGTGCTTGAGTGACCGGTAGAGCGGTAGTAAGGTTTTCATCCCGTGAGAGGTCTTTAGTTCGACATACTGATATAGTCACAATGAAGACCACTTGTTTGCTTTGTAATATCATGAGGCTCAACTAAGTGAACACACTGACCTGTGCCTTAAAGAATACTAGCCATGTGTCCGTGCGTTGCAACAGAAACTCTATTTACGATAAAAAATTTATTTGAAGAGAGCAATAACAGTGGCAAAGGTGGGTGATTAAAGAGCAATGGCAAAAGTGGGTAATTAAAGAGAAGTGGCAAAGGTGGGTAATTAAAGAGCCGTGGCAAAGGTGAGTAATTTTGATGAAGTGACGCGGGCAAAGGTAGATAATTAAAGAGCAGTGGCAAAGGTGGGTAATTTTGATGAAGTGAGGTGGGAAGAAACTCTCACTTTATATAGAAAAGAATCACAGATAATTTTTATTAAAAAAGTTTGTATTTTTGCCTATTAGATTTGCATTGCAACTTTTGGGAACTAACAAGGGTTATTAATTTGAACTAACAAACTTTTGGCATCGATCTAACTGGTTTAATGCATTATTGTGGTCGCACTTGATGTGTCATCTACTACTGGGTGAACATTCATTTTTTGCCTTTCCCCCCATTCACCTAGCTGCCTGCCATTTCCTGCTTAGGTCCATTAGCTTATTTCTTATTTTTCTTAATAATCTTTTTTAAGTCTATTATGTACAAACGCCTCGTTAACAAATTTAATATAGTTACTTGATCTGCATGAGATGAAGAAAGCTGGTGACCCACATATTCCTGCGCTTTCACTGGTAATCATAATCCTAATTTTTTAAGTCTTTGGATGATAATTTATCGTATTTTTCCGGTCATTCCTCGTATCTTTATGTGGTTTGATGTCAACTAAGTTTTGTAGTACACACTATATTATAATTTCATATCTAAGTCCTATTTGACTAGCTTTGAAGACATGTGCTGTTCCATTCTTATGTAGGCTAAGCATCGCCATCTCAAAGTACTTAACCTTGAATTTGCTCAAGAAATTGATGACCGAAATTTTGTTCATCTAAAAGAAACCGTCTAAAAGAAACCGTTAGAGATAACTCAAATATCTCAACTTACCATATCTTTTGATTTTATCTAAATAGGTTGTTAGTCCAAATCTTCAACAACTAGAATTCTTTTGGCTATTTAAGCCACTCCCTTGTACATGTAATCCTTGAACCATTATAGTGGAATGTTTCCCATGGTCAAGGGCGGAGCTGGGCCTCGGGCCACTGGGGCCTGGGCCTGAGGCCTAGCTCAACTAGTGAGTGCAAGAGCCAAGAAGTAACCCTCGCACTGGCTGCCGAATGCCGATCGCCTCATGCCCTCATCGCCCCCAATCCGAGTCCCGACCTGCTGACGTGAAACACACTCCACCTCTCCCGCCTCCCAGCTAAGCCTCGGCCGCGCTGTCGCTGACCTGGCCTTCCTTTGCCGCTGCACCGAGGCCACTCGCCGCCAGGCGCGCCCCAGCCTCTCGCCTGGGCCCGGCCCCGAGCCAAGGCACCCCACCGTTCCCGCCTTCCTGGCCTCCTGGCTCCCACAGTCCCGTCGAGGCTGAGCCGAGGCCACGCCGGATGTCGCTGCTCCCAGCCTCCCGCTCCAAAGCGACGTTCATCAATTCATGTATCTTCGTTTGGTGAATCATATTGGCGAACCCAGTTCCACCACCTACATAGACGAGACAATGACCTTGAGTCCATGGTGGTAGAGCTCAGCGGGCTCCAGACCTCCAGTGCATCATCCCTCATGTCCTCGGTCCAATGTCCTGGGTTAGTGGGTTTATAATATGGTTGTCATACACTACGGAAAGGAACCTGTAGAACCAGAAGACCTTCTTGTGCTGTATGAACCTAAGCTGTGAAACTGACCTTGTAGAGGAGATTGTACACTTAGGTGCCACAAACTTTGCCCCTGATCTCACACCACTTCTATTTCTCAAAGGATCCAGACCAATCTTGGAAGGCCCTAAGAATCCTAAACCACTAGGAGCTCTAAATGTTGAGGAAGAAGCCATTTCTTGATCTCACTATGTGAGTATGCAAACTTGGATCAAATCATATATGGGTTAGTTTCTAGGGCAAGAGAATGCTGGACCGATATAATGGGGGAAAAAAACCAACAAGTGGGCAATGAATTGGTTTACTCCTATACAATTCTTTGTGAGGTTCCCCAATAGACTTGCAAAGAAAATAAATAAAAATCACATACCAGTGCTCTTGAGGTGGCACGGGGGACAAGTTCATGGCCTTGGCCACCTCAGTTCCCAGGCCAAGCACATCTTCAGGCCACACAAACATTAGAACTACCAGTAGTCATGTGTGCAAGTTTGTGTGTACTGATCAATCAAGGTGTGCACAGGTGGGATTTGATAGTGATGTGTCTTGAACGTTAGTACAGAGATCTAAAAAGGGGTTATCATTCATTCATTCTCGGGTATTTCAACGTATTACTCCTGAATTATCCTTTGATGGGCGATGGCACTATTTGGTAGGCATGAATTTTGTATGTGTGTACTGAGAGTTTTACTACAAATATCTCAAAAGAAATGATCTTCATTGATGTTATTTCTATTCATCCTATAGTAACACTATTAGTCTATTACACTATGACAACTCTGCCTACCTGTTATCTCTATATTGTGTCTGTTGCTTTTTTTGTCTTTCTGTTGAGTGCATGGCTTATGGATGAAATTGATTGCAATTGGCAATGACCTCGCGATCTTCGTGCTAGCGGTATGTTTTAGGTTCTTATTATATTGGTCATGAAGATATGATAGTCTCAAATGAACCATATATACCTTCGTTAATTAGGTATTAACTTTTGTATCACTCCACTACACTATATTGTTTTGATATATTTTATCTATTTTTGTTAAAATGTTAAGCATGAAATTCAAATTTGTTTTTAATTGTATATTTATGTTGTACTTTTGTTATACCTAAATATCCGTAGTCTTTAATATTAGTAATAATCGCTTATTTTTGGTCCAAGACTTACCCAAATTTTGGCTCCGCCACTGCCCATGGTTTTTTCTAGCAAAAGTTTTTCCACGTTAAATTTTGTCTCCAGCTATTTTACCGTGCTTCTAATCCTAACAAGTAGTATCAGAACTTAAGATTTTCAGATCAAGCCGACTGCCCCTGGGAGTAGACTCCTAAGGCGGCAAATAGTTTGGCTAGGACGGTTTGTTCTGTGAAGCTTGGCTCTACCGTGAAGAACCCGTGAATGGATAAGGTCTCACGTGACCGAGTCAAAAAGAAAAAAAATTAGGCCATAACTTGCTAAGTGCATTCAAAGCGTCCTAAGAAGATTGGTTTTCTTTCTTTTTCAAAATTGACAATATATTTTTATATGTAATTTTATTTTTCACCATGTCATCTACTAAATTTGATATTGAGAAGTTTGATGGCAATATTAATTTCTCAATATAGCAGGTTCAAACGAAAATCGTGGTACAAGATCAGACATCTATTTCTCCCGATTACAAAAGTTTTTATGGTTTCTTCTCCGGTATAAATTAAAACCAAATATATTGTACGTAGCAATATATATTACCAATCTCAAAAATCAATCAATCATTTTTATCCCTTTTTGCAATTTATATTACCAGCTCGCGTTCCTCTTCCTCTCGCCATGCCCACAGCGCGCGCTCCTTGGCGCCGTCGACCTCGTCTTCCTCGTTGCCTCGTTCATCCTTGTCATCCACCGCCTTCGCAGGGGCGACACGGGGGCTTCCCCCGAGCACGAGGCACTGCTGCTGAAGCCACCGCTATTCCGGACCACTGGCCGCAATGCGGTCGCGCTCGGGGCGTCCGCCGTCATCCTCACGCTTGCGTTCTTCCTCCTGCCGAGCATGCCATGGCGCGCTGTGGAGTCCGCTTTCCTCGCCACCCACTTCGTTGAGCACGCCATGGGTGCGTGGTCAGTCGTCTCAGAGAAAGGGCTACCGCCGCCACCCAGTCTTTGCATCTTCGTGTCTTCTGGATCGTCTCCGCCCTCGGCGCCGTACTCTTCTCCGCTTCGGCGGTAGTCCGCTGCGTCGACGGTTCGCTGCTCTTCCCAGATGACCCTCTCGCCTTTGCTGGCCTATTCGTCTCCATGCCTCTAGCGTACCTAGTCATCACTGGATTCACCGGCTATGACGCCGGAGCCCATGAAGGTGAACCAGAAAACACCAGCGCCGAGACGCCCGCCACGCCGTACGCCGCCGCGTCGTTCCTTTCTCTCGCGACGTTTAGCTGGATCAACCCGTTTATCTCCAAGGGGTATGCCATTAACTTTCTCACCGCCAACGACGTTCCACCGATGTCGCTGGGCAATCGCGCCAAAGCGTCGTTCGCTTTGTTCACATCCAACTGGCCGGTGCTAGGGTCACGGCACCCGGTGGGGGTCGCACTCTGGCTGTTTTTCTGGCCGCAGTTACTACTGATCGCGGCGCTCGGCCTCCTGCGCCTCGCGGCCATATACATCGGTCCGTCACTTATTGATCAGTTCGTCGAGTTCATTCGCCACGGCGGCACGACATGGGAGATCTTGAATGAATTCTCTTGATTGATTCTGTGAAAACTGTATAGTATATATAGAGTACAAAAGGAATGATTGGCCGGCTGTTAATTACCAGCAATAATCAGGGATTTTGCTATAGTAATGAGTCATGTTTAGAGAGATATGGCTGGCTGTAAATTAGGAAAGAATAATTAGCTATAATGACCGGCCATTATTGGAGATATGGTGGGAGGGGGCTAGGAAGAACGGATGCTGCCACCAACTACAAATTTATATTAGTAGAGACATACAATCAAACATTATAAATGTTGTCTATCGATATTTTTTGAATATTTAGAAAGGACATATAAAAATTATACGTGTAGATTTGCCTCGAAAACTACTTTTATAATATTATAATTTTAGTAGATTTTATAAATAGATTACAATAAAAATTAGTAATCAAAATTATATTTTAGAAATTGTATCGATTGTTAAAACTTTTTTTTTTTGCCGGAGGGTATAATTCGTAAAGTCGAGGAAGGTGACCGACGGGCCCATACGCGTGGTGAGGGTGGACCTGAGGAAGTTGGTCGTGCAGCTACCTTTAAATGATGCTCCCGGCCCTTTCCTCTCCTCTCCTTCCTGTGCATTACTTTGGCTTGACTTTGACTGCGGAGGAAGCGAAGGCAAGAAGGGAACCAACCTCGAATGGCAGCTGCTAGCCAATGTCTGCAAGACTGCAATCAAGCATGTGCAGGTTACTTGCAGTCAGTCATCACATGTTAGAAGGCAACAATGAAGCCCTTGTGAGTGAAGATGAGCAGGAGAGGGGAACGCAATAATGGAGCCAAGATAAGATTTCCAGCAAAGCCAGCCACAGGATGAACAGTGGAAATGAGAGGAGGTCACGAGGACGATAGTACCTGAAGGCCATAAAAGTAAGGCTTCAAAGAACGCATCAACCACTGCGGTTGTGCAGCTTTCCCCTTCCTATGCATTATTACTTTGGCTTGACTTTGACTGCGGGGGAAGCGAAGGCAAGAAGGGAACCAACCCCAGTGCTCCGCTAATCGCCTTCGATCGGTACTACCAATCGAGGCAGCCAGTAAGTCTAAACTAGGCTTCTTTACTTCCTTTGGTACCTATCAGGGGTACGTATCTGATTTTTCCATGAACGGCAGGTGATCGCTTAATAATTTTCCAGCGACCGGTAAGTCGATCGGCGGATCGGCTGTCATATCAAGCTTTAGTTCAGCTCAGATACCGACTGATGTGCGGAGGGTTGGTGATGGGCTGATTAATCGCAGGAGCTCGCTGAAACTCAGATTCTATTACAAGGTACTGCTTATCTCCCTACGTACTCCTGTCAGTGGTCAAAGTTACATGTCGGAGATGGTGTCGATATCCAAAACATCGTATTCTTGAACACATGGAGTATCATATAAATTTTACTCACTAAGCTACTTTATCTGGAAAGAAATGGATGATGTTTTAGTCTAAACTAGCAGGTGAGCCACACAGTCGCACAGCTAGATTTGTTACAATATTTTAGTATTAAAATATAAATTAGGTGATCTAGATATCTTCTACTAATCAATCGGGACATGTTGATCTTTTTAGATGAATACTTAGAAACAATAATAAACCTTTGAAGCAGCTTCAAAATATATGAGAGGAAATTGAAATATTTGATTAAAAAATCAATTTGAGAAATAATGATGTATGGACCTAGGAACATAATATTCAAACATGCTTTCATGGAAAAACAGCTTGACCCTAAGCAGGCTATCGTAGATATACGGCTTCTTCTATAATTAATATATCCACGCTAGAGATATAGATATTTTGCAAGTCTTCTTCGTGGGATCTAGCTAAGCAGCTGCATATTTGCACGTGTAGTTATACTATTTTTCCTTCTCATTAGCGATTATAACAGTCATTATTTTCCAATTAATATATTCTCTTTTTTCTAACTTCAGATAAACCAATTGTCCAATGTCTCAGTAACGTACAAATGCCGAGGAGTTGCAATTCTGAGCTCAATATACAAGTAATTATTATTGAGATATAACCGAACTCTTGGTTATTGAGATACAACCGGACTCTTAGTTTTGGTGAGTGAATTCTAAAACTAGTCCTGAGGGGTTTTGGGCGTAAATATAGCACCCTATTGTATAAGAGAAGGAAATTTATAATCAATAAAGAGAAAATAGCTAAGGTCCTCAATATCTTGTATTTATCTATTCTGTGATTATTATTCAGGTATTCTCAATATTCTTGATTGGCATTGGGATTGATCTACGACTATCAATTTATTATCAAATACATTATCAGCACAACAGCTCTCCAATACCTAACGGTATGTCACCGGATTCCCACTTTTCAATCCCCATGCTATTAGATTAATCATGTAGATTAATTTTTGCTTTCTAGACCTTAGATGGTTTTTATGCTAATTAGGGTTCTAGGTTGATTTACTATAGTGGATTACTCTTCATGGCCTAGTCCATGAGCGCCCACTATTACATGAGCACGCTAGCCGAACACTGCACAAGCCCGAAACTGTTGCGGCATGCAGAGCGGTTATCGCTACCGCGTGCCCCCGAAGAGCAACAGCCACCACCCAAAACAGCCTCCAATGCATTGCCTAAGGGTGCGTTCACGAAGATGAATGGGATAGGATGGTACAGGATGGATGAAATGATCCTGGATGAGATGGTACAGGGAAGGTGTTTGGTTGCCTGAATGGAATGATACAAAATTTTGTTTGGTTGCTTGGATGAAATGATACAGGATGGTACGAGAAGATGTTTGGTTGAAAGGATGAGATTGGATTGAGAGATGAGGTTGGTTTAAGGGATGATACGAGTGAATGATCCTGTCCTGGACCGATTGGTTTGGCCAACTTTTTGGAATATTCGAAGAATCTGTACCATCTCATTCTGTACCAAATGATTCCGTTCAGCCAACCAAACGTAAAGATAGAACCAAATCCTGTACGGGACGGTTCAGTTCACCCTCGTACAGCCAACCAAACGCACCCTAACACGACGCTGCAACCAAGACTGTGCAAGGTGGCACCCCACAATGACTGGGCTAGCCTTTTTTTGAAAAAGGAAGAGATGAAATCCTCTAATAAATAAAAAGGAAGACCGTGCTAAGCAGCGCCTCGTAACAAACAGGGTAGGGTTAAAAAAGAGGAAGAGTTGAAATCCTCTAATAAAAAACCTAGTGAAAGTGCATCTAGGCCCCTAATTGTGTTTTGGATGATTAATGACAAACGATTAAGGGACTAATGGCTTAAATGAGTATATAAGCAGGTGACAGTCCCAAAAGGAGCGCATCTACGGAAATTATTGAACCTCAAAAGTGAAAAGAAGAACGGCGTCGACTTAGCGTAGATCTTTTATTTTATTGAGTCGATAGGATCGCCGTACTATCAAGAGGGATGGGATGTAGGTGTCCTAGAAATGATCACTGTGCTCAGACGAACAACTTTTGCAAAATGAGTTTTGGAAGTCACCAAGCACGACACTCACTTTTATTTTCTCTTGCTGATCTCATCGGATAGTCCGGTGTTGAAATCGGATGTTCCGATGATATCGGACTCTCCGGTGTGAGTGTGGTTGCATGTTTGGAAACTCTCGGGAAAAGTCGGACTGTCCGATAATTGATATCGGACTGTCCGATGTTGTTTGAAAAAAAAATTTCTAAGTCTTTAAACTTGGATCTCTCGGGAAACATCGGAATGTCCGATGGTTGATATCGGATAGTCCGATGTGATCTGAAATTTTTTCTAAGTCCTTGGACTGGAACTCTCTGGAATTATCGAAATGTCCGATGTTCGTTATCGGACAGTCCAATATACACTTAGAATTTTGCAAAGTTGCTGAGTTCGTTGAAAACTCTCTGGAATCATCGGAACATCCGATGTGTGAAATCAGATAGTCCGATATGTGCTTTTTCTCAGCAAAATTTTGAATTTTTTGAGTGGAGTCGATCTGGTGATTTGCACTAATCGGATAGTCCGATGTCTACCATCGGATAGTCCGATGTGGGGTCTGACACAGGGCATAACGGCTCTTTTTTGTGTCTTGGCTATAAATACCCTCCCTCCCTCATTTATGACCACCTACCAAATGTCTTGAGCTTTAACTCACTTATTGCTATTTTCTTGCTCTCTCTCTTGAGTTCATCCTTGAGAAATTTGTTGAGAGATTGGAGCAAGTGATTTCTAGTGCCTTGTTGCAAACCGTGAAAGTTCTTTTGAGCACTAGGGTGATTTTCAAGAGGGGATCTACACTCCATTCATTACTCTTGGAGATTGAGGTCTCCTAGACGGCTAGGAGTCCCCGGTGAGCTCCCGATCTCGTGTGGGAAGCCGCCAAGTTTGTGAAGGTTGAATCCACCTCCGCAAGGGAAGGGTTCAAGCAAAAGTAGGTGAGTGCTTTGTGCAACACCTAGAGGAGTAGGGTTGAAAGAAACCCCGGCTTTGTGCCGCCTCAACGGAGACGTAGGATCTCCTCAAAGATCCGAACTTCGGGAAAAATCGCTGCATCTCTTTGGTTTGTAAGTCTTCTATTTGTCTCCTTTTTATGCTTGGCTAAATCTTTTGGGGATTCAAGTATTCGGTAGTTTCTTGTATTAGATATTAGTGTGATCTTATACTCTGTAGTTGGCTTAGCTCAGAAACTTTATTTGGTAGCAATCTAGCCCTTCAAATTGCTCAGATCTATTTTTTAGGGTTTTTCTGCGCTCTGATCGGATAGTCCGACTTCACATATCGGATAGTCCGATATATATCGGATAGTCCGATATCAAAGTCGGATATTCCGATATTTCCGCTGCTAATTAGGTCTTAAATTTTATTACGCCTATTCACCCCCCTCTAGGCGACTTTATCGATCCTTCACCTAGCCCTATCATTCTCTTTGGGCTGCGAGGCCTATTCGCCACTCAGGCCCACTAAAATTTCAGCCCAATAAAGAAAAAAGGGATTCGGCGCAAGAAGTCCTGGTTGGACTAGATTCGACTTTACTTAAATGGACCGCACCAAACAACAAAATCTTTTGGGCTGCATTATTTTTGTGGTTTAACCCTGGGTTTTTAGGTATTCTTGTGGATGCTGTAAATTTTATGAAAAAGACACTAAAGTTTCACAGAATTACTAAAATTTATCGGGACAAAGAAATTTTACATTTTGGGCCTTTATTTCCAGTAATCCCATAAAATAGTTAATAAATTCTAAAATTTATATTGAATCCTATAAACTGAATTACTAGGTATATGGGATTCCTTAAAGTGTTGAAACTTAGATCTATCACACATTGGAGGCTTTGTATCACTGGGCTTACTTTGCATAATTCCATGTCTATACATATGGTGAATATATTTTTGTGTTATTTTGATAATTCTAAAAATTATGAAAAATCTAGAAAAATTCTAGGAAATTATAGATAATTATCTACTAAATAGATATAGATCAATCTTTACTGATTCAAGAGTGAGCATGCAATATATTAATTTTACTTGCAGTAAAATTCATTTTTGTGTGAATATAGCTTGGGATATGTTAGACATCATAAACAGGGTATTTGTTGAGCTCGCCCTAAATGGTAGCAATGATCTATCTTGGGCAATGGATACCAAGATTAACCTGACATTTCGATCTCTTGGAGCTGCTATTACCTAGCCTGAAGCTGGCACACCTCCTCTTCTTGAAGCCGCCAAGTGTGTGGCTCTGCACTATCTAAGGCACTATCTCCATGTGGACATAAAGGCTGAGTATTTGATAGACGACCCACTAACACTATGGAATTCCCCAAAGAAACGCTATAACTAGTAAAGATCTGCCCTGCTGCTAGAAGCAAAGCAAGAATGAACCTCCTACACTTCCAAAACTATAAAACCATGGTAGACACAACTCCGTCAAGCCTAAGCTTATCTCCAAACTGTGTTTTTGTAACCAAAAAGTTGTAGATGCTGAAATGATAGACAGGACATTATATATCTTCCACCCTAACATGAGGATATTACAGCAACGGTACTGTCATACCATACTAAGTAGTAGAAATACTTTGAGCTTTATATACACTTTGCTAGAAGTAAAGAAATATGAGAAGTCCCGATGAAGAATCATCATATTATCCCAATGGGACACATGCAATGTACGAAGCGTATGCCATGCTTAGTAGACTAGCAATATCTATGGCCACATAAAAGGCCAAAGACATCAAGGAAAAAAAATGGAAGAATGGCGGAATACATAAGAGAAGATTTAAGCCCCAATGGGGATGTAACTAGAAAGGGCCAGGGAGTTTTCAAAAGCAAGATTCGGCCAAACAGGCTGCTTACTCTGCACAACCCTACTTTAGATGTGGATGCACTACCCACTGGTCTCGCAACTGCCGCACCCTAAGCATCTTGTGGACCTTTACATGCAATCCACTGGTAAAGTCAAAAAGACCCAGGGGAATAATATTGAGATACACTTCACTGCTCAATCTGTTATTGACATGGATGATATGGTTCTTGATCCTACAGAGAAGTTCCAAAAGGATCTTCTCGGATATGAAAATACTTTCATGGATGGTTGTTTTTCTTGGGTCTAAGCTCCAAGAGTCTCAAAAGGATACCTATGACTTATATGGGGACTTGAACTAATCTCATAAATATTCTTTTACTTTGCTAGTCGATGTCACATATTCCTTATGAGTTTACTTAAGAGTGTCTCTACCACTTTAGTTTTAGTTCCTGAAAGAACATTAGTCTATGCTCCTATTGAGCAATTATTATTTAAAGTTGAATAAATTGTTATTTCCTAGAATATTCGATTCATTTATTGTGCTATGTTTGTTCTATATTTTATAATATGTTCCTAATGAAATAATTATTTGATTGCTAAATCATACTTTTAATATAGAACAATATGTAATCTAATCGCCAATGAAGAAATCTATCTTGTAGACAGTTCCACCACAAATTCAATTGTTAGAGAAACTATATATGTTCAAACTTTGACTAAAAAACTACAAATATTATGACCATCGTCGAAAGAGATGCACTCATAGTTCAAACTAGAAGAGCTATCATAGTTCTCCCTATAGGTGCTCGTACAATAATAGAAGATGCTCTCTTGTACCCTGAGTTCAGTCGTACTTTATTAAGTTTCAAAGATATCCATTTGAATGATTTCCATATAAAGATAGAAAATAAGGATGGTATAAAATACATACTCATAATTAAGTTTAACAGGTGCAACAAACATGTGGTTCAAAAACTCCATTCCTTCTTCTTAGGATTATACTATATATATAAAACCAAAATTTTTTGTTGCATCTTCTGAAGCATAGCATGTTCCTATACAAGGCTAAGCAGAAACTAGCTAAAGATGCAACAGTATAGTACTGTATTAGTTCTGTAAGCGTTTTCGCTCACCGCTTAGCTGTTAGCAACATTAGAAATTTCAGATATCACTAAATTAAGAATCAACAATGACTTGATACTAGAGAGAATGAATTATTATCTAATCAGAAAATCAAGAACGAACTTTTGGTTAATTCCCAATAGATGTACACACATATCGCAAGGTTCACATGAATCCTCACATAACCAATCAGTACGTGATAGATGAGGTTGATGGGGATGTCATGGAGCCAGGTCGAGGCGGTGCTAGTGGGGAACAAGTCGAGGCGGCTGGAGGTAGTGCGTCATTGGGGAGGAAGTCGAGGTAGGTAATGGCGATAAGGTTGCGCTGATGCGAAAGAGGATGACAAGGTGGCGCTCGTCGGTGGGGAGGTAGTGGAGGCCCGCAGAAAATGACAAGGTTGTGCGCCCGGTGGGGAGGTAGCTAAGGGCGGCGGAGATGATGAGGCACAGCGGGGTCAAAATCGCTGGGCTTGAGGTCACCGATGCCGGAAGAGGAAGCCAATGCGCCACCGGTGGCTGTCACGATGTGGATCTTTCCCTTTTTCTTTTATTAATGTGGTTAAGAGTGAATGTGGTAGCTTCTTTTTATTGTTTTAATAATATAATTAGTTAGATAGTGTAACATCCCAATTTTTTATTTTTATTGAATTTATATTGTTATTTAGTGCATTTTCTGAATTTTACAATTTTTGGAATTTATTTTGAATTATTCGTATTTTTTGAATTATGCCTTTTGTGAATATTATTTAAATATTTTAAAGGTTTAAATAAAATATTATTGAAAATATTTTATTTGAGATCCAAATGTCTCAAAATATTTTTAGGAATTTTTCTAGATTTTTCCGATATTTTTGCTATTTTATTTGGCTTTGTTTATTTTTTGCGATTTTTTAAATAGAAAAGGCTTTTAAAATAGTTTAAATAGTGTTTGGGCTCAGCCCATTTCTCTTGTGCCAAACCCAACCCATTTGCATTGCGGCCCAAACCACCGCAAACTCTAGCATCTTAGATGTGGATCCATGGTCAAGATTCGTGCCGGAAACCTTAGCGTGATGGTAACATTCAAAACTCGAACGTGCAGCTAGGATTTATTGGGTCTATTGGAAACCCTATCGGATCTTGACTGTTGATAGCTGTGTGTGATCCAGATTGATTCGCACCTGTGCGCATTGTGCTCGCTCATCGTGCCACATGGACGACTAAGGTTGTTCATCTCCGCGCGCCGTCAACATAACGGACTCAGACTTCACTGTGCATCGATTTAGCTCTCCGCCCCATACATGGAAGCTAAGGCTTTAAATAGGATGTCGGGTCATCTTCTAAGGGTCACTGTTCCACGCCACGTCTTTTGCCCTAGAAAACATTGCCTGAGGTGCTATGGATATGAAAAGCTTGCTCACCGAAGTTGCTCAAGTCACTACTGTTGGTCTTCACAAGATCCTACCATCGTCAAGCTGTCCTTGCCGCGTTTGAGCTCGGATCCAAGGTTGTCGCATCGTGTAGCTCCAGATCCATGGCTTTATGAAGCAAATCCACTAAGGTATCGCCAAGACCGGCTCGTCGTCCTCGAAGCCAGCGAGTGCGCACAGTCGTGGGAATTGTCGGTTGAAACCCTAGGCTATGATGACATGGATGCCACACGGAAGCCACGTGTATGCCATGTCAACACCAGATGGGATGCCTAGCTGATATGTGTGCTTGCGTGTGCACTCGGTTGTCAAGCCACGCTAGCGTTGGGTTGGTCCCACACGACAGTCGCATAGCACCATGTGAACGGGGTTCACAGTAGACCTACGTTGGGTGTGGACTTGGTCCATGAAGGCCAGGCCCACATGTCAGACTATTTAATGGTGGATTTTATTTGATTTTTATAGTTTGTTTGCTCTCTAGTTTCGTATTGTTGTTTCATCTTGATTCACGCGGATGTTGAAGTGCTCAATTAGTCCACGGAAGAACTGTTGACTCAAAAACAAGGCTTAAAGTAGGAACAAGAGCTTGTTCAAGGCAATTTATGCTTTGATCATGTTGAACCCAGTTTTGCAACTGCTATATTTTTTTAAACTACTGCAAGATATTTTATGCTTAGAACTGTTTTCAATTAGCTTGGAATCTAGTTATTCAACTCAATTAGATTATTCCTACCTTATCATTTGTATGCTATGATTATTCGTCACCCTAGGATGGTTCTCTTTTAGTTGGTTGCTAATAAAAACCAGTATGGGTTGGTTAGACCGTGTCTAGTTACTTAGCCATGCCATAATAACTCATTTCTTTTGGATAATCAAATTAATCTTGACTAATGGAATATGGAACATATTTATGAAAAGGTGTGTTAGGTGTTGTCACGTAATGATGTTGAGTTATGGTGACATATATTGTCACATAATGATGTTGACTTGTCGATGGTATGTGTTGCACGATAATCAACTGGGGTGGCAAATGATTTAGACGGGGGACAAGTGGAACTATGAGTTGGCCTGTATGGTAACGGGTTGATATGTTGACATGATGATATATGAGTGAATATGAGATAGTTTTCTATGAGTGAATTGATGAAAGCCGTGCCTTGGTCAATTAAAAATTTAACCTTGTAAGCATTTGAACTGAGCCAAACATACAACCACATGTTTAGTATGGGACATACCTAGTTGATAAATTTTCAATGTCTTAGCTTGAATTTTGTCAGTGGTTGTGTGGGTTTCAGGTATACGGTTAGACTCATATGGTGCAAGAGAGGGCCCCTGGCTATGGTGGTGTAACCTTTTAGTAGTGAAACCTTAGCGGGTGGTACTAGATTTAAACAGAGCATTCTAAAAGCTTTGTTATGATCACCCAATCGCATACTTTTGTATGGTGAGTTATGGCAGATGTGGTGAGTTGATTGTACCTTGTAGGTAAAGTGTATAACCTCTGCAAAGTGTAAATCTATTCGGATGGCCGTGTCCGCGGTATTGGATAATGCTCAGAAATTATAGTCAAGAGTTAGATTTTATAAAATGAAACATGAGGAGGCTATGAGCCAAAGGAATTTTGGAATATGATTCAGAGTTGTTTCCAGTTTACTTTGAGAAATGCTTGAAAGTTATTATTTATGGTTATTTGTTTTTCCGTCATTTCAATCTATTTATTGTATTCATTTATAAATGCTAGTTTACTACAAAAGAACCATACTAGCCATTCATTTGGAATAAACCTTGCATATATTTATATTAGACTTGCATTTTATGCACAACTTATTGAGTGCTTTATGTACTCATCCTTACCATAACAAAATCATCAGTTGAGGAGTCTACACTAGCTTTTGAGGAGGTGTAACAAGAGGAGGCAAATTTTAAGGGTGCGAGCCTTGTCAGTTGCCTATGGTATACTGATGGATTTATCTATATTTCTATTAAGTTGTTGTTCTATCTATTATAGTTTAGCCCCGCGTGACAAAATCATGTAAGTTGACCATAAGGTTAATCAACAGGTTTATATTTAACAAATGAAATCTTTTATTATGTTTCCACTGTGTATGATTGTGATATTCATCTTTGTTGTGCCTATGTGCACTAAGCGTGATCCTAGACTAGTGCACTACACACATTTGGGTCCAAATTTACACATTCGGGCCCAGACAAACAGACATATAGTTCTGGTGTTAACTAACTAGCGGAATAGCTCACATAATTGCATGTGGCTAAATTCCTAAAAAAAAATCACCCAAACAACCTTGTTCATATATAGCATCTATAGGACGTCTTTACTAAAATTGAGATCTTTGAACTTAAAATCCGAAGAACTTCCAAGTAAAATTGGGAGCTTTCAACTAAAATGTAGCTATAGCTTGGAACAATTGCCCCAACTTTCAACTAAAATTTTCGCACTTTCAGCACCAAAATCCAACAAATCAGTTCGAATTCACTCGCTTTCAACTCAATCTATGAACTTTCACTTGGGCTCCCTACAAGCATGATGGCCTACGTCGAGTAGGAGCACCGTAGATTCGGTGGTGATAAGAAGGGGAAGTGTGGATGCGAGGCAAGCGCACCGCCCAATGTCCAACGTTCATGCGCGATGAAAAAGGAAGCACGAAGGCCTGGTAGGCTATGAAAATGGTGGGGCAAGTGGATAAGCACAGAGGAGAGGCAGGCACAGTGTCGGATGTCTATGTATGATGAGAAGGGGAAGCACGGATGTGGTGTCAGGGAGAGCACACGAAAGAAAGGGTTGTGTTAGTTGATGTGGTGAACAGGTAACTGAGCCATGTATAAAAGGAATTGGAATCTACAAAGCATATGGGCCCTACAATCGACACTCCCATGCACTTGGAACCAGAACAACACGTGTAGGAATTTTAGCAGTTTCGGAGTTCTTAAGTAGGTCCACGAGGATGTGACGTACTCTCTCACTTATAACCACATTAAGCATATCTTGCATTGGAAATGGTCTTGTACCCTTAATTCTGCTTGTTTCGTAGTATTTGTCTATTTCCATGCATGGAATGTATTGTCTGCTGTCTATTGAGGAAAGCAAGTGTAGCTATTACAGTATTTCTATTTTCTACCCGTAATGTACCACAATATATATTCCACTTTATTTAAAGTGGTTAATTTGTTGTCATATGTTATTTAGAAAGCTTATGTACAATCATATATTTCTCATTTTTTTCATAGATTTTGGGCTTCCTTAATTAGTCTTTGCATGGTAGGTTTGAACAAATAGTGTGAAATTAATGAAGGGAGTACCGACGAACTGAGCTTATACGACACGTTACACAAGTTTGTTAACTTTGCTCCAGTTATCAATCAACCATAGGGGTACTCCATCTGTGGGCCAAGAAAATATCCCCTACCCTAGCTCTTCCTCTTAATTGTTAGAATTTCGTTACCATTTATTTTGTGATTTAAAATAAAGTAAAGCACATCAAAACACTAAATGATTTACTATTGTAGCTTGAGTGTCATGTCACCGAATGCCATCATTTATATACTAAAATGACACATTAGATTAAGCTCATAGACTTTGAACATTGAAGTATCAGTTAATAAAACATCTTCTGAAAAGTTCTTACATAAATCTTGCTCAATTTTCTCAAAACTTTTGTAACTAGTGCATTTATTCTAATCTTTTTATAAAAAAAATTATAGATTTATTTTTATTTTTCTTCCTTTTTCAAACAAAAAGTATACTTTTTTTTTGGGATATGATTAAATGATTATGTGAAAGTGGCATAAAATAAACTAGGGACTTTTGCAAAAACCCACCTGCAAGAGGGAGAGTTTGTCAAAAACATATATATATCTCAAAATTCATAAAAAAAACCCACCCACAAGTTCTACGTGGTTGCAAATCCCCACCCCCAAATGGGCAATTCACTTGCTCAAGCTACTAGAAGTCAATAAACTGTTAATTTGGCTATCTCCACTGAGGGGCTCACACTCAAGTCCATCTAGACTGCAAAACTCCTCACACATGACCACAATGCTAGCAATTGCCTCTGATCATATTCTTTCTTGCCCCTCTATTCTCTCACCCCTATGTTATGCTTTATTATCCCACAATCACCTCATGCGCCCTACCCAGTACCGGAACATCTTTCCTTCTCATAGTCCACAGAACTGGTTCAATTGGATTTCCACGTAAGCCCTTGTAGCTAGGAGCTTAAAGGAGTAAATTGATCCATGAGTAGGGGGACTTGCAACCACATAGAACTTGCAGGTGTCTTTTTGACTAACTCCCCTACTTGCAGGTGGGTTTTTGCAAAAATCCTCAATAAGCTAAGAATAATATTTTTTAATTTTGTTGAGACATGTTCAGAATTTAGATAAACACCTGTTTCAACCTTATTTATTACTTGGTCTGTATAGCATTAGTAAACCAACAGGGAGAATCAGAAAAATGTTGGGTATTTAAAGAACGTTTTGGAGTTTTTTAGTTGAATTGTTATTATGCTTTTCTCCTA
The DNA here is from genome assembly GCA_036346375.1 of Guadua angustifolia. Classification (NCBI taxonomy): domain Eukaryota; kingdom Viridiplantae; phylum Streptophyta; class Magnoliopsida; order Poales; family Poaceae; genus Guadua; species Guadua angustifolia. The sequence continues at coordinate 648,060 of JAYEVE010000332.1, forward strand.
TTAAAACAAACCTATATTAAATTAAAATCACTATTTAATAGTTGAAAGCACACATTCAGACTTTCTAGGTAATGGTGTCCGCTCTCCCAATTCTCTAGCACCAGTTGCCATGTAGCACCCCTTCTAAAAATTAGACATATAGCAAACACAGATCTTAAAGTAGTTAAATCTTCTTCTCTCTCCCCTAATATACATCATGTGAGAGATGCCATAGATGCTTCTATGGCACCCGGTGCCAAAGAATTTTTTTCCACTCTCTCAAGTCTGTGACAAAATACCCATGGAAAATAAGCTTCAAGGATAAATGTTGTTCTTCTGGAATAGTATGTAGACAAACTAAAAGTAGAAGCTGCAGCAGCAACTGTCTTGCTATATTTCTGTTAGTATTATCTAAATACAGAAAATAGTTCTATATTTCTAATTCCATACACTATTGCCCACAGGACGAAAAGAAATATTCGGACTCCAGTTACGTACCATGAGCATATCGAAGACCATTGGGGTCATTAGTGGCATCAATGAGTGTGTTAATTTGTTTCAATGGGTTAGATCTGCCACCTCATCCCTGTTCCCCCGAGGAAATGGAGCATTACAGGATCGAAAACTTCAAGACGTATTACAGTTGCAGAGTGATCTCCAATTCCTCAGGGACTCTCTACCAGCAATGTACGACCTCATTGATCGAGCAGAGTGGAGGAGCCATGAAAAGTGTGTGGTCGAGCTCCTTCCAAAACTCAGGGATGCAGTTTATGATGCTGACGACCTTCTCGACGAATTCAGATGGTACGAGCAGAAGATGGAAATGGAGGGCAATGTGAGCCAGTCACCTTTTATTGATTTCTTTAACACTGTCATTCAAGGCAACTTCAACAAAGTAAAATATATCCAGGAAAGGCTGAAAAATCTTTCTGAACAGTTGGAGAAGATGGGCTTGCCTGAAATAGCGAGACGACGGTTTGACAAATCAGTGAGGCCAGAGACCAGTTCTTTCCCAACTGAAATATTTGGTCGTGACGACGAACTGAAGAAGGTGATGGGATCGCTTGGTGTGCCTACAGATAGTAGTAGGGCTCATTCCAAACGCAAGAGAGCAAGTAGTTCAGTCAATGCATCAGCAAGCAACCATGTTGGTTGTACACTAGACAATAATGAATCAAGAATGTCAGGTGTTCCTGTTTTGCCACTAGTTGGAATTGGGGGTGTTGGAAAGACCACCTTGGCCCAACATATCTGCAACCATCGACAAGTGAAGTCTCACTTTGACTCGATAATTTGGATTTGTGTTTCAGATGATTTCGATGTGAAGAGGTTAACGAAAGAGGCCATACAATCTTTATCTGTTAAAAAGGTTAAAACGGATCATTTGAACTCTCTTCAGCAAACTACGGACCATTTGGATTCTCTTCAGCAAGTTCTCGCTAAAAAAGTGGACAATAAAAGGTTTTTGCTTATCCTTGATGACATGTGGGAGGATTCCTTGAAAGAAGATATGCAGTGTTGGAAGAGGTTTTGTGCACCTTTAACATCTGGACTTCCGGGAAGTATGATGTTGGTGACCACCAGATCTCCAGAGGTTGCTGATGGAGTGCGAACAATGGAGCCCATTCCATTAGAGGGTTTGAAGGATGATGTATTTTGGGATTTCTTCAAACTATGCGTGTTTGGATCTGATTGCTCAAACAATGATTCAGAGTTGGAGAACATTTGTAGAAGCATACTTCCAAAATTGAAAGGTTCTCCCTTGGCCGCCAGAACTCTTGGGCGGCTGTTACGAATGAACCTTCACCCTACACATTGGAATAATATACTGAAGAGTGAATTGTGGGAGTTGAAACAAAAGGAAACTGATATTTTGCCAGCCCTTCGTTTGAGCTACATATATTTACCATTTCATTTGAAGCGATGCTTCTCATTTTGTGCTGTGTACCCCAAAGATCACGAATTTCAAAAGCACAAGTTAGCTGAAATTTGGGTAGCAGAAGGCTTTGTGGAACCTCAAGGTTACATTCCAATTCGAGATATTGCCTGTCAGTACTTTGAAGACCTTGTGAATCGATCCTTCTTTCAAAAAGTTGTGAATCGATCCTTCTTTCGACAAGTTTCTGGTACATACGTAATCCATGACTTGTTGCATGACATGGCACAACTAGTTTCAAGGCATGACTGCTTCATCGTAAAAGACACAAGTGACTTTCAAAAAGTTCCTCCGAATGTTCGTCATATGTCAATACTCTCTAGCACAAAAGTTGACCGTTCCAATTTGTTGAGCCTATGCAAGCACACAAAGCTGCGTACCCTACTTTGCAGCAAGTCTTTACGGCATAAAACTTTAGCTTCTGTGATGGACAGCTGGTGTAGTGAACTTCAGTGTATGCGTGTGATGTTTTGTGCCCATACAAAGGAGTTACCAGATATTGGCAACTTGAAGCATCTTCGGTACCTTGAAATCTGCACAGCTGATCCTTTAAAGAGCCTTCCTTCAGCCTTCTGTTGTCTCTATAATTTGCAGTTCATACGTGCTGGCATACGCTGGCCCAATGAATTTGAATATATTCTTCCTAGTATAAGGATTGATGGAGACAATAAACAAGGATCAGGAATTAGAGTTTTGAAGAATTTGAACCAAATTTGCGCATATTTGAGTATTTTTAATCTTCATAAGATAAGCAAGGATCATGCAGCAGAAGCCCAACTAAAGAATAAGAAGGATCTTAACGGCCTGGAACTGGAATGGTCTTCCCAAAGGTTGCCAGCTCGCAATGAGAAAGAAGTGCTTCAAGCTCTACAACCTCCGACCAGTCTCAAATCTCTCAGCCTCTGGTATTATCTAGGTGAATCACTTCCAAGCTGGTTTCAGGCACAAAACTTGCCAAACTTAAGATCACTTACGTTTAGATATTGTCAGCACACAAACCTAAATGAGATGCCTGGGGTGGTAGACAACAACAATGGCAGCATTGGTACTTTCTCGTCCATGACAGACCTATGCATTGATGCGTGCAACAATTTAAGCCTCGAACAAGTAGAACATATGCCTGCCATCAAGGCAATAAGAATTGGAAGATGCGGAAGGTTAGCATCACTACCAACAGCAAGGTTTGGAGATTGCCTTGAAGTCCTGCAGGTGCGTGATTGTCCAAATATCTCCCAGCTCGGTGAAAGTTTCGCGAGTTTTCCTTTACTGAAGACTTTGGAGATTATGGACTGTCCAAGTCTCAACTGGCAAAGGGGATTTGCATTACCATTATCTGTTGAAAGGCTCCAGTTAAAGCGTTGTGGGGATATCTCTGCCTGGTTTCCATCCTGCCTGGAGAACCTCACCTCCCTCGTGTCACTGAAGTTGCATTCATGTGCGGGCATAGAGTCCATTCTAGGCCACCTGTGGAGCAGTAATCTTGCATCACTCCATGAATTGTCTATTCTGGAATGTCCAGACCTTGTGTCAATTGGTGGACCAAATGCAATTGCATATATACAGGAGGCGTTCATAGATGGCTGTCCAAAGTTGGAACAACCACTGCAGCCTGTGCAGATTTTCGCGAGAACGAGAATTTTACCAAATGGTATGTGTGTTAATACTAGTTTCCCTTCTAGTTTTTATTCTGATTTTCTAAAAAACTTCTGATATACTAGAAAACACTTACGTATACGCACGGATTGTAAAATTGTACCTCTTGCTTTAAAGCGCTGTCATAAAAGCACGTTCGATGACTTCTTGATGACCTCATTCCGTGACATCTTAATCTTTTTTTCTAAAGTCTGTTGTTTACAGTAATTCCAAATAGTTCAACTAACCCAAAAAAAAATCTTGCCAATAATATAGATGTCCAAGTGCTGCCGTAACGTATGTAGTAATTTGGAACTATCCTTTATTTGTATGTTGTATGATGAATTCTTATTCTCATTGCAGCTTGTAGTTTATAGTCTCATTTTCTGGGGAAAAAGCTTTTTGCCAAGTGTGCTTTACTGACCAATGTTCTTGTTTTCAATGGAGGTTCCTGACTGGAGAGGGATATAACAAGTGAACATTGCCTACGTCTCGCTGTCACCGTGTAGCTCCCCATGGAAGAATCTCCTCGTTACTCCAATTTTATTACACCAACCCTTCTCTCTTTAATCCAAATTTATGCTCGAAGCATTACCCTTCCTTGTTCTCACAGAAGGTGACTTCTTGTTTCAAACACTTAAGCATACATAATGTCATAATGTATTTCATGGGAGTTGACTTGTCCCCAATGCGTCGTACTCCTATTGTACCTTCTATGTCAAATAAAGTGTGGGCACCCGGAAATATGAATCGATCCTCACACGTACGTTGGACTTAGAGGTGACACCCATACTCCACTTAAGTGTTTGCTCACTGCCACCCAAAAGACCCGTGCACGGAGTATTGACTAAATGGCCCTCACCTAAGCAAATATGAGCCACATAATCGCACCGTACACACTTACGCGTCCATGAGAGTTTCAATTCCATTCCGAACAACCATACCGGGATCGAAACCAACTCATCCAAAGCATAGCACTCGCCATCCGTCTCAGGACCTTGGTATCGCCCACACTCTCCAAGGGGAGCACGAGCAATAGCCAAAGAACGATGGTTGCACAAGTTTATGCATTGATGGTTGATGACAATTCCAGGTACCCGGATATGTGTCTAGTGCTAGTTCCCAAGATCAACGCCTAGCACCCACATATCCCGCATTCGAGATGTATCGCAACACATACATATGAATCTAAGTAGTTGGAATAGCATAAATATAAACTACAACTATTACAACTACTTACTATTACAAGTAGTGGCCGACCGGCCAAATATTACATGAGGCAAAAAGAAATCAGATAGAATTACCAAATTAAATCTTACCAAGAAGAACATGGTGAATTTTGGGTTCTCAAATTATCACTTGCATAACAATTTCATTAGTACTTATTTTATGTGAGGCTTTTAGCATGAGTGTGTTACCTTCATTCATTGATTACATGAAGCTATAGTTATGAACACACATAATGTTGTTTACGAATTCAAGAGGCTATATTTATGTGTTTTAGTATTTGTAATTTCGAATTCAAGATGCAAAAATTGTTTGGATTAGTGAAAGGAAGTCATTAATTAAAGTGTTATGCATGACTAGTGCTTAGCCTTAAGTGTTCACGTATGGGAGCAATTTCTATAAGTTAGATCTGAAGTTTTACATTATTGTCCGGTACTAGAAGGTCACAGGAATGGTTTTTGCTTTGCGAAAACTTCGGACAAGGACTTCTATTTACTATTATCCATGTATTACAGTTCTAGAGATCTTATTACTTAGGGTATTTGTGTTAACGAATTTTATATGATAAGCAAGTTATAATTTGGATATTTTCTACAATTTGGTTGTCCATATATTGAAGTATGATTCTGGATCAATTCCCCTAAAATTTGTGTTTAGGCGAGCTGTTTTATAAGCCACCAAAAAGGCTTAAGTGATAACAATTCTGTGCAGTTTGTGATCATTTAGGGTTTTTCCTGTGGTTGAATTAAGATGCAAATGAAGTTATAATCAATATATTTTTTTCTAGATTATGGTATCATATGTATCAGACAATGATCCTAAGCTATTCTCTCATAACTTTATGTTTATGTGTGATATTTTACGGACTGCCGAAAAGGCTTAAATGACCATGCTATTAGCGTGATTGCGGTTCAGTTTTTCTTTTGCGTTTGTGACTGCACTAAATGGGATAATCTAATTATTTTTCAGGTATTAGTAAGGAATATCCCTAAAAGTGTTTTATAGTTAATTCCGTGGTATTTTTCATTTGTTCAAGGTGTTTTTCATATAAATGGTTATTAAGGCTTAATATGAGCTTAACTCAAAGTTGTTCAAACTGATATTACTTTTACATGGCAAGCTAGGGCATAACATTTCAAGGTCATAGAAGTTGGTTTTGTCGAGTTTAAGGTTCGTTTGCTAAAGTTACGACCAACTGAACGTTTCCGCATTGAATGTTCGACTATCAAGCAAATAATGCAAACAAAGGTAAAATCTAAATATTTTTATATAACCATGATCCTTGCAATCCCAGAAGTGCAACTAAATTAATTCTACTACATTTTTAGCCGATTTGATTCACATTCTAATCAATTGTTTCTTGCATGCAAGAGACATTTTCTACAATTGATTTTTGATTCAATTTTCATCCGAATCTAAATGTTATTACAAAAATGGGACACTAATGACCATATGAGCATGATGGGTTTATTTCATGATTTTTAGAACCTTATATCACCTAGTTGCTTCACAACACCTAAAAAGAGGCTTTTATTTAATCGCTATTTGGACAACTATGCTGCAAGTAACTTATAAATTTTTATTGCATAATCCAAATCCTTATTGCCTAACTCAAATTTAGAAACTGGGTTTGCTTCATTTGGACACTCCTAGCAAAAGATATGAGGGTTTGAATCACATGGAGCAAAAATAAAAAATAAAATGGCTGGGGTGGGAATCAAACTCAGGACCTTGTGGTGCAACCGAGCGACTCAACCACTGCGCCAAGGTCTTGCTTGTGATAAGGCCCCATGCATAAATACTTGAGGCTTACATGCACTAACCCTAGAGCTTCACGGCTACAACAATGGCATTGGCTGGGCTGGGTTGGAGATGGCTGGATGGTGAGTTGTAGGGAGAGATGGGCTCGTCCGAGGAGATCCTTGGCGTCGGCGGTGATCACCGGAGTTGGCAGCGGTGGCCACGAAGCTTGACAATCCACTCGGCGAGACGCACTGGAGAAGAACTCACTGGTCGAGGAAGAAGAAGATGGCGAGGTCTCGGCCGGTGGAGGCTGCATTCAATACACAAAGAAAACTCAGGAGATTGAAGGGCGGCTATGTGTGCACGGAATGGGATAGGCAAGATCACCTAAGATCCTCCCTGCGATCGAGGGGCTCACTGCTTCGCTCCGGCCGGTTCGGTTCCACGGCGAGATGAGCAGGCAACGAGCGAAATGGACAGGAGGTCAGCTGCCGGTCTTTATGGCAGAGCAACAAAGCTCACGAGGTAGAGGTATGGGCTGAGAGGCGGAGGAAGCGATGTTGTGCTTGCGCTGGCCGCGTGGCGAAGGTTTCCTGCCGGGGCAGCACGCAGGCGAGGAAAAGAGCTGCCGTGGTAGTGCTTGGGCAGGAGCTTGGGGAAGGAGAGAGGGAGAGGAGAGGAGAGGCTGGCCAGTGGGCCCAGGCTCGCATGGGGCCATTCTGCCAGAGGCTTAGTCGGAGGTTTCATCGGATGCAACGGCTTCTTTTGGCAGTTGGGTGAAATTAAGTGAAGAAATGACCTGGTAGTTGGGCAGGCTTGGCAAGAGGTGTTAACTTGTTTGAAAATTTTTGTAAATTTTTTAGCAGGTTGTTCAAGGGTTCTACTTTCCATTTTCTTTAGTTTCACCTCATTCTCTACTGTCGATTAGGAACAGTAATTCTCCAAACTTGACTAGTTTCAATCTGTTCTTGAATTTTTAAGCTACCCAAATGGTGTGCCAAAATTCTGGAAAATTTATTTTTATTCATCTTTTGGTCTCTAGTATTTTATAAAATTATTTCCTATAGCATGTTGTTTGGTGTTTCCTTGAGTTTCATTGATGTGCTTGGTTTGACCTTAAAAGACTTTACTAACATGATAATTAAGGAAAAGAAGATTAAACTCCAGAAATAAATTCAATAAGAAATTCCAAAATGCAACAGGAATCAAAGCATGCCACTTTATTTACTGGATCAGATTTGGGATGTTACATAAAGGAAGGGGGAGGGGTAAAACATACCGGAATACCCTCCTGTGAGATGTTTCCAGATGTTCTCCTTGTAAGTCTATAGTAGTTTAATTAATTTCTTCACAGGAAGTGGTTTAGTTTGTTCAGTATATCATGTAACAGAAGTAACTTCTGAATAAATTGCTCTCCACAAGCAACTACTAAATACTCTCTCCGGTCACAAATAATTGTCGTTCTGGATATCGACAGCTTTGACCACTAATTTGTATTATAATATATTTCAAAAATCCAATAAAATATAATATTATGAAAGTATTTTTAAGACAAATCTACACATAATTTTCATGTATCCAATTTAAATATTTTAAAAAATATTAATAGTCAAAGTTCCAAAGCTTGACTATATATATGTCCAAAATGACAACTATTTGTTATATGTAGCATGCATGTTACAGATAACAATACATTCATGTACCGATAGTTGAATTAATTTTTTAAAAATAATAAACATGGATGTCAGCAACATACATTGCCAATCAAACACAACATAATAACATATAGACAAGTTTATCTCAGAGCAAATAATCAAGTAGTATATTAATTGGGAACTGGACATCTAATGGTGCATTACACAATTCTGCAGGGGTGCAAGAAATGTCATCAAAAGTGCAGAAAATGGGGTGTTTAGAAATCAGAACGACCAATTGTCGCTATTCAGCCCAAAACGTGAAGTTAGCATCTAAAAGCATTTCGAAATAATCGTTTGGAACAGACCAAACTGAGAATGTTACGCGTGGTTATTACAATCCAAACATCGAGTTCAAATATGGCAAACAAGAAAGCAGTCATGAAACGTCTCAATTTTTTCTCCAACGAAAAAAGCCTCCTCCGTACCACCTGAAGTCCCTGAAGCATACTAACCACCTGGATGCCATGACAAGATAAAGCTTTTATTCGAGTTCTATTGGTCAGGAGTACAAATGTCCCAACTAGTTGGCGATGCACCTAACATCAAAGAGAGATTCCCGGGCCATTAGGCTTGGGGCTTCTCCTCAGCTTTCTTTGGCTGTCATGAAAACAGTTTACAAACTTTTGCCAGTATCAAATTGACAGTACCTAGAAAAAAAGGTATAAAAAAATAATGAACCAATGAGAATGTCCTGATGATGATGCGAAGAGGTCATCAAAACATCCTTCTAAATCAAAATTACACTGTTACACACAATAGACCTACAAGAATGACAATAGGCGGGAAAAGAGATAGAGGTGGTGGGGGTGGGGGATGAGGTTCAACCATAATGCAGATAGCACAAGCTCCAATGAAAAATCAAGGCATCTTGCATCGCTAAAAAATAAGAATGGGCCTGTTCAGACGCACGCACGCGGGAGGGGAGGGGAAGGGAGGGGGTGTGATTTTTTTTCAGTTCTTAATCCAAGGAATCCCAAAGGGACACTTCATCAAACTTACTCCTAAGCATGTGTCACATGTAGGCATAGTAATAGTGGTCACTATTCATGCACGTGGAGCAGCACCGTTGTACTGTATTACTTAGCTTCCTAGTATAAGGATTAGTTGTTTGTTATCTTATTAGTTAGTTAGGCAACTTCTCGATAATGAATAAGATGCATAGTCGAGAATAGCAAAAATATCTCTCCTCGAATTCACAATTATATCATGTAATTAGTTCAATTTATATTAGGCAAGCTCCAGATTTTGTCATATCACATGGAGAATCCAGGACTTCAACCATGTGTAGTTGATAGTTGTCGTGCCCCGAATTCACGGATTCGGACACTCTGTGTATTCTGCACTAGTCTAGAATCACGCTAGTGCACACAGTATAAACAGGTTGAAGTACCACAATCATACACAGCGGAAATAAATAATAAAGTACTTCAAGCACAATATAATCGAGTTACACGGCCTTATGGCCACCTTACAATAATTCGCCACGCAGGGCGATAAATATCAAAGTAGCACAAGTTTATCAGCGGAAGCAAAAGTAAAGCATTGAACCCTTCTTAGCCACAGGCAACTGAGTGCGGCTCAACCCTTAATCCTCCTGGCCTTCGATGAACTCCTCTTCCCAAGCTGGCACAGCTTCATCTTCTGAGGTTTTTGTCGATGCAAGGGTGAGTATACAACATACTCAACAAGTCATGCACAATGCAGTTCTATTACTACATGCACGGCTTATTCCAAAGGAAGGCTTGATTGGTTATTTTGCTTAAAGCAGCATTTCTTTAAACAGGTAATCCTATTAGAGTAAAAGCGGTAAAACCAATATTAATAATATTTAATTTCTCAATTCTTTTTCCAGAGTTTGGCACACAGCCCTAATTTCATTTATCATTCTTTTGGCACACAGCCACCCATTCCACATTTTTATTTTGAAAATCTAACCCTTGACTGTAATCACCGAGCAATGTCCAAGATCATGACGCGCTATTCAATAGATTCACACACACATCTGTAGAGGCTGTACACTTTACCCACAGGATACGATCGCTCACCACACAAAGCGATTGATTGCAACAAAGTCTTTCAGAGACTAACATTTAACCGTTGAACCCTCCGATACTTCCTTCTAACACTTCCCTCACTCGAGGCAAGTTTAGACAGAGCAAAATACTGTTTAATGGGTACCAAGCCGTATACAGTGCGCTCCCCTCTGATTACCTTTGGTGTGCTTTGTCACCCCGAGGTTTCAAAGGAAAGAGGTTAGAAACCTACTTAACTAGGTCCGTCCCATTCCGGACAAGTGGTTGTACACGAACTCGGTTCAAAGGCTCGCAAGGTTAAGTCCTTAATTGTCCCGCAAGACATCCATTTTATACTTCTCGCACACAGCCTTCACAATCTTTCATACAACCTGTTGCTACAGGCCCACGGCACGAAGCCTTCTTGCCACTTGCCCGGTCCAAATCATTTCCCACCCGTTTTGCATTATTGCAACACATGCCAATGCCCACTTCATTGTCTGAGTAGAACCACACGTGTCGCTACCCTCAATTCCATTTCATGACATCATCGCATTATTTCAAAATCGTTCCATAATTGTTTAGTCAACATTCGTTTGCAATTTGAAAGTCATTCAACGATATAAGCGGGCTAGCGACTAATCACGGTCTAGCCTCCGTGTTGGCATCATATTAGCATCCAACATGTTAAACATCTTAGGGTGGACAAAGATTTGTGGCATATAAACATTATAATCAAGGTGGCATAAACAAGTTTGGCTTTTAGCTACCATTTCCCAATTTAACCAATAGTATTTGTACTTAACATAGCATGCGATATGGAAATCAAAATATACTTTTAAAACTAGGCTAAAATGGTCAAAGCATGACTTGCCTTCAAATAGCGATTGGTTACGGTCCGAGGTTGCGATGGGTCTTGAATTCTCCTCGCGAATTCCGCGACTCGAGTCCAATCGGTACAAGCAAGCACACAATAAATATGCAATATAGACACAATCGAAGAAGCAGCGGCGCTGGTTGCCGGACTTGAAGAAGACGACACGGTCGACGGCGTTTCCGAGCCTCTCCGGTAGAATGAAGTGGCCCGGCGGATGCGCCTTGGCACGACGAACTCAGAGCAGGACTTAGTTGCGGCGGGGAACAGCGGACGGCGACGCAAAACGATGAAGAACCGAGGGGAAGAGTGTGGCTACTACGGCGAGCTATTGCGCACGCTACGGTGGATGGCTGAGCACGAGAGAGAGGGCGAAATGAGCGGAATGGAGTGCTGAGCACGGGGGTGTACTTCACTCGCCCGGACATGCCTTGGAACTCGCGCAATATCTCTGACATGATCTCCGGCACCCAACGGCGGGCGGCGGTGCACAGTCGCGCACAGTCCCGATGTGTCCGGTCACGTCAGCCGTTTGATCGCGATCCGACGACGGCGATTAAACCTCAATTCGGCGAAATGGTATTTAAGCGCATCCGTTCGATCGAGATCCGACGGCGGAGAAACGGCGGCGCTAGGGTTTTCGGCGACAGCACAGTGTTGGGCTCGGCCCAATACTGTAGCTAAGCGATTTTCGACTTTTTCCAATAAAAATAATTCCAGTAAATCAAAGTAATTAATTAGGGCACTAAAAATACCCGAAAAATTCTAGAAAAATTCCAGAAAATATTTCAAGGTATTTAGAGCTTAAATAAAATATTTTCATTTATTTTTGATAAATACTCTTTCGATATAAATTAATCAAGAAAAGGATAATTCAATTTAATTTTATTTAAATGCAATTAATTCCCAAAAATCCACACAAACTCAATTAAATCCAAAAATCCATATAAAATCAATTAAATGCAAATAAACTTTAATTAATTCACAAAAATCCAAATAACTCCAAAAATTAAATTCGGGGCAAATTTCGGGACGTTACAATAGTCCCATCCACTATTCCCTTAGGTGGCTGCCTAGGCGGCACCTAGGCGCTAGGCTCCTCCCTCCAGCCTAACTGCCTAGGCCGATTTATCCCGCCTAGGTGGCCGCCCAACCCACCTAATCGGCGATTAGGCGTTGGGCGCCATTCTGCCACCCGACTAGAGCCTAGCGTCTTGGTGAACACTAGTCCCATCTTACAGGGTTAATGATGAGGATATCACTTCCATGAATATAGCCACATCTACACATCAATTTGAACCCGCTGTTATTATACAAAGACCAGTTACACGAGCTCGCGCACGACAGTTTAATCATCAAGTGAATGCGTTCCAAAGCCTGCCCATTAGTGATAATATGAATGGGATGCTATTTAATACTTGTGATGATTTGATCGTACTTAGGAACCATGGAGAAGGACCTCGTGGACCAAAATTGGGCCAAAGATCAAGTTCAAGTCGGATTGGGAAGAGAACAAGTCCGAGTCAGTTCGGCCTCATGACAAACATCAACTTCAAACGACCATAACTTTTGATCCAGAAGGTTGTTCGGGGCCCATGAGTACACGTTTGAAAGATCTCGGAGTCTACTTTCCAATTGATCTAGCCCCAATGCCAAATTCATCTTGAAGCAACAGGAAATCGCAGAAGAGTGTCACAGGACAGAAACTCCGGGTGCTGCGCCACCTTTTCTTTTGGGCCCAAATCCTATGTAACCCTAGGGCTTCCTCCCACCTCCGGCCCATGAAGGCCCAAGTTGCATGGCTGCAAGTTTAGTCCCATATTGCCTAGTGTTTAGTATCCACCTCCCTCCCTCCTCTATATAATAAAGGCAATAGGCCACCGTAGAGACTTGGGTTTTGTTTATTTGATAGTTTAGCCATTGCTACTATTTTGAGTCTTCCAAATGTGCTCAACAGCCGCCTAAGAACCTCCTTGTTTCAGAACCCCACATTATCAATCCTTCATCTTTATTTGCAATTTCAGATTGCCTTTACCTTTGTTCTTGCTTGTTTTTCGGTTGCATGCAGGAATTGAACCTCGTGTTCAGGTTGATCGTGCCAACGGCAAGATCAATAACCCTCTGGAGTTGGTTTAGCGATTGCTAAGGCGCATCGTCGTCGTACGTTGTAGTCGGATCGTCAAAGTCAATTCCTCCCAATTGAAGTTATCACTCTCATCGAAAGATCGGGACCCAAAGTCACATCAGGTGGTATCATAGCGCCAAGTTGCTCGGTGAGAGATTTAGTACCTTAGATTAGTTTTTGTTTTTTGTCCAAAATTGAAAATCCTCCACAAAAATTCAACCTTTAGATTCAATCTGGTATTTTAGTGAGTTTTGTTAGGTTTTGATCCATTAGAGTCCTTGTTTTAGTTGCTGATCGTTTTTCCTTCGCGTAGCTTTTATTCCAATCTGTCCAGTTCTTTGTTTTGTTCATAACTTTTGCATACGAGGTCAGATTCTAGTGTTTTTGCACTTTCCTAAAACCTTGAGACATGCTCCACAAAAATCTAGTTGGGCACGAAATCTAATTCCATCTAAAAGGTTGTTTAATCTTGACATCAAATTCGGGAAGCAAGTTGCAATTGCAATCCAAGTCGGTGCGGTATTTTGATCATAACTCTCACATTCGAACTCCGATTGAGACGTTTTTATACTTTCCTGAATCCTTGAAGAGTCCTCTACAAAAACGTTTTTGGGTGTCCTTCATGATTCGGACTCCTTCAAACCGAATTTGACTCGGATTCGAATTTGGTCAGATCGGCTGAATTTTGTTGAATCTGTGCACCTTAGTGTTTTGGCCATAACTTCTACATATGAGCTCCAAATTATGTGTTTGAATACTTGTTTTAAAGCTTATAACAGTACCATCATTTTGTTACATTGTGAGCGAGCTTGATTCGGTCATTTTCATGCCTTGATCACAGCAACAACCTTATGGCATAGTTCTGGCCAAATTTGGGTTTGTTTCTTCAATTTGTGTTCTAGCTTTGTTCCTTTGAGTTGGTTGAGTCCAGTAGCATCTACAACCATAAAAGTTCCAAAATATCAGTGCACATACCTTTGGGAACCAATTCATCCTTTGCGAATACTTTGATCCCAATTGAGACTAGCAATTTGAAATTGCTTGGGGCTGCTCCTTTTGATACGTTGCACAATCATAACTCTTGTGATATCAAGTTAGGGATTCCAAAACTTTGCTCATACTAGTGTTGGCCGAAAGTCACTAAAAGAAAGAAAGAAAGAGCCAAAAGGCCAAAAAGAAAAAAAAAGAGAAAAGAAAAGAGAATAGTGGCCGGCAGCACTACATTGATCAAAACCCTAATTTGTGTTTGTCATTTTCAGATTGTGCAATTGTATTAAGTAGTGAGCAATCTTGTGCCCTTTTACCTTTTCTGAAGCAATTAGTTAGCGTCTCTCCATAACTTACGCAACACGAGTTTTAGTGCTGAAATTATTCTTATTTAGCTCATTCCATTGGTTGCATTAAGTTTCATTATCTTTGCGTGTGTGTTGCCTTGAAATTCACTTATATCTTCGAGATCGGCAACTAAGGCTTGTGAATTCTAGTTTGGATCATTACTTATCATTACAACAACTAGAATTATCAGATTGCATAGGAAACAAATGAAGCCTACCTAGCTCCACATATTCTACCACGTACGTTTGTTCGGTCCCTTGGCAATCGCTTTATCCAAGCTTGGGAGAACTTTTGATACCGCTAACTACGACAACCTTCTTTGCACAATAAGAACTTGTAAGAGCTTTGGTTAAAGTTTGAGAGATGAGCGACTTTTCACCTCCTCCTAGTAGTTGATAGGAACATTATACCTGTGATTTTGTTTCTTGTTTTCTACTAACCATGTCAGGTGATGAGGATTCGCTACATCACTCGCCACGCACGAAGGGCATTGCTGCTCACTTTGAGAGGGTCACCACCGAGGCGTTTAGTGAGGATGTACGACTTACTAATGAGCGAATGTCGCTGCAAGAAGACCGTCTCTGTGCCATTGAGACCGCTCAGGGAGTTGCTAACACTACCCTTGCCACTATTTTGTCTAGACTTGATATGCTTGCAGCTGCTGCCCCTGGAACTTCTGGTCCTCCGCCTCGTCTCCCACGCGCACAACGGGTTCCCATTGTTGCCCCGCCTTCCAAACAAAACCCCACGATAGCAGGTTGTCAACATCGTAGCGCTTGGGCCAACATCATCCTAGGAGAAGAGATAGTTCACACTCCGAGATACAGAGAACGTACGAGCATAACTTCAACACCACGGAAGGTACAACCGCATAGCACATATTCCAAAAATAAGTTTATTGTTCCCAATTTTAGTGGTAAATATGATCCCGAAGGTTATCTTACTTGGGAATTAGCTGTCGAACAATCATTTGATAAACATGAAATTCCTGAGCATGATAAGGTTAGGGTTGTTACTAGTGGATTCTCTGAATTTGCTGCTCTTTGGTGGAATGATTATATGAGTAAAAATCAGGGCATTCCTAGCACATGGAAAAAATTAAAGAAAATTCTGAGAGCTACATTTGTTCCTTCATATGTTGTTCGTCAATTACGAAATAAATTGCAACATCTAAAACAAGGTAGTAAAACAGTGGATGAGTACTACAAAGAATTTCAGCATAGATCTTTGCGTTCTGGGTTAGAAGAGACCGAAAAGACTCGCATGAATAACTTTCATTTTGGACTAGATTTCAACATTCAGATCATGATATCTTGTAAAGAATTCAATTCTTTGTCATATTTACTTAATCTTTCACGAGAAGCTGAAAGAAAGATACAGAGAAGACAATCAACCAAAATTCAAGCCCCCACAAAGTTAAATGCTACTTCTGTTGCATGCACTGCACCAAACCTGAATGAGAGTATACACAATGAGCATGTGAAAGAAAGACAAGAAAATTTGAGTGAAGTAGAGGATAGTACATGTGAGGATGATTCTACTAACACAATCTAATCTACTTCGGTTAGTTTTGTTGCTGCTATTCCATACGCTATCCAGGTTAGTCCTGAAGAAGGGAAGCAACAGGCAGAAATACCAGCGTTTTTGTAGGATCGGATGACGACAATCAGAGGGGGGGTGAATGATTGAGCGGAAGATAAAATCAAAATTTTCTTGATTCACAAAACCCCCTAAATTAATTATGAAATATTGCTCTCGGTTTCAACAAAAAACAGATTAACAGACGTTCACTAAAACTGTAATTACCGAAGATCCAACCGTCGGATTGATGTAAAATTTTAACTGTATAAACTAGATTCAAATCTGAAACTAACGCAACAAGAACAACCTTAATCGGATATACGGATCTAGAGTTATGACCTTTGCGAGTTGACTGTATCAAATAATGACGAGAATAGATTAAACCCTAATTATGAGATTAAACAAAATCTACAGGGAATAAATCAATCAAACTTTTAAGATCAATTACTAGATGCCCTAGCAATATTTTGGATGGATCAAATCAAAATTATCATGGTGAAAACATGAATCAATCTGAAATCAAAATAAGCATGCAAAGTAAAGAACGGAAAAGCAAACCAAAATGCTGTAGATTCGGCTACTGTATCAATTGAGAATACTGTAGCGCCGAACACTGTAGCTTCTCGAGTACTGTAGCACCAAAGCTACGTGCTGCGCTCGGACGTCTCCTCTCCGCCACCGTCTCGAATTCTTCAGCGCTTTCTTTCTGCGGCTCGCTCGGGAGATCAAAACTTCCAGCCACAATTCCCTTTTTTTTTACCGATCAACAGCAGGAGGTCAGCCGCCGCTCAGACTTTTTCCTTCACGCCGTGCATGCAGCCGAGGAAAAACTCTCGCCGCGCCAGGAGCAAAAACGATGTCGCATAAAAACGCCGCCGCCCAAAAGCAATCTTTATTTCTTTTGTCTAACAATACTCCAACATAAAAGAGTACAAACCCTAATTCCTTGCTCTCATAAACAGGAGACACCTCCCCCTATTTATACTGAGCAACCATAAAGAATTCGTATACAACTCCACTTGGCCCCAACATGGCCCAATACAGTTTGTATACAATTCCACTTGGCCCAACATGGCCCATCTGACTTTTTTGCAGCGTCAGACGCCCACCTGCCGCACACACGTGACTAACCAACCTTCGTGTGCACCTTCTAGCTTTGAACATCTCGCATGACATCCTCGACCACCAGACCTCGATTCCTCCTCGAACCTAGTCCCGAACCTCGGTTCCTCCATGAACCTAGTTCGGTCCGTCATCGACCACGTTCGCCTCGAGTAACACACGCACCTAATAAACAAACAACGATCCGAACACAAGTCCACGACTTGACTCAAAGTCAATCAATGCAACCACTCACATGAGTGCATTGCATCAAACAAAATCATTAATCAATCATAATTATGCTCAATGGTCCGGTGCTACTGCCCCTAGGCCGGTAGCACTAGGACTCAAATTGCTTCAATTTGAAGATCTAATTCAAATCAAACTCAATTTCAAATCAATCCAATCTCAAATCTTGTCAATTACTCATCACACACAAGGATAAACCTCCACATGGTCTTTCAATCTCCCCCTTGATGAGTATATTGACAAACACATGAAAAGGCATAAGTATTGAGTTTGAATAAAGAGAAGAAAGCAATTTGAATGCAAAGCCAAACTTGATCAAAGAAATAGAAATGAAGAACATGACCAAATTGGTAGCTTATGATCTATGAACGATAGCAAAGATTAACAAAGATCATAAGAAAGAAGAATCAAGTGCAAAATGATGCCTTTGCTACGATTTCTCCCCCCTTTTGGCAATATAGGCATCAAGGTGACATTTTCTTTTCTCCCCTTTTTTGTTGTTTTTATGCAAGTAATGCAGCCTAAGAGAGCTTTGAAGATTATCTATGTGATCAACAAGACAAGTTATGACACCAAGCTAAGTTATGGCAAAAAATAGACTAAGCTAAGGCATGTCCAAGTGCAAATAATCATTTTGCTAGCAAGATTTAATTAAAACCATGTCATTTTTAGCATGATTGAACATGAGAAACACTTGTCATCAGTTTCAAAACTAGAAGCAAAGCCATTCAAAGGATTAAATGGAAAACCTAGAGTTCAACCTACTCAACACTTTGGGGAATCTAGAAGTGCACACAAGGTCCTTCGAGCCTTTTTTTTCATTGTATGCAAATTTTTCTTTGAATCTTTGAAAGACATAGCGGGCTGCAAATGTTTGACATTATTTGCATTCTTTACCCACATATGTTTTTTTTTGCATTTTTAAAGCAATTGACTCAAGCCATAATCGATCATCTCAAGAGGGACTCTTAAGAGAATGATCTTGGTCATACACAACACATTCCAAGTTCATCTCAAGTGCAATGAGAAGCCGTCTTGTGAATGTGAGGTGTTGAGTCTAATGCTACAAAAGAGTCAATTTTGCTTCACTTTCATTTTAGCATTTTCATGTTAAGCTAGTGAAGGACTCAAGTATGGATCAAACAAGATTCACCCAAGTTGCTATAGGGACTCTAAAGAATTCCAGAATTTCACAAATTATGGCAAATACACCTAGAGAAGAAACTTAGCAAGTAAAGCATAACATGTTTTATCAAGTTTTTCTTTTAACGCTCATTTTTCAATTTTTGTAAGCTTAGCAAGATAAATGAATTTGGACATATCTAAGCAAGTAATTTTCTTCATAATATAGCATGGTGTATAAAATGAAACATGGATCATGTGTATAATAGACAAAGCTCATAAAATGAAAAATCAAGTCTATATGCAATGCATGAGACAGATTTTTAAACTCCCCCTCAACATGTGATTTCATTTTAAGCACAAATCTGGTTCAAATTGAGTTATTAGCAAGATTAAGCTCAAGAAAGATCGAAAAGAACTCAATTAAAGCCAGAAACACGAATGGAGGGAAGAAGTCAAGAAACTGCGAACTGGGTGGCTATAGAGTATAGAAAAGATGGTAGAGAACACTATGTCTCAGACTCGCTCTCATCTTCCCCAGTGACTAACATAGGAAAGCTGCCTCTAGATTCCAAACTAAGGAGTGCACAGCACCTGTCTACCTGGGGGCCCAACACCGCTAGACTTATAAGACTGTGAGGGAACTCAACCTAGAGAGAAGAGAGAACAACTAATTAAGCATGATAGCAACCTAAAGCACAAGATGAGAGGTCCATGCAAAGCATGCCGAAGTCTAAGTGATGTGAACTCATAACTCTAAGGAATAAAACCCATAAGCACCAGAGCAATACAAAAGAAAAAACTGAAATAAAATATAATACATAATATCTGATCAGCTCCCCCTCACGAAGGCCGTAAGGGCACACAACTCAAGCTCACTCCTCAAGGCAACAAACCTAGAGCTATCCAAAGGCTTGGTAAAGATATCGCCAACCGGTGGTCACTCTCACTGGCCGAAGCACTATGTCTCCTTTCTCCACATGGTCTCTAAGGAAGTGATATCTAATATCAATGTGCTTAGTCCGGAGTGTTGCACTTGGGTTCTTGGCAATGCAAATAGCGAAGTGTTATCACGAAAAGTGGAACACTCTCTATCTCTAACCCAAAGTCCCAAGGTCGATCTCATCCAGCACACTGCTACAAAGAATCGGCTCTGACAACATACTCGGCCTCGGAAGGATCATGCGACTCGGATCGCTTCTTAGATGACCAAGAAACAAGAGAAGTGCCAATGAATTGGCAAGTGCTAGAAGTGCTCTTCCTATCTATCCTCTGACCCGAGAAAGTCAAGATCGGAAAAGGCTCTAAGGGATAGACAAGAGGAAGAAGAGTACCAAATACCATAATCAATGGTAGCTCGAAGGTACCTGAAGATGCGCTTCACCGCCTGGCGATGAGAGACGCGAGGAGAAGCCTGAAAGCAAGCACACATACACACAACAAAGTGTATGTCCCCATGAGGCGAAGTAAGATACAAGAGAGAGCCAATCATGCTCAAACTCCTTTTGATCAAGCAGCTCACCATCCTCATCGGGCTTAAGGACAGCGATGGTGGCCATAGGAGTCATCAAAGGCTTTCCATCGACATATCAAACCGCCTCAGAGGTCCCGAGTATACTTACCTTGGTGCGAGAAAGTACCCTCCGAGTGCGCTTGATTTGGAAGCCAAGAAAGTAGCTCAACTCACCCATCATACTCATCTCAAATTCTGTGCTCATCACCTCAGAAAAATGAGACACAAGAGATTGAGATGAGCCACCAAAGATAATATCGTCCACATAAATCTGGATGAGAAGAAAATGAGAATCCTGGCGTCTGATGAATAGAGTTTTGTCTCCTATACCCATTTTGAAACCATGACTGAGAAGATAGGACTTAAGCCTCTCATACTAAGCTCTAGGGGCCTGCTTAAGTCCATACAAGGCTTTGGAAAGCTTGTAGACATGGTTCGGGTATTTGGGGTTCTCAAATCCTGGAGGTTGCTTGACATACACCTCTTCCTCAATGAAGCCATTGAGAAATGCACTCTTGACATCCATTTGATAGAGCTTGAAGCCACGGGATCCGAGAATGCAAGCAGATTCTAATCGCCTCTAGTCTAGCTCACAGGGCAAAGGTTCCTCAAAGTCAAGACCCTCAACTTTGAGTGAAGCCACTGCAACTAGCCTAGCCTTGTTATGTGACGACAACCCCATCCTCACTGCTTGTTTTTGAACACCCACTTGGTCCCAATGACATTATGACCAGATGGGGGCTCTACAAGCCGCCAAACTTTGTTCCTCTCAAAGTTTTCAGTTCCTCATGCATATCATTAATCCATGATTCATCGGATAATGCATGAGTAACATCCTTTGGCTCAAAAGAGGCAACAAAGGCGAGTGAAGGCAGAAAGAAGATAAGCTGATTTTGAGCGTAACACGCTCAAATAGAACACCAATGATCGATCGGTGGATGAGAACGCTGAATGTGTCGTGGAGGACCAGAAGCAGAAGTGGCCTCTACCTCTTGAGGAGAAGAGGTAGGAACAGAGCCACTCGCTGAAGAAGAGTCCGAAGGCAAGGGTTGGTCTCCCTGAGGTGCAGAAATGGAAACAGGAGGCACCTCAGGTGTAGAGGGAACTGGATCAGGTGGAACACCATCATCTCCATCATCCTCATCCTCTACAAAGATGGTCTCGGAGGGATAAGAAGAGCCTGAAATATCAGGTCTAGCTCCTGGGCTAGCCTCATCAAAGGTCACGTCACAGGTCTCTATGATCCTATTCGCATCACAACTCCAGACCCTATAGCTACGAGAAGAAGTCGAGTAACCCAGAAAAATACCATCAGAAGAACGAGACTCAAACTTATCTAGGTTACCAGACTTCAAGATGAAACACTTGCAACCAAAAACGCGAAAATGAGAAACACTGGGCTTTCGCCCATACCTCAACTCATAAGAAGTGCGATGCAAATGTGCTCTCAAGAAAACGCGATTGGAAACATGACAAGCAGTAGCTATAGCCTCAGCCCAAAACTTCCTAGGAGTACTGTACTCATCTAGCATCGTCCTGGCCATCTCAACCAGGGTCCTATTCTTCCTTTCCACTACGCCATTTTGCTGAGGGACGTATGGAGAGGAGAACTGATGCTCTAACCCAGACTCCACACAGAAACTCTCAAAGTAGGAATTCTTGAACTCGGTGCCATTATCACTGCGTATAGCTCGTAATGCACCTAGGAACTCAATAGACAACCTACTAACCAATCCCCTAAAGTGAGAAAAGTCTCATCCTTCGAGGCCATGAAAAATACCCAAGAATACCTCGAAAAATCATCAACAATGACAAGGACATACCACTTCCCTCCCGCCGATTTGACTCTAGCATTTGGACCAATAGTGTCCATGTGTAAAAGCTGTCTGGTGCATCATCATCACTACGGTGATCGGAGGATGAGAAGCGATAACCATCTTGCCATGTCGGCGGGGAGAGCAAACTAAGTCTTTGACCATCTTGAGTTTGGGCAAACCACGAATAAGATCGCGGTGCTAACTCGGTCAAATGATCAAAACCAATGTGACCAAGTCTCCTATGCCAGAAGGAGAGATCACGGGACTCAGAAGCAATCAAACATCGAAGAGAGTCTCCAGAAGAAGCAGAAAAATCAGCGCGAAATACTATCCCAAATCTAGAAATCCCGCAAACTAACCCTCCTGATGAATCAAGGATTCTACAGGCATTACTCTTGAAGCTTACCTCGAAAGAGTCATCGATAAGCTGAGAAACAGAAAGCAGATTGTATTGCAGTTTACTTACAAAGGCAACACCTTTAAGAATAAAACTTTCATTAATGCAGATGGTACCTTTTGCAATGACCCTACCTGAAGACGCATCCCCAAAAGTGATCAACTCATCACCGGGAGCTCGGACTAGGGAAGAGAACCAACGAGAGTCTCCGGTCATATGGCGAGAACAACCGGAGTCAACAATCCAAACATCTCCCTTCCCCATCCGATGAACCTGATCAAGTCAAAAGAGAGAGAAGACTCAGTACTGGGATAAAGTGAGGACCTGGGAACCCAATACTGAATCACACGACGTCTCAAAGTACCAGCCACAGAGGAAGAAGACTGAACTCTAGTGTCTCTCTGACGCTCGACTCTCACAAAATCAGAAGAAGCAACTCTAGTAGAAGATGTAGGACATCCTTTGGTTTGGCCCGCCGTGGTGCAAAGGCGGACCATCCCAACGAGGTCGCCCAAATCTCCTGGCCGAAAACACCTCACGCCGTGATATCTACCTCGATGGGAAAAACGAGGAATATCAAGAGGACGGTGGAAAGACTCGCTACGAGCAACTCTAGGACTAAAACTGGAGTGAACAGCATGAAAACCGAGTCCTGGACGCTGCTCAAAAATAGGTGACTCTCGACTGTCTAGTAGCGAGAAGCGCCTTAGGAGCACTCAGTCTGGGATGACCACGAATACCCCTAAAGCAGCAACACGCCACGCTGGTGATCTTGGCACGTCTAAAACAGAAATCTACTAGGTGACCATCCTTCTTCTGAGAAGGTGCATGAATACTTAGCCTTGCTAGAGGCGTAGTGACAGGAGAAGTACCCATACGCTCGAAATCTCATGGACAACCCCAAGAGACCTAAACACGTGGTACTCACCCTAGAGCTACCACTATCTCTCCACTCTTGGAGGCACGCATACAAGCGGAGGCGGATGCATGCGTGCTCCAAGTAATCAAATCCTAGACCTTGATTGAATCTGCTAATTTTGGACTGGTCTAGAATGAGATTGAGTTTCTTCTTGTCTCCAACAAATTTCTCAAGAGTGCTCATAAGATACCGACACTCTCGGAAAAGTGAGGTGCATGAAGAGCAAGGGAAGGAGTAGAAGAAGAGCAGGAAGAAGAGGATCGAGCAGTAGCGTGCATATTTTTTCCCTATACACGGCTGCCTCAAATTTGAGAGACTCACAGGGAAGCACAAGAAGCATCTCTAATTCTACCAACCTGGGCCTCTAACTTCTTCCTAAGCTCTGCGTGGACCTTATCCACATCATCCTCAACCCCAATACACACAAGCAACCATTATTTGACTTAACTAGTAAGTCCTTAGCAAGTTGATCACACTTGGCATTCAAAGCTTCATTATCAAGTTTTAGTTGCTTACTGACCCTCACATGAGCCGTTGGGTCCTTAGAAGCATGCAATTCGAGTTCATCATTTCTAGCGTAAAGCTTCCTAAGGTGACAACTCATGGCATCAATTTCAACAAGTAGCTTAGGGCAATTTTCACAAGATGCGCTTGTGTGAGTATGAAGAAAACTAGCATCAATAGGAATAGGATCAATAGAACATGTGCTAGCATCCTTCGACCTAAGAGCCTCAAGATCGAAACCACACTATCATGCAGGTTCTTAGGTTCTCCAACTCCACAAGCAAAGCATCACAGAGAGTACAACTATCGAGTTTGGAGAAACATGATTTAAGTGAAGCTAACTCCGAGACAAGGTATCTACTTCCTTCTCTAACTCCGTAACCCTAGCTCTAGCTCTAGCATGAAATTTTCCTAATTTGCAAAAAGCTTCATTGAGATGGTCATAGGAAGGTACCTCGTCCGAGTCGCTGTAGAGCTCGGAGTCGCTGATGTCGTTGGTGTTTGCCGTGAAGCACATGCCGGAGAAGTCGTCGCCGCCTTTCTTCTCTTGCGGATCATCCTTGCCTTCGTCGCTCCATGTCTCCGTGTCGGAGAGGCTGATGTCGTCGAGGGCGGCGAGGACGCGGTGGAAGAGCTTCTTGTTCTTCGAGAAGTTGTGGTACTTCTTCTCGTACGTCGGCTCGTGAACTGGAGGCTTCTTGTTGCGGTTCTTGTCGGTGTAGTCGTTCTTGCCGGAACCGCCGGAGTCGTTCTTGCCCTTCTCCAGTTTAGGACAATTAGCTCGAATGTGGTTGGGGCCGCCACATTCGAAGCAGGTGATCCCACCACCTCTCTTCCTCTCTCTCACCCTCTTGTAGGCGTGAGAAAACTTGTGAGCTAAAAGAGCAAGCTCAGTTTCTGGAAACTTGTCCAGTTGGTCATCGCTTAGCTCGCAAAGTGCAGAGAGGGAAAAACCAACAGAAGAATCAAGAGAAGATCCAATGGGATCGGTGACCAAGGGCATCGACTGTGATTTCGTCTTGCGAGAGACGACATCGATCTCATGAGTCTTGAGTCGGGAATAAAGCCCGTCAAGAGTCAAGGTCGACAAGTCGGTAGTATCCTTGATGGTGGTCACTTTCATTTCCCAAACACGAAGATCGAGTGCGGTCAAGAAGTGACGAGCATTATCCGAGTCAGGGTATGTGCAACCAACTGCCCGGAGATCGCTCAAAATTTTAGTAAATCGACCAAAACACTCGTCAAGACTCTCACCGTGTTGTTCAAATTTGTTGTACTCACGCTTGTGTTGATCCTGCCTCACGGTCTTGATTTGGGTAGTACCCTCATGGTATGCATCGAGGGTCACCCAAATCTCGTGAGCGGATCGCAGTGAGAGATCCGATCATACTCACTGCTTGGTGAGTCCTCAGTATGTGAATGTTCTCGCCTTAGCATTTGCCTCAACGTCGACCATATTGCGGCCGTGGCGTTCTCATCGGCGAGAACCTCATATGGGAGCTTCACCTTCGCCATATCGGAAGCCCAGGCGATGATGTATGACTCCATCCGGATTTCCAAAAGAAAAATCAACACCACAAAAATTGGAGGCTTGGTGGAATACTTATGCTGTCGCCATGGCTCTCGAGACCGATCAAGATCTATGGAAGAGCAAAACCGCTCGATACCACTTGTAGGATCGGATGGCGACAATTAGAGGGGTGAATGATTGAGCGGAAGATAAAATCAAAATTTTCTTGATTCACAAAACCCCCTAAATTAATTATGAAATATTGCTCTCGGTTTCAACAAAAAACAGATTAACAGACGTTCACTAAAACTGTAATTACTGAAGATCCAACCGTCGGATTGATGTAAAATTTTTAACTTTATAAACTAGATTCAAATCCAAAACTAACGCAATAAGAACCACCTCAATCGGATATACGGATCTAGAGTTATGACCTTCGCAAGTTGACTGTATCAAATAATGACGAGAATAGATTAAACCCTAATTATGAGATTAAACAAAATCTACCGGGAATAAATCAATCAAACTTTTAAGATCAATTATTAGATGCCCTAGCAATATTTTGGATGGATCAAATCAAAATTATCACGGTGAAAACATAAATCAATCTGAAATCAAAATAAGCATGCAAAGTAAAGAACGGAAAAGCAAACCAAAATGCTGTAGATTCGGCTACTGTATCAAAAGTACTGTAGCACCGAAGCTACGTGCTGCGCTCGGACGTCTCCCCTCCGCCACCGTCTCGAATTCTTCAGCGCTTTCTTTCTGCGGCTCGCTCGGGAGATCAAAACTTCCAGCCACAATTTCTTTTTTTTTTACCGATCAACAGCAGGAGGTCAGCCGCCGCTCAGACTTTTTCCTTCACGCCGTGCATGCAGCCGAGGAAAAACTCTCGCCCGGCCAGAGCAAAAACGATGTCGCATAAAAACGGCCGCCGCCGCCCAAAAGCAATCTTTATTTCTTTTGTCTAACAATACTCCAACATAAAAGAGTACAAACCCTAATTCCTTGCTCACATAAGCAGGAGACACCTCCCCCTATTTATACTGAGCAACTATAAAGAATTCGTATACAACTCCACTTGGCCCCAACATAGCCCAATACAGTTTGTATACAATTCCACTTGGCCCAACATGGCCCAATACAGCTTTTTGCACGCGTACGGCCCACCTGCCGCACACACGTGACTAACCAGCCTTCGTGTGCACCTTCTCTAGCCCGAACGTCTCGCATGACATCCTCGACCACCAGAATCTCGATTCCTCCCTGAACCTAGTCCCGAACCTTAGTTCCTCTATGAACCTAGTTCCGGTCCCGTCATCGACCACGTTCGCCCTCGAGCAACACCTGCACACGAATAAACAAACAACGCATCCGAGCACAAGTCCACGACTTGACTCAAAGTCAATCTATGCAACCACTCACATGAGTGCATTGCATCAAACAAAATCATTAATCAATCATAATTATGCTCAATGGTCCGGTGCTACTGCCCCTAGGCCGGTAGCACTAGGACTCAAATTGCTTCAATTTGAAGATCCAATTCAAATCAAACTCAATTTCAAATCAATCCAATCTCAAATCTTGTCAATTACTCATCACACACAAGGATAAACCTCCACATGGTCTTTCAGTTATCAAGTGAAAGTTTTGATGTTTCTACTTCTGAGGGGGAGGCTAATTACCATGGCACAGATCTGATTTTACATCAAGAAAAGGAACAAATTTGTGAGTATATTCCTACTATACATAATTCTTGTGAATTGCCACCTTGTGCCACAATGTTAGAACCATATGACGAATTGCATGTTTATAATTTTGATCATGTGGTGCTGATTACGCATAAGGAGGTGATAGCTAGAATATCCCCTGCCACTATTGTGTGTTATATCATGTTGAATGAGCCTGTTAGTTTGACTTGTGCTATGGACAAGATTTCTGAAATTTCATCTCTTAAGTCTTTATCTAGCACATATGCCTATTGTTTTAAATTCAATTTAGTTGGTGATTATGGCATAGATGGCAAGTTTCTTGTTTACAGAATATGCATAACTTGTGATAAACTTGCTGAATTGAAGCTTGCTATTTTGGGCAATTCTAGTTGTATGCAACAACTTGTTTCATTTGCGGCATCATCAAATTTTCATGAAATGTGTGATACCCATAGCATGTTGCCCCATTGTTCGAATTTTAGTACATTAACTTGTATTACAAATCAGCATGTCGTGGTTGATGCGTGGAAGCCCATTAAAATTCTGTCACCGTTATTGGAATGGTTTGATATTGCTTATTTACCATTTGATGATATGAATGATTCATGCTCGAAGCTAGGACTTGTAGTTTTGCCCACAAAACATGTTATTGAACGCGGCTCACAAAACATGAGTTTTCTTTATCAAAAGTCAGGGATAGATATGTGCTTTACTTATATTTGCAAATCAAGTTGCAAACTAAATCATGTTAATTTTGACGTTATATGCTTCACTTATAACCACGAATCGACATGCAGAATTGTGAGGAAAGGTTATTTGCTTAAATTTGATTTCTTCTTTTGCTGTTATGAAAATAGCCTGCCGCGACTCCAAAAGAACAGTGAAATATGGGATATATACATATATGTTGTGTACACACTCTTCTTTTTGTTCGTTGTTTCTTTTCCAGCTTTTCCAAAACCGAGGATGGTTTTCCTTCGAGAAGGGGAGGAAGCATCGAAGAGTGCTAGCGCTCATCAGGCCGTTATATGCTGGAAAGAAGTCTTGAGCTATATCGATAATTATCAGGTGAATCCTCTAAATAATTTTCTCGTATTTAAAATACATAAAGAGGCAGAGCTACTATTTTATTTATATAAATGCAGATCCTATATGAGGATGTTTTGGGCCGAAGACATGCTAAAAGGTAAGCTTGAGTCGGGGACGACTCAAATGTAAGAAGGGAAGGATGATGAGGACATCACTTTCATGAATATAGCCATATCTACACATCAATTTGAACCCGCTGTTATTATACAAAGACCAGTTACTCGAGCTCGCGCACAACAGTTTAATCATCAGGTGAATGTGTTCCAAAGCCTGCCCATTAGTGATAATATGAATGGGATGCTATTTAATACTTGTGATGATTTGATCGTACTTAGGAACTATGGAGAAGGACCCTCGTGGACCAAAATTGGGCCAAAGATCAAGTTCAAGTCGGATTGGGAAGAGAACAAGTCCGAGTCCAGTTCAGCCTCCGCGACAGCATCAACTTCAAACGACCATAACTTTTGATCCAGAAGGTTGTTTGGGGCCCATGAGTACATGTTTGAAAGATCTCGGAGTCTACTTTCCAATGGATCCAGCCCAAATTCCAAATTCATCTTGAAGCAATGGGAAATCGCAGAAGAGTGTCACGGGCCAGAAACTCCGGGTGCTGCGCCACCTTTTCTTTTGGGCCCAAAGCCCATGTAACCCTAGGGCTTCCTCCCACCTCCGGCCCATGAAGGCCCAAGTTGCATGGCTGCAAGTTTAGTCCCATATTGCCTAGTGTTTAGTATCCACCTACCTCTCTCCGCTATATAATAAAGGCAATAGGCCACCGTAGAGACTTGGGTTTTGTTTATTTGATAGTTTAGCCATTGCTACTATTTTGAGTCTTCCGGACGTGCTCAACAGCCGCCTAAGAAGCTCCTTGTTTCAGAACCCCACATTATCAATCCTTCATCTTTATTTGCAATTTCAGATTGCCTTTACCTTTGTTCTTGCTTGTTTTTCGGTTGCATGCGAGAATTGAACCTCGTGTTCAGGTTGATCGTGCCAGCGGCAAGATCAATAACCCTCTGAGTTGGTTTAGCGATTGCTAAGGCGCATCGTCGTCAGACGCGTTGTAGTCGGATCGTCAAAGTCAATTCCTCCAAATCGAAGTTATCACTCTCATCGAAAGATCGGGACCCAAAGTCACATCAGTTAAATTCTTGAATCCACCACAATTTGAATAGACAAAAAAAAAACAATCAGAAGGACTATTTGTGGTTAGGTAGTTTTGATCTCTAGGAGTTAAAAATTATAGATCCTTGACTGGCTAGCAAGAAGCACTTTGCTAAATAAGACAAAGAAATTAAGTACAAAACATACCACCTTATCCTAGGTCACAGAATTGACACCCAATGAACGATATGAGTAATTTTCAGCCTACTATATATTATTGTTGATATTAAGAAACAACAGCTTATAGGTAGCACCATTCAAATAGTGCATACTCTGCTAAATCATCTTTAACTTGTATCAAATCATTCATATCTTTTGTTTCCTAGTTTCCTAAATATTCCCAACAAAAAATATGTAACAAGCTGCATGACTACAGGATATGCTTGTACAAGTACATATTGTACATCACTGTGTGACCCCTCTACTGCTTATACGAGAACACACCTTTCTGGTTAGCAATTTATATCATCAACCTAATTCCTACCTCTGTTGGGTAATTGGGTTGGCACTAAAACATAATTATAGGAGAAGGTATAAACATTAATGTAATCCTTAAGTTAACACAATAATGTAACCAATGGAACAACAAATGTCTACTACACTTTGTAGTGAACAGAAGGACCTTCCTTCATTTAGTTCCCAAGTCTGATGCTCCTGTTCCCCAAACTATATATAATAGCAGCACATCTTATACATGGGGCACAAAATGATGTGTAGCAGCACATTTTATAGTAAACTCTGATCACAATAAGATGCTTGGTAGTTGGTACAGTGAACTAAATAAAAATAGAGCAGAACAAATCAACAGGCACACAGAACAATAATTTTGACATATGTTCGTCGAACATCCCATAAGCTTGTCCCACAGGCATGCATGGGTGTCCTCCACCTCAATATTACAACCGTACAAAATGAAGTGGATTGCATCAAGAAGTTGCCAATGAAAGTTCTATAGAGTATTCATTTAATCCAGTCAATAAAAATGAGGGCACAAAGACAATATGTTTGTTAAAGCATGCTATATTTTTCATCTAATCTAATCATCAAATAAGAGTGTGGAAAAACCAAATGAGCAGTTGAAAAGAGCACCAAAGCAAAATCCCCTCATCACAGCTGCTGCTAGGCTGCAACTAGTACAAAGTACAGACCAGATTATTCCAATATACTTCTCCATGAACACATGGAGCACACGAGGATTGAATTCGGTCAAACAAACAATAACAAGACAAGCAATATAAGCATCAGGCAAACATTACTAGATTCCTCAGGTGTTATGTGAAACATGGAAGACATGGACCGACACTTTTATAGAAGGCAAAGCACCACATAAAAATTGCTCCCTCGTTATTAATCTCCCAAACGTAAACTTAGAAATTGCAACCATATATAGATTATTCCAATCTACATGTACACCATTGCAAAAAAAAAAAGGTTTGATGCAACGACCAGTTGTCAATTAGGATTTATAATCACCCAATACACACTTCGCTAACGGAAAAAGATGAGTGGTAATCTGCACAAATACCCGCGATTCCTACAATTGGGCGAGAGATTTGATCGCTAGGTAATCAGATACACCCATGCACGCAAGGTGTTCGACGAAAAGAAAAGCAACTAGGGGCAAAAAAAAGGCGCACCTAAGCTTGGGAATGACATGTCCTGCTCCTCCTCGGGGATGACGACGGGCCACTTCTCCCGGCGTCACGGAACATCTGCTTTCGGTCTCTATGAGGCGGCCACGGGCAAAGATCTTGTCGCAGATGCCTGTGCATGTGGCGCCGTCGGCGGCGACAAAGGCCTCCTCGGTGCCGTTGAAGTAGGTGACGAGGATCGTGGGGGCGGCTGGGGCTTGGGATCCTCGGTGGTGAGGGGAGAAGCCGCTTCGGCCGAAAGCGAGCAGGGTTGGAGTCCTTGGCCTTGCGGGCATTGCACTAGGCTAGGAGTTCCACCGCCGCCGCCTTCCATGGTCCATCGGGCTGTACTCCACCACCACGTTCGACAGGAACTTGAGCATCTCTTCTCGCTGCCTCCGCTTTCTTCTTCAGTCCTCACTAGCTCACAGCCGCCGCCGCCGCTTTGCTTGCCGAAGATTTTGTGGTGTCATGAGGCCTCGAGCTTGGCTGCAGAGCACTTTGGGTTGGGTCTGGTTCGGTTGGGCTCCACTAAGCCAGTCGGGCTCGGGCCAGGGGCGTACAATGTGCTAGCTCGCTAGGGTGCACTATGACATTGCTGTGCGAATCTTTAGAAGCCATGTGCCATTTGAACATTCTTGTTTTAGAATTGATAACTTGATTGATACGTATGATTGTGAGTTCTCTGTCTGCCAGTTGACAATGACTATTTCGTACATTTTAAGATTTTGGTATTCTAGTTAGGCAAATGTGTGTTGCAGTCAAGCCTAAAATAAATCATATTAGCACAAAGGCATAACAATATATTGTAATTTGATGCAGAGTCATGTTGGTTATTAAATATTTAGTACAATCATAGATACCTAGGCAGTTAGAAACTAGTCAGTTTGTAGAGTTTTTTTTATCAGAGTATAATTTTTTTGAAGTACAATTGAGAACTCACACATACTTCCCAACTCACACAATTGGATGTGTCATATACCTAAGTAGAGCAGAGGTCTATACTTTAAAGAGTATGGACATTTGCTTTGATCATTGAACGCATTCAATGTGCATGTACTCTTCCTATAAAGGAACTAGCCTGGGGAATAGTAGGAAATTTTTTATTTCATCCGTGGATTGAACTCGGGACAGGTGGATTTGTAACACCTGAATCCATCACTGATTTGGTGCTTTGCCAAATCCTACCTTTCTTATACCCCATAGAATTGCTGGATGAGGAGCCCATCCACCTGTCACCCTTGGCCATTTAGCAAAAAACCCCTGAGTTTCTTGAAATTACGAATAGGTCCTTATAGATTACGAATAAGTCCTTCGTGATTTTTTGTGAGGGGAAGATTTTTTCGCGTTTATCGCGTTTGGGTCCCTCGCTCGCAATTTTACGGGAAAAAACTTCCGTTAAATTCAAATCGCGAACAAGCCCTTTTCTAATTTTTCAGGATAGCGGACATGTCCAAAAACGTAACAATCAGGTCCTTGTTCCTTACGTCTAGGTCCTTTCTCCGTTTTTCTCGGGAAAAAATGTTTTCGTCAACAGAAATATGTGTGTAGACTTTTTTCCCATCTCGATTTTCCATCCCCATCTCTGATATTTTTTAAATCATGTATTGTTACTCGGTGAACGCGTAGAGTGTTAGACTCAACAAAAGAATGTTGTCATTTCTAATATTTTTTCAACCTTTTCCCTCTAGACTTTTTCCCCACCGCGGTTTTCCACCTCGGTCTCCAATATTTCCCAAATAATTC
Organism: Guadua angustifolia; assembly: GCA_036346375.1. NCBI lineage: Eukaryota > Viridiplantae > Streptophyta > Magnoliopsida > Poales > Poaceae > Guadua > Guadua angustifolia. The sequence goes on from JAYEVE010000332.1 coordinate 680,675, forward strand.
GTCGAAAGAGATATTTCTACAACTCTATTTCTCTATTTTTTCTCCGTTTCGCTCATTATTTCGACGATTTAAAAAATAAAACGCCCCCGGAAAAAAATGTAATTTTTTCTACGGGAAAACGACATGCGTGGCGTGTTACACCGTGAAAAATTTTGTATCCTTTCAGCCATTTCGCTCGTTATTTCGACAATTTAAAAAATACAACACCGCCGAGAAAAAAAGAAAATTTTTCCACGAAAGAACGACACGCGCATACACCGCAAGTCTCTGAGATTTTTTTAAACATGTATTATTACTCAGTGACGCGCCAGAGAGTGTTAGACTCGACAAAAGAATGTTGTCATCTCTAATAGTTTTTGCCCTTTTCCTCTAGACTTTTCCCCGCGCGGTTTTCATTTCGGTCTCCAATATTTCCCAGATAATTAAATCGAAAGAGATATTTCTACAACTCTATCTCTCTATTTTTTCCCGTTTAGCTCATTATTTCCATGATTTAAAAAATAAATCACCACCGAAAAGAAAAAGAAATTTTTCTACGAAAAAACGGCACGAGCGTCGTGTTACGCCGTGAAAAATTTTGTGTTCTTTCGGCCGTTTCACTCATTATTTCAACGATTAAAAAACTAAAATGCCGTCAGGGAAAAAAATCTATGGAAAGCCGGACCGCGCGGCGTATTACGCCGCGAAAAAATTTCTAGTTATTTATTAGAGTTTTTGCGGTTGGAGAGTACGAATCCCAAGTTTGGCATTGAGTTTAGCGTTTGGTCAAACTTCCAAAATGGTCCATTATCTTGTCGGTTGGTCTTAAGTGGTGGTGAGGTAGGATGGCAGAATTACCATCAACACCAACTAATTCTTTCATAGGAGAGTGTCTGTGTATATATACTCACACGATAACGCTATTATATTCTTAAGCGTAGGAGTAGAATAGCTATTATACGCTCCGGTCGGAGAAGCGAATGCAAACAACACCATACTGAGTTAATGCATTGCAAACAACGTTAGTAAATGCAACCCGATAGTAAATCATGCAACATTTTACTGTAGAATAAGTAATAAATTTACTAACGAATCAGTTACGTGGTTAAACTGACTAGTTAATACATTTTGTAGTTTTATACACAAATTTGTTTTCTCTTTGATTTAACCATATCTTCTTATTGGTAGCTCCAATTTGCAAATGGTTTTCATCATAGCTTAGTGATGACGAGAGGAACAAAATGATATAAGCCTTGTTATTAAAACAATAATTTTGCTGACTGGTAACAGAAATTACTATATGTACGTACAACATGAAATTACTATATCTACAACATGAAATTACTACATCTACAACATATTTTGCATAGATCAGTAATTTGCAAGCAAAGTCCGTGAAAACTATATGTATAAGTTTTAAAAAATTCTCAAAAAATTACCATATGTAGGGGATATGAGCCTCTATAGCCCTGTAAAATTTGAATACCAAACCCAATCGCATTTGAAAAATATGAAGTTTGGTATTCAAATTTTACACAGTTATAGAAGATCATATCCTCTATTTATGGTAATTTTTTGATAATTTAGAGCAGAGACCTATGTTTTAAAGAGTATGGACATATGCTTTGATCACTGAACGCATTCAATGTGCATGTACTCTTCCTATAAAGGAACTAGCCTGAAGAATAGTAGGAAATTTTTTATTCCATTGGATCGAACGCGGGACAGGTGGATTTGGAACACTTGAATCCATCACTGAGTTGGTGCTTTGCCAAATTTTGTATTAGAGTTTTTGCCGTTGGAGAGTACGAATCCCAAGTTTGGCATTGAGTTTAGTGTTTTGCCAAACTTCCAAAATGGTCCACCTTGTCGGTTGGTCTTAAGTGGTTGAGGTAGGATGCCAGAATCGCCATCAACACCAACTAATTCTTTCATAGGGGAGTGTCTGTGTCTACATATACACACACAGTAACACTATTTTACTCTAAGCATAGAATAGCTATTCTGCATTCTGATCGGAGAAGCACATGCAAACAACACCATACTGAGTTAATGTGTTGTAAACAACGCCAATAAATACAACTCGGTAGTAAATTACGAAACATTTTACTGTAGAACAGCTGATGAATTTACTAACGAATTAGTTACGCAGTCAAACTGACTAGTTAATACATTTTGTAGTTTTTACATGAATCTGTTTTCTCTGTGTTTTAGCCCTATCTTCTTATTGGTAATTCTGATTTGTAAATGGTTTTCACTAATAGCTTACTGACGACGAGAGGAACAGAATGATATAAGCATCGCTATTAAAACAGTAATTTTGCTGACTGGTAACAGAAATTATTATATGTATAACATGAAATTACTACATCTACAACATAAATTTCTACGCTACAACATATTTTGCACGGATCATCATTTGACAGTAAAGTCCATGAAAACTATATGTACAATTTCTAAAAAATTCTTAAAAAATTACCATGTGTAGGGGATGTGAGCCTCTACAGCTTTGTAAAATTTGAATACCAAACTTAGTCGCATTTGAAAAATATTGAAATGATGTATTCAATTTTACAGAGCTGTAAAAGGTCATATACTCTACGTACAGTAATTTTGTGAGAATTTTTCAAAACTTATACAAATAATTTTTTTGTTATTTGGTAGTAAAAGTCTATAAAAACTATATGTATAAGATCTGAAAAATTCTCAAAAAATTACCATAGCTAGGGGATGTGAGGTTCAATAATTCTATAAAATTTGAATACCAAACTCAGTTGGATTTGAAAGATATAAAAATAAAAAATTACTATTCATTACTAATTAGCGCTTGTCAATTTCATATCTTTCAAATACGACTGAGTTTGGTATTCAAATTTTACAGGATTGTAGAAGCTAATATCTCCTATGTTTGGTAATTTTTTTGAGAATTTTTTAGAACTTATACATATAGTTTTCATTGAATTTTACTGCAAAATGACTGATCTATGCAAGATCAGTAATTGGATTATACTATTATATTATATGTACTAGTTCAATGCCCGTGCGTTGCTACGAAAAATAAATTTGGTAACGAAACATAAAGATCAAACAATAAAAGAAAATTATGCTATAAGATCAAACATCTATTTCTCCTGATTACACAAGTTTTTATGGTTTCTCCTCCGACATGAATTTAGGCATTCATGATATTAAAAAAAATTTAGAAATAATATTCTTGGTATACATTCCGAAAGATCTGAAAATAAACAGTTACATTACAACACAACTTGGATAACATTTTGATCAAAACCTTGTCTATGATATGAATATCACTTGTCTAATGTGGCTTCCAACAGAATAACAAAAATGTGGTAAGTCAGTAGTAACAAACTGATTATCTGATAAGTGAGTTGAAACAAACCGCAATAATTATGGAGATTGTATTGGCCACGGTCGGTGGTGAGCTTCCGCGCCATGCCGTCCGCCGGATGTCATGATAGTAGCGCCTTGCTTTCACGCCACAAGCATCCTTCTTCGAGCCCTCCATCGCGAGGCCTTCCACACCACCCCCTCCTCTTTCTTCTCCTCTCTCTCCCCTAGATCTCATTTTTTGGTTTTGCTCTCTTAGATCTTAGCCAATGTAGCGACCAAAAGAAGGCACCGTTGGTTCGTGCTACGTTGCGAAGGTATGTGTTGTGGCCGGAGGTGTTCACGATGGTGGCAGAGCTTTTAGGGCTTCACCGTCGGAGTCCCTCCTCCAGATATGCGCGAAATGCTTTGGGTAAAGGGGAAAATCATGTAATACCATAGAAGGTTCAACTGTTGTGCGGTTGGTTAGCAAGCACTCATAACAGTTTCGAATGCTCCGAAACTCAACTTCCCCAAAGTTTGGCTAGAATTGCACACGATGAATGATGTACTTACGACCTTATTTAATGCTATGTTAAACCTATAAACATTTCTGTTCATCACAATAGCTTCTATTTTGGAACCCTTGTAAGTTTACAATAAATCATGTTAGTTAGCGGCAAATATGAATTTTTTAAGGAGTTGAATTACCGTTGGACTTACAGTGTCATCCATTAAGATAAATCGAAGCAAATCACCGTTATCTTCAATAGAAAATTTGACATCTACCAAGACACAAATGCTCCAAGACATGTATATATCCCCGTATTCAATGTTGTCGAACTCTTTGAATCTAAAAAAAATAGCACATTTAATCATTTGCTATATTTTTAATTAGATGAAAGAGATAGTGAAGTAAAACTCACGTAGGCACCACAGGACTTTCAGCAAACAACGCGTACGTTCTCTTTTGTGTTCGATTAATTGGTGCCATTGAGCTGACATAGACATTCAGATGTTAGAAAACCTTTGAAAAATATCTTTTTTTAATGGTGACATGAGCATTTTCCATATTCAGTAATTTGCATAACATTTTTGTATTTCACACTCACCTAAATTTCAGACTACTATACTATCTGATACTATTACTATACTTCTACTGCTTGAAATGCAAAGGTGTATGCTTATATGGATTTGCTCCATGGTACTGAGCAGTGAGCATGAAGGTCAAGATATGGAGGCCTTGTACCCGGTGACCCCATGGAGGCAGTCCAGCAATTCTGCCATGAGCTGATATACATGCTAGGGAAACTGTATGAAGCCAAGATTTGACTCGATAAGCCCACTCTATTCGACACAAAAGACTGTCAAAATGACAGGTTGTACTCTGTCCTAGATGTCTAAGACATGTAGATTGTGATCATAGTATCAATTATCAACTGTGCAGAAAGGGATCACAGGATCGACTTATCAATCCGAGGGGCAAACATCAATGCAATTGCTGGATTATTATCAGAAGATTATTGTCATGGCCCCAAATTCGAATTCGGCTCATGCGGCTAACATTAGCGTCAACCAAGTTTTGGCCGCATTTGAGATCAACTTCCGACTTTAGTGAATATTCTAAACTGCCACTAAAATTTTTTTCCAAAATTAACAAAATTTAAGAGCTAGAAATTTCAGGGTGCGAATATAATTTTCATCAAAGTTTGGAGCCTTGGAACTTGAGAACTATAAGGATCTAGAATGTGCGGGTTAGCTAATCACAAACTAAGAACTTTTCTCTATACAATGGTTGAGTTTTGAGCCAAATCCAACATCAAATGCTAATTTAAATCATAGCATCAAATTTGGATCTATGTGCTGAAATTCTAGAGGCTTAGCCAATTGCTTACAAGTGGGGTCATGGGAGCTTAACATACAAAGGAATTTGGGGCAGCATCAAATTGATTCAGCACCACTCCTCTTGAGATCTCCCTCACCCCAAGCCAGCCTCCACAAACTCCTCCCTCCAGCCAAAACGTGCAGCACTTCTTCACTAGAGTTCTCCTCCCCAAGCGCCTCCACCAGCCCCTCCCTGCAGCTCCTCCCTGGCCGGCCTTCACTCCCTCCTCCAAGTGCAGCCCCTCCTCTCCCTCCTCCACTCCCTTGAGGTGAGGCTCTCCCTAGGGTTAGGGTTTGGTGTTTCTTGGTTTTGGGGGCAGCAATGGTAGATTTGGGGGCTTAGGTGGGTAGAGATTTGGGATTTGGGTGGGGAAACAACACTCTAGGGTTTGGAGCAAAACTCTGAATTTTCGAGCAGATTTCGTAGCTGCTGTTTCGGGATGATTCGAGCAAGTTACAAGCATCTCCTGCTAGGATGGCTGTAGAGAAAGTTGTGCGTAATGAAATTATCTTTCATTTCCAACTGGAATCACTCAATTTTGTTAACCCAGCTGAAAGTTATGTCGATTTTAGTGCGTGCTGCTCTGAAAATGCTGAAAATATGGAGCTGAAACTTGAGCTGCGAATTAAAATTAGTTAGAGGCCGAATTAGAAATTAATTTTGCCTGAGAAGTTGTAGGAAATTTCGTGTAGATTGTAAAAATGTCATCTTTTACTCAATTCTGTTAAGTATAGCAATTTATATGATGAAATTTGTGCACGCTGTTCTGAAACTCTGAAACTTCTGAACACTGAAACTGTTCTCTGTTCCTGGCCAAACTGGGAATTCTTTGTGCAGAATCTGGGTGATTGGCCAAAGCTAAGTGGTAGGTTTGTGTCTTGTGGTCGTCTAGGATCTGAGTTTGCTCAATTTGATTAAGTGATCAAAAAGTTATGGCCATTTGTATCAATGCTGTCCTGAATTCAGTTTTGCTAAAAATTCAGACTTTGGGGCTGAAGTTCAGAGTTTAATTGCAAACTTTAAATTTGTATTCTGAATGTTATGATGCATGGTAAAGTTAGATCACCCTCTTGTGGTCTTTTAGAGTCCAAGAAATCAATTTTTAGATTAAGCATTCAAAAGTTATGCCTGTTTAGGAATATATGCTTGTTGTTTTCAAATTTTGGCTATAGAATAGAAGTGGAGTTTAACAATTTTATTTTCATTCTTTAATTGAGTTGAATGTTTGCACTTTTGGAAACTGCCATCGTGATGCATCTAGCATTGCGTTTCATATGCATCGCATGCATCTCATTTACATGCATTGTGAACGTGTAGAAACGAACTCTGAGGAGGGTGTGGCGGTGACCGAGGGGGTTCTGGGAGAGCCGACTAGTATTGAAAATCCAGCGAAGCTCAAGGCAAGCATCAAGCATGTTTAACCTTATATGATTGTATTTTAGCGAATAATTTGCTTATTGGATGATTATGTCTTGCATTAGGAATTGAAATGTGGGATAGGATTAGAACCTACTTGTTGCACATACACTCATTGATAATTGTTGAATGCCTTCCTTGGAGCTAGTATATGGGTAATTACATTGTGTCCATGCTTAGTTTTGCTTAGATGTCGGGGATGGGCCAAGTGGGGGATGGTTCCTCATTTGAGAATAATTATTTCACACTATTGGGTTGTAAATGGAAATGGTTATGTTTGAAATGTAAAATTGAGACCGGGCGAGAGGGTTGGATCATTTGAGTGTGGAGACTCAAATGTTGTAGTCTCGCTTTGTGTTGGTTAAGGTCCGATCCGTTGTTTGCCATGTTGATCGAGCACCCTTGTTGATCGCATGCCCGATATAATGGTACGGTAAGCCACCCTTTCATAGCATACTACTCGATGGGTCATGCCCTCATGCGATTGGACGTGGTTGAGGGCGAGGCCTAGGCCGACTCTCGAGGGCTAAGCGAGGCTTGAGCCGCTCGAGGGAGGTTGCTAGGTGCTCGGGCCGCATGAGGATGGTTCAACGAGTAGATATGGATGGGAGGAGGTTGACATGAGGTTCCTTATGGCACATGTCGATGCGATTGATGATCCTGTAGGGTGAATAAGCGATTGAATTGCCGCGCTCTCGGATATGAGCACGCTTGTATCATCCGACACTTCAACGTAGTAATAACTTAAATTGAAACTAGTTGATATACTTGATGTTGATACTTGTATATGCTATTACTTGCTCTCTTTAATGTTTAATTTCAGATTCACTCTAGCAATAGGTGCTGTCCATAAATGCTATAAACTTGAAATTTGTGTAGTTGAATACGATTATGCAACAAAGTAAGCTTTTCCGCACTTTTACCTTAAGCTTATACCTTGCTACATCCAAATGCATATTCTTTCGAGTCGGTCATATATGGACCACAGGTAAGTCTTGCGAGTGCCTTCTGTACTCATGCTTACGCTTTGTGGTTTTCGGTGAGGACCGACGGTGTGAGTTCTCATCCATATTGCTTCTCGGTGTTGGGCGGGAATCGAATAGAAACTAAGCTCAACGATGTAAATGCCGGAAGTGTTCAAGGCGGACACTTAGGAGATGTCATAATTTTTGGTTTGATGTGATGGATGTATGTTCATTTTGTTGTATAGCTAGCCTTCTAATCTATGTCATGGTTATGTTTAATCACTTGGCTATTTCCGTTGTTGAACTTTAAGGTATCGCCATGTTTAACTCATGTCTGGGTTGTTACTTATATGCAAGTATGTTTTTGTTGTGGTTGTAGTTGTGATATATTTGTTTAGTTATTTGTTCTTATGTCTGCTGAGTGGATGTCCGTACTTCTAGGGGTGTCATGTCGAAATTTTGTAAAATTTCTGAGTCTAAGTAGGACCTTGTGTGTTGTCTGTTTTGTGAGTCTTAGTCTGTTGTTGTTAGTTCTTGCTTTGTGTGGTTGTCGGGTTTGTCTTTGTGCCTTCGTTTTTAGTCGTTTGTTGTGCTTCCGTGTTGCGTGTCTGGTCGTGAAGTTTTGGGTTCGTTGCCCTCTTTATGCGAATTGAATTGATATGGCAATGGAAACCGGTATGCGAGGCGATCCTGGGCAAGTTTCGGGTTGCATACCGGGGGAATACCGGGATTGTTGTCAAGTTATTCGAATGGGTTCGTTGTTGTCCTAATTGGGCTTGGGTGTTAGCACTGTGAGCACCATCGGTGATCCGTTGCTAGCCTCCAAATCCGATGAGGGCGACCGGGCATTCGAATAACTCTGGGCGGCTCCTCACAATTATTTTCTTCAGTTAGCCTAGACATTGGAAGTTTGGAACCCACGGTATTTTCCTAATTAGGACATGGAACATTTATCTTTGAACAAAATTCACAGCCACAAGCCAACCATGTAATGGAATAGAACAATCAATACCTTTGAGCTTCTCGAAAATCCTCTGTCTTCAACCCAATTGCTTTAACAAAACCTGACAGGAATGTCAAGATTTAGCATCACATGTCAATTCACAAAGCGAGATTGTACAGGAAAAACAATCTGTGGTATTATTCATATGGTGTTTCAAATAGAATACTCAGTGCAAATCAACACTACGAAAAAGAAATTATGTACAGATGATCCGGATACACAATATGAATTATGCGTTGTGGTACAAGATTAGATAGTTCCTATTTTAACTTTTCTTTGTGAACTCAAAAGCATTTGAAATTGAAGGCACGGCAAGTTACAAGAAAAGCGAAAAGCATAGGTATTCTAATGAATAGCAAAAATGTAAATATCAAATTCCGGTAATATTAAAGCATGTTGTAATATTAAAATCAGATAGCACAGAAAGGTCTCAATGGATGGATATACCTCTAGCAGTCTTCCCTCTTCCACGAGTTGCTCGTACCTGTTAGCCAAAACCTATGGAGTCATGTGCAGATACTTCAAGCAAAAGAAACAGAGCAAGTCTAAAATCTCACCAATTCAATTTTGGTTGCTAATTAAAATATTATAACAAAACATTGCATAACTGATACATTATAAATTCAGAAACACCGTAATTTCACAAGTATGATACAGTAAAAAACCATGTTTTCTTAACGAAATACGAGTAGATATTTGATAATTTTTCCTCGATTATTTTATAAGAAGTTCGATACAGTTATGTGGTTCAAAAGTCAAAACTGAAGGCAATCATCGAAATGCGGGGAACCTACAAAACCTTATTTTGCAGGTTGGATGAAGTTGCCAAGAAATCCAAAGCACAATCACAAGATACATAACCCATTTTTATTGAAATATGGAGAGTGCGCAAAATTGCAAGTCTTGGATCCCGGGGGGACCCATGTTTCTGCATCTTCGTTTTTCTTGCTGCAGGTGTTTTGATTATGCTATGAAATGCTTCCCTGTATGAGCAACCAGTTTGGACAGTGAAACAAGGATGGAGAAGGCAAACGAAGAAAGGAATGTTTTTTATGCTACATGAGTGTCTTTTGTTTTCGAGATGTCATAGGGTGTAGTTATGTTTGTGTAGACACGGAGCTAATATTCAATTAGCTCGGTCTGTAATTGATAAGGAGTAATTGTACCTGTTTATCCAAATTCCAATCCCTTATGCAATGCCAACTAAACTTGATTACAACAGTTTACCACAACCAAAATCACATCCCTCTGGACAATCGGGTTCGATCTCTTGCCACAGTAAAACATGAACAAATCTCGGCGATTGCACAGAGAGAGAGAGCGCCTCACCTTGTAACTCAGTGCTAAAGTGGAAAGAGGTTCTGCATGATTGCGAAGGTACGATCATGTAAATCAATTAATAGACACAACGATTATTAATATGAAAGGCAAAAAAAGCAGGTCAACAAAGTTACAGATTAATCTAAAACGACTCTACAAACATACAGATAATCATAACAGTGTATTACTATTTTCCAGCATTAAAATATGCTTAAAATTCACCAGTACCAACAAATACCTTAGAGATATCCAACTAATTGAGCAAAATAATAGATCAATATCGAAGCTTTAGGATGTAGCTCTCCAACTCCTCAGATAGATTAATATCCGCTGAGAACCAGCCAATGTTCAACGCTTTCAAGAAAATATAGTGTAAATTATTACATTTTATTTGATCACAAACTCGAAATACTATCCCAGAAACATCCGCCATTTGGAACCCGCTTGCAAGTCTGTGAGCACAAAAATTAAAAATTTTGAAACTACTCTGCCTCAGCATGGACTGAACAAACGGCGAATACTAAACTTCCCACTCTACAACCACGACCACATCCGAACTAACTACTCGGAGATATAGAATCAAACAAAAATTACGAAATGTTACATGAGCAAATGCAACCAAACAAACAACCATGGTAAGATCAAATGATACCTCTTCGGCCATGATGTCTAGTCTCGTAACCACTTCTCCAATCTGCAGCCTCTGCAAAAACCGAAACTGAATCAACAATCGGAAGAACACAACACATAAGAAACGAAATGAAGAGAAATGGGATTGAATTTGAATCGGAAACAGAATCACTCACTTCCCCAAAGCACTTCGCCAACTTGAGTCCCCAAAGCACCGAAAGACTTGGCCCTCCATACAGTCTCTTTTTAACCAGAACGACATGCAAGTAAAGTGTAACATGCAAGGAAATAACAAAAATCAGAAATGGCAGTAACAGATATTCCTTTATTAATTAAGGAAGGCATCGATAATATATATTCTTTTCTTAATTAAGGAAGGCATCTTGCGAAAAGGAATGTGTCACAAAAGACTTACCCGTAGTTCTTTGGGGTTGGCGGGAGGGGCGGTGGGCCATGGCGGTCAGAGAGGGAGGCCGAGGCGTTGGAGGCAGCGGAAGGTGTGAGGAAGGAGGAAGTCGCCAGAGAAGTGGATGGCGCCGAGGTCAAGGACACGGAGGTGGTCGTGAGCGGTGTTGTGCCCCGCCCGCGAGAGCGTTGCCATGGAGGCGGAGGTTAGAGAGGCGGTCGCAGAGGATCCATATGGAGGCGGGAGTGTCCGAGAGAGTGTTGGCGGCGAGATCGAGGTCGAGCCTTGGTGCGTTCTTGAGCTCGAGGTGGATGGCGCCGGATGGTGAGGGACTCGAGGCGGAGAAGGCACCCAGTTGGTGGGAGGTGGCGGGGGAGGCGGATGGAGGCGAGGCGAGGTAGGGCTCCGCGGATGGAGGTGAGTGTTGGGCATGAGGTAGGAATGCACACGCCGGGAAATGGGCCGCAGGTAGGAATGCACGATCCATCGAGAAGGGATCAAGTGGTTGGTGGTGGAGAACGGACCACCACCAACTCAAAATTAGAAGTAGTAGAGATAGTAATGAACTTACTACATCTTGACCTCGTATATTAATAGAATTTATTATATATACAACATAAAATTACTATATGTGTAATATCCCAGAATTTATTTGTTTTATTTTTTTTCCGCAATTGGGTTTTGATGTTAGCTCTTGTGGGAGAAGGATTTTAGTCTATTGCCTTTCTTGCAAAGTTTTAGCCTGCCCCACTTTAGTCAGTAGGCCATTTCTTCGTAGTGGCTCTCTGTCCCCAAAATTCCATTTGGCGATGTGACATTGGTTTTTCCTCCTCAAAACCGATCAAAGCAGGAGCTCCTCCCCTTGGCGACTTCCCTAGTCTCCTTCCACCCTTGCGCCTCCTCTCAGCCAGGAGCCCCTCCATTGGCGCCCAGGCTGCTGCCTCCAAGTTCCTCCCAGGCGCAGCACATGTTCCCCAACCAAGCTCCTTGCTGTTTTGACCATGGATTCAAAGGTAAATTTTGGGGATTTTCGTAGTGAAGGCTGTGGTGTGTTTAGGGTTGAGGCTAGAGTAGTTTCCCTCAAGTTTTATTTGCATTTGGACCGGATTGGAGTGAAACCCTAGAGTTGTTCAAGTTCCAGTTTTCGGGCAGATTTTTGTTGTCTGTTAGGGTTGCGTTTCGAGGGCCTTAGAGGAATTTTATGGATTTAAATTTGCTTAGGAAGTTGTAGATAACCCTTTACCCTTTAATTTGAGACTAAGAACACTCAATTCCATCCATCCATTCGAAAGTTATAGCTAGTTTAGTGCATACTGCTCTGTGTTGGATTTCAGTGATAGGTGTAATGTTCATCAGCTGTTTTGGGCTAGTTGCTGGCCGAATTAGACTTTGTGTTTTCCTAGAGAAAGATGGGTCATTTCCTGTAGATTAGTAAAATGTATTCATTTGCTACATTTGCATTCAAGAATCAAAAGTTATGTGGTTTTGATCTTGTTGTCCAGAAATCTGTTTTTTTCTGGAAGTTTAGAAATTGGGGTTGAAGTTCATGGATCGATTTGAGGCTTTTACAGCCATCTCCTAAACCTTGAGTGTAAAGAAAGTTGTAGCTGGTTCTCTTAAGTTTCTGTAGACACTACTACCGAACATGTGATTACTGCCGGGTCCACATCGGCATCACTGCCGGATGTGGACCCGGCACAACCTAAGTGGCAGTGATAGTCGAGGACTATCACTGCCGGATGTAAACCGGCAGTGATAATAACTATCACTGCCGGTTTATACTTAAGAACCGGCAGTGATAATAACTATCACTGCCGGTTCACAATTTCCATCCGGCAGTGATAATATATTATCACTGCCGGTTATTATTTAGAACCGGCAGTGATAAGTAACCATCACTGCCACATTTTCAATAATATCCGGCAGTGATAAGTAACTATCAGTGCCCAATTGTTATCAATATCCGGCACTGATAACTACTATCACTGCCCCTTTTTTCTTGTTAACCGGCAGTGATAACTCTGTGTCCTATTTTGGTATCCAAAACTGGCAGTGATTGGTTTTTTAAACCTTTTTACATATATATTTTTGTAGTATATGTTGTAGCATGTATATACATTGTACAGTATATGTATTCTGTACGGTATACGTTGTGCACAATAGTACTGAAGCATCACTAAAGTGTAATTGAAATACATTGAAGCATCATAATATTTAATTATTACATTGTTCATTCACTTTTGAAGCAATAAATTGTTCATTCAGAATTGTTGCCATGGAGAAATGGTCGTAAAACTCGCCCTTCGTGTGGAGAATTTCTCGAATTGTGAACCCAGCTATCTGCTCTTGAAGGGCATCAATTTCGTGGTCGAGCAGGCTGCTGGTGCCCTGCTTGACGCGCTGTCAACGGAGAAATTGAAGCATTAATTGGTGTCATCGTCTTTATAAAAAAAAAGTACGGGTCAACATGTAATGATCGATATACCAGCTGGCCGTTGTAGTCCGTATTGTCAGTGATGAACGCGTGGATATGTGTCATTGCGTAGTATCCACATAAATTGTTCCCTTGGGGTTGTTTCAGGCATGGAAAATCGGTGTGTATTCTGAAATTTTTCACGTATGGACGATGCCGTTTGCTCTTCTTGCAGTATTGTTTGTACACCCTGTTCATAGTTTTGAGTAGTCATTAAAATTAATTAAGTGCAATGGGATGGAAGATTATTAGAGCAATAATGCAACGACCGAGTTACCTGGTTAGCAAGTCTATTAAGTCTTGGTATTCGCCTGTCGGTTTCCTCATTGAGTCCAAGACAGTGATGTTGCTTTCGTCTAACATGAAGACAAGGACGATCCAGTGAAAGCTGCAGAAGCCAATTAGTCGTCACATTGTGTTGCGCATCAAATATGAGACACTAGTAGGCAGGGAAACACGTACTGAAAGTTGTAGGGTAAAAGTACGTAGTCCTTGTGTTGTAGCTTTAGCAGCGCCTTGAGTACGTACACCTCAACATCATTTATTGTTCTTGGATCTTCAATAAGTTTGCAGTTGACCATGCCCGGGTCCAGGAATCCTATCTTTTCATTGTTGTTCGCTCTAAGTGTCTGTGTCTCCATTCTACGTAAAAAAAGATCACAAGAATTGGCCAAGCCAATTATGAATTATGCTATTTTCATTGCTTGCTGTCCAGAACTTGAGAGACTACAACTATCCTCTGTTCATCTGTAATATGGGAGTTGTTGGAGCATCTCCTGAAGTATTGGCTATGGGGAAATGGTAGATTAGTCTCTTGTTGTCATTTAGAGCCAAAGAACACTACGTTTCCTTTAGCAAATCAAAAGTTATGCTATTTAGAAGTTGCTACCATGAAATCTGAAATCTGTATCAAGTTCAGATTTGTGGCTAAGTTAGAGAACATAAATTGAGGGCCTTTGAGGCCTCTCCTTAATGAATGGTTGTACCATACTTGTAGATCATTCTCTTGTGGTTATGTAAAGTACAAGAACTCGAAATTTCGGATTAACCAATTGGAAGATGTGTTCGTTTTAGTAATTTATGTCCAGTTTTCGTTTAATTAGGTTTTGGGAGTCATTTTGGATTAGGGCGTAGTTTCGTAATATGAAGTTGACCTTGTATAGTTTTGAGTTGTGTATGCGATTGTGTGGTTCCTTTTCAGGTGAAGTAGCCTCGGGTGCAGCTTCTTCCTCTCGCCACCCCCCTCCTCGCGGTTGAGGCAAGTGTAGTGGGTTAATGTCGTGGAATAGCTAAATACTTGCTCAAAGTGTGATTTCAACTATTTTATAGAAAATATATGATGTATTACCGTGATTTTTATTCATGATTCTATTTAGTATAGTACGAAGGATCACATTTGAGAAATGAGAGTTGTTTGATGCTTCTAGATTGGTTATGGTTATGCAAAGGTATTCATGTTAATTGCATAATTGCATTCATAAAGGAAGAGGCGACCCATTCTGATGCGGGCCTCTGTGTTCACACGTAGTGAACACAAAAGTCCTACCTCGTAGTCCCGTACACATGGTTGAACGGAAGCGAGTCAGTAAGAGTAGGCACCCTCCATGGGATGGAAGGGAATGAGGGTGCACACTGACGGGTGTGCACTCGGCAATACCGGTATGAGCTAAAGGAAGATGCATTCATGAGCATGTGCATTGCATTGCATCGCTAATGTTAAGCTTTGTATATTAAATGGAAATGTGAGGGGTTGGGATGGAGTTGTGGACTCATCCAAAAGAGGTGTAATGAGGTATGCGCGTGAAATAAGCAATGACGTAAAAGAGGTAAATGGTATTAATATAGTCGCTTATGTACTTGCTAATTCATATAAGAATTATGATATTGTTGATGATTTGAAAATGTTAATTGATTAATCTTGTTGATTTGATACGCTTTGCTGAGTTTTCGAACTCACGCTTGTTTGTTAATTGTTTTAGGTGTTCTGAAGACGACAGTGCTGGGATGGGAAATAGCATCACATCACTCCCTTCATCACATTCAAATTATTAGTTTAGAAGAGTGCTTTGTGGTAGCATGTTTATTCTTGTGGTCATTGTAATCTCCTTAAGGTTGTGTTTGATATCTGCTAGAACTACTTGCTAGGAGGTTTCGATTGAACTCCTAGATGTTTATGTCGGGAATTATTCTTGTTGCTGTCTAGTTGTAGTATTTATGGTGTTGTTTCCAACCCTCGCTTTTAGCGTGTGGTTGATGGTGATTGCCTTAGCTAGAACTTGTTATTGTGATTATTTAGTGTACATTATCCCTTTGCCTGCTGAGTGGATGTCCTTTGTAACGTCCCGAATTTTGACCCGATTTTAAATTTTGGAGTTATTCGAATTTTTATGAATTACCCAACCTTTATTTTCATTTAATTGCATTTTATTGAATTTATCTGAATTTTTGGGGATTTATTGGATTTAATTAACATTTATTTAAACTACCCTTCTCTTAATTATTCAATACCAGAAAATATAATTATCAAAAATTAAAACTAATATTTTATTTAGGCTCAAAATGCTCTGAAATATTTTCTAGAATTTTTCTAGAATTTTTCGGGTATTTTTAGTGCCCTAAATAATTACTTTGAATTTCGGCATTTATTTTAATTAGAAAAGCCGGAAAAATCCTTAGCTACTGATGTTGGGCGGCCCAACAACAGGTCTTGTATAAAACCCTAATCGCCGTTTTTTCGTGCGTTGGATCTTGATCGGACGGACGCGATTAAATACCGTTTCGCCGAATTGAGGATTAATCGTCACCATTGGATCGCGATCGGACGGCGCGATGGGACCGATCGGCCTCGGGACGAGGCGACTGTCACGCCGCCGTCGCCA
Organism: Guadua angustifolia; assembly: GCA_036346375.1. Classification (NCBI taxonomy): domain Eukaryota; kingdom Viridiplantae; phylum Streptophyta; class Magnoliopsida; order Poales; family Poaceae; genus Guadua; species Guadua angustifolia. The sequence continues at coordinate 696,958 of JAYEVE010000332.1, forward strand.
TTGGCCGCCGCAGATCGTGTCGGGGATTTCTTCGCGCGTCTCGAGGCTGTCCGAGCGAGTGAAATAGGCCGGCGTGTGCAGCACTTCACCCCGCTCATTTCCCCCTCTCGCTCGTTAGCTCTCGTCCACCGTAGCCCTCTCGGGAGCTCGCCGTAGTTCACCCTCTTCCCCGTTTCGGTTTATTTGTGCCCGCGTGCTCATGTGCCCCGCCGTGGCCGAGACCTTCCCGAAGTTCTCGTGACGAGCCGCATCTTCTGCGCCACTTCTTCCGGACCGGAGACACACGGAACGCCGCCGCCGTGTCATCTTCTCCAAGTCCGGTGACCAACGCCGCCTCTTCTTCGAACCGCGACTCACCTCAGCCGTCGGATCTCCATCGGACGCCCAAGGTAACGCCACGTAGGCCCGTTAACAGTGAACCGCTCGGTTAGTCTTGCGCCGTTAGATTCGAATCCTACGATCGGGAAAGCGCGTGAAGCGTGGTGGATGCTTCACGACGCGTGTCCGTCGGCCGACATGTGGGGCGGGTTGTTCATGGGCTCGCTTGTCGGCGTGTGACCGGGTTATTGACGTCGGCACCGACGTCACCCGAGGGCCCGCTCGTCAGTGACCGAAGGCGACGTGGTTAACTCCGGTGTTGACACGTGTCGCCATGAGAATTAATCCGGATTTTCAGTAGGAAATTAAATAGAATAATTCGGTTATTATTTATTTGAATTTCAGCAAACTTAAAAATGCTATAACTTTTGCGTTTTAACTCGGATTTGGGTGATTCCAGTGCCCAAAAATTTGTAAAAATGTGAACTATTTAATGGTGATTTTTATTTTATTTTTAGAATTTATCTTGCTGTCTGTATTATATATTTATTGTGTGTTTGCTTGTACCGAGTAGACTCAGGAGTTGTTAGGAATTAAATCGAGGAGAGTTTGAGGACCCGTCGCAGAACCTCGACCAGAACCAACTCCTCTTGAAGGCAAGTCGTGCTTTGACCATGTTGCCCTAGATTTTAAAAGTATATTTTGATTTCCATATTGCATGCTATGTTAAGTACAACCACTATTGATTAAATTGGGAAATGGTAGTTAAAAGCCAAACTTGTTATGCCACCTTGATTATAAATGTTTATATGCCCTGAAACCTTGTCCACCCTAAGATGCTTAAATATGTTGGATGCTAATATGATGCCAACACGGGAGGCTAGACCGTGATTAGCTGCTTAGCCTGCTTGTATGCGTGGAATGACTTTCAAATATCAAATGAATATTGACTAAACAATTATGGAACGCATTTTGGAAAATGCGATGATGTCATGAATTGGAACTGGGATAGTGACCTGTGTGGTGCTATTCATGAACTGATGTGGAAAATGGCATGTGTTGCTTAAGTATAAAGTGGGGTGGGAAAATGATTTGAACCGGGGCAAGTGGCAAGAAGGCTTCGTGCCAGGTGGGCCTGTGTGGCAATGGGATGTATGAAAAGATTGTGAAGGCTGTGTGCCGAGATGTATAAAATGGTTGTCTTGCCGGGACAATTAAGGACTTAACCTTGCGAGCCTTTGAGCTGAGTTCCGTGTACAACCACTTATGCGGAATGGGACGGACCTAGTTAAGTAGGTTTCTAATATCTTTCCTTTGATACCTCGGGGTGTGATTACACCAAAAATGTAACAGACGGGAGCGCGCACTGTCTTGCTGACTTGGTACCCATCTAACAGTATGTGCTGTTCTAAACTCGCTCTGTGTGAGGGAGTGTTAGGAAGGCAATCTTCGAGAGGATCATCGGCTAAGTGTTAGTCTCGAAAGACTTTGTTACAATCAATCGCTTTGTGTGGTGAGCATCGTATCCTGTGGGTAAAGTGTACACCTCTGCGAGTGTGTGTGTGAATCTATTCGAATAGCCGTGTCCGCGGTATTGGACATTGCTCGGTGATTACAGTCAAGGGTTAGATTTTGAAAATAAAAGATGTGGAATGGGTGGCTGTGTGCCAAAAAGCTGTGTGAATGAAATTAGGGCTGTGCCAAACTCTTGGAAAAGAATTGAGAAATTAATTATTAAATATTATTGATCTTACTGCTTTTAATCTAATAGGACTACCTATCAAAAGAAATCTTGCTTTATGCAAAATAACCAATTAAGCCTTTCCTTGGAATAAGCCTTGCATATAGTAATAGTCGCATTGTGCATGACTTGTTGAGTATGTTGTATACTCACCCTTGCATCGACAAAAACCTCGTAAGATGAAGCCGTACCAGCTTGGGAGGAGGAGTTCATTGAAGGCGAGGAGGACTAAGGGGTGGGCCGCACTCAAGAGCTCGTGGTTAAGAAGGGTCCCGCTCGTATTTTGCTTCATTGAATGAACTTGATCTTGATGATATTTATCGCCTGCAGCTGAAGTATTGTAAGGTGGCCATAAGGCCATGTAACTCGTTACTATTAATGCTTGAAGTACTTATTATTTATTTCATTGTGTATGATTGTGGTACTTCAACTTTGTTTATCCTGTGTGTACTAGCGTGATCTGGACTAGTCTGAATACCTGAGTGTCCGAATCCGTGGGAATTCGGGGCACGACATCCTTTTATTAGGGAAGGTTATGCCGATTTTTTTTTTGTTTTGTAGAAATTAGAGTCATTAGCTTCTTATGACTTTGATTGTATTGTTGTTTGCAATGTGTGCTTGATTTGTTCTTAGATCAAGTTTTAAATACTTTAAGTCTTGTTAGCAGTAGTGTGAAGTGTAGCATTCCGGGCATTCGAGTGCCAGGGTGTTACAATATGTACAACATAAAATTACTACATCTACAGCATATTATGCGTAGATTAGTCATTTAGCAGTAAAGTTAGTGAAAACTATAAGTAAAAGTTCTAAAACTTTTCAAAAAATTACCATAGGTAGAGGATGTGAGGTTCTATAGCCCTGAAAAATTTGAATACCAAACTCAGTCACATTTGAAAGATATGAAAATGAAAATATTTACTAGTCATTACTAATTAGTAGAAATTAGTATATGTACGACATGAAATTACTACATCTACATCATATTATGCACAAATCTGTTATTTGGCAGTGAAGTTTATGAAAACTATACATAAAAGTTTTGAACAATTCTCAAAAAATTACTCTAGGTAGAGTATGTGAGCTTCTGCAGTCCTATAAAATTTGAATACTTGAGTAATTTTTATAGGGCTATAGAAGCTCCCATGTTGTACCTATGGTAATTTTTTAAGAATTTTTCAGAACTTATACATATAGAACTATATGTATAAGTTTTAAAAAATTCTCAAAAATTACCATATGTAGGGGAAGTAAGCTTCTATAGCTCTGTAAAATTTGAATGTCAAACTTAGTCGCATTTGAAAGATATGAAAAGAATAAATTTAATATTTATGACTGATTAGCACTTGTTAATTTCATATCTTTGAAATGAAATTGATTATGGTCTTCAAATTTTACAGGGAAGCAGAATCTCATCTCCCCTGTGTATGATAATTTTTTGTGAATTTTTTAACTTGTACATGTGGTTTTAATATATTTTACACGATAAGACTCGTTTACACAAGATATAGTAACATCTTGTGTAATAGTGAATAATATGTTATTTTCTAGATAGTAAAAGTCAACATATTCTGTGTAAACTATAAAATCAGTAACATCTTGTGTAATAATGAGTAATATGTTATTTTCTGGACAGTAAAAATTAACATATCCTGTGTGAACCATAAAATCTATAAAAATCAGATGTACATGTTTTCAAAAATACTCAAAAAATACCATACATAGGGGAGGTGATATTCTACAACCGTGCAAAATTTAAAAACAATATCATCCTCATTTGAAAGTTATGGCTAAAATAAAGAAAGAAAGATTCTTATAAAAACTAGAAGTTGTCATTTACTAGTTGTGTTGCACTGACTGTTCGGCTGCATCATTTACTAGTTGCGTTTCCACTGTTTGTTCGATATGTTGCATGTGGCTCAATCGGTCTATCTGTGTTAAATGACGCGAGTGTGCAAAATAGCATGTGTGTGTGTGTATATAGCTGCATGCAGCATGCATCATGCATTTTTAGCATGTTTTGCCATCCCCATTACATTTATAGATCAATACCACGTTCACGCTTTTCTCAATTCGATGTCCCACCTCTATTGACAACAAGTAGATTTGAACATTTCTAGTGCTTATCACGTGCGTGACTAGTTTAGACTTTAGAGCTACAACAACCATACGCAACCTCTAAAACATTTTCCTTTTGATCAATTAAAGCCTTACCGAAGAAAAATGCAGTTCTGAAAGAAGTTACTAAAGGGATAGCATCGAATGAGAAATGTACGTTGAGTAAAGAAATATATGTAGTTCGAACTGATATAAATCAACACAGGTGGAACACTCTGCAATGGAACACAACAGATGTAAAAATAGATCAATGAAAACGCAGGAAGATAATACCATAACATACGCAATATTTGTTATTCGTTTGTCAAACAAGGTAATCAAATGCTTGAGTGAAACAATACCACTGTTCTGATGACTCAATGACTTAACGCCAAGCGAGCACAATCCATAAATCACAACCTGAATTACGGTTTTCTGAACTGTCCAGAGCGACTTGAATCTTATAAGAAAATTATCGAAATGTTCATATAACTTCTGGCTGTAATAAGAACTTCCATCTTTTTTCAGTTTTCCACCGTGCAATCAATCCTGATGTAATCATTTTACAGAACCTTATCTCATTCGGGGAATAGCTTCTTAGCGATCGGTCTCATATTTCATCAATACTGCCTGGAAAAAGGGCAATTTGATAAAAAAAAACCATCCAAATACGTACTCAAGCCAAAAGTTGGTACCTTCAAAGAATTCACTGCAGACTAACCTCTCATGCCATAGCTCTCATGCGTATGCTTATGAAGAACCACCACTGTACATACTGATAGCAATGGCAGACGTGTGTGCGCGTGCAGGTATGAGCACAGTAGCGTGAGCAGTTGAGCGATTCGGCTTCGAAGGAGCTTTTTCAGGAGTAGTGTAATGCCGCAAATCTCTTTTATTAAAGGGTTGGATTTTTGCCCAAGTTTTCGGAATGAGGTATCTTTCGAGCTGTCTAGTCTTGCGGCAAGTTTGTTTTTTTCCGAGTAATTGTCTTTTCGCGCCAAGAGTTGAAATTTAATTGGTTTGCGCTAATGGTTAAAAGATGAATTTTGGTTTTAGGAGGGGTTTTTGGGAATTTCCCCTCCCACACTTGATTTCTCTCTCCTTCCTTATTGTGTGGCTGGCATTGCTTGGAGGTAGAGCTGTCATTTTTTCTCATTTTCATTTTGGCTGGCCGAGCTTGCTGCTCCCTCTGGCGTTCTCTTCCCTGGCGTCTTGCTTTCTTCCCTGGCGATTCCTCCCCTGGTGTCTTGCTCTCTCCTGGCGATTTCCCTCTGGCTGGTGCAGCAAGCGGCAGCAAGGAGCAGCAGCAAGCGGCAGCAAGGAGCAGCAGCACCGGCAGGCCTTGGCTGCCCCAGCATCCTTGCCGGCGTCCTCCTCCTGTGAAGCAACAGCAGCTCCGGCGAGCCCTCTCCGGCCGGCAGCAAGCCTCCTCCCCAGCCCTGCCTCGGCTTCTCCACCTCCCTTTCCTCCATGAGTAAGATTGGAGGTAAAACCCTAGAAATTTTGGGGGTGAGATTGCTTGCATGCAAGGTGTTTGTGTTAATGTCTAGCTGGGATTCATGATTTTGAGTTGTTGGGAGTTGGGGAATGGAGAGATTAGAGTGATTTGAGATTTCTGGTTCGAGCAGATTTTCGTCCCTTGTTAGAGCTGCTGTTTGAAAATTTTGCAAGCGTTTTATGGGGGTTTGGCTATAACGAAAGTTGTAGATAATTGAATTACCTTTCAATAGAGACCGAAATCAACAAGTTTCGTTCAGCCGTTTGAAAGTTATGGTTATTTTACCGCGTGCTGTCCAGAGCGAAGTATTTTTGCGGCTGTCTGCTGTTCGTCGCAAATCTGGGAGTAATCGGTGCTTTTCCCGGTCGGTCGGCTATAGAAAAAGTTGTAGATAATCGAATTACCTTTCAATAAAGTCCGGAATCGCTAAGTTTCGTTCAGCCGTTTGAAAGTTATGCCCGTTTTACCAAGTGCTGCCCCGGGTTAGCAGATTTCTGTTTTCGGGTTTTAGGAGTAGGTTGCGAAGCCAACTTAGTTATGAGTCTTGCGTTGAATTGTGGGTGTGTTTTTGAGTGGATTATATCCATGTGCAGGTGGTGTGACCCCGGGGGTGGCAATCTCGTCTCGCCACACCGTCTCGCGAAGTTGAAGGCAAGTGCATTGTATTCGGTTGTGGCTTAGGTGGCCATTTGGTTTTGCAAGCATATAATTATCCATGCGTTATTTTAATATTTTCATGTTGATTTTGCTTGCGATGTGATGAATGAGAATGGTTAATTGGTTATGCTATCGTTCAAACCTAGATTATATGAAGTGCATCAATGTTTGTTTGTTTGTTTGTTATGTGTGTTGATTATTGAATCATATGTCTTGTCAATATGCCATGGGTTACATTTTATATATGCCTTGATGATGCTCCCTAGTATGGTTAGGCTAATGGGAACATAGAAGATATAAGATTTGCGTTATGAAAATAGCTCGAATTTGTGGTCATGATATGCGATTGTGGCGGTTAAGTGAGTGTTGCTGATATATGTGACCTTATGGATATGAAAGTTGAGAGATCATACTATTGTTACTCGTATGATAGGATAATGTGAATAATGAAGTAATGAGGTTTAATTAATAAGAATGGATGATTTGGTGATCATGAAAAGGGATTATGGTATGCAGGTGTAGTAATGATATTGGTGACTATGTAGATATGAGTGTCGAGAATATGCAAATGAATGTTGGGAATATGAATATGAATGATGAGAACATGAATATGAGAGTTGAGAATATGAATATGAATGTTGGGAATGCGGATAGAGTATTGAGAATATGGAAATGAATGTGAGGAATGGCATTTGCATATGTGCATTCATGAATTGCATTGAGCAGGCGGTGAGAAAGTTATACTGAAGTATAACTAATCCGGAGTGCTCGGAGTTCCTACCAGTAGTCCCATCTAATTGGCGTGGATGGGAGGTGTAAGCGTAGGACCCGCTATGGGTAGCGGGCAAGTCTGTTTTAGCGGGCCCTTCCACGGATGGTTGGGTTCACGCATCGACGGGTGGTGCTTTCAATACAGGTATTTGCTAAAAAGAGGAGATGAGTCATGCATGATGCATCATATGCATGAGAAGGCATCATATGCATGAGAAGGCATCATGCGCATGAGAATGGTGAAATATGCATGAGAATTGTGAAATGAAATGAGCATATGAACATGCAAGCATATTTGCATCTGCATTGCATTGACAAGGAGGAATCATGTTTAATGAGTTGGTTGCGATGTGTGGATATGATATGCTACATTTGTATGGCATATTGCATCTAAATTGCATTTATGATCATGAATCATGTTTAATGAGTTGGTTGCGATGTGTGGATATGATATGCTACATTTGTATGGCATATTGCATCTGAATTGCATTTATGATCATGAATCATGTTTAATGAGTTGATTGTGATGTATGGATATGAGATTCTTCCTTTGTATGTTTTGTGCACTTGAGTATGAGAGCATAAATGCATTTCCTTGCATTGTGTGTTGCAACTGATAAATGGGATTGATGAGAATGGGAAGAACAGGTTGAGGATTGAGGCGTGGACTCATCCAGAAATGTTCATTGAAGCAGAGGTAAGTTTTGTTACGTTTCGAGTTGGTTGCGGTAAGTGGAGTCAATTACTGCTTCTATTTCTGGATGTTTTCAATTAAGTAACTATTATGGTAAGTGAGGGAGTAATCGTTCTCTTATGTTTTGGATCTTTTATGAATTCAACTGCCTTCATTTATTTATGAACGCCAATTAAAGAAACTGTTACTCTATGTCTTGAAGTAGTCGTATTCTAGTTTAATTTCTTACTTTGTCTATTCGTTGCACTTTCTTTGAGTCTTGGACTCACGCTTGTTTGTTTTTCTGTTTTAGGTATCTTGAAGTTGGCTCGTGCGGTTGGGAGTAGAAGCACGTGCGACTTGGTCATTATCTCCTTAAATTAATTCATAAAGCCTGATTGTATCTAATGTGGTTGTAAAGTGTTGTTTGTCGTGGTGTAATTTTATCAATAGCCAGTGGATGTGTGATTGATATCTAAGGACCTGCTAGAATGTTTCATCTTGGTTGAATGAATGATATTTATACTGCTATTGTTCTTTTGACTGCTGAGTGGATGCCCTCTTTTCTAGAGAGGTCATGTCGAAATTTTGTAAATTTCGCTGGCTTAGTTTTAAGCCGGTCTTAGAGTTTGGTTGATTTCAGACAATTTTGTAGAGATGTCATTGAGTTGATTAGGGTTTGGTAGCATTCGCGGTGCGTTTGGCGCCGGGGTGTTACAAGTAGAGGTGCCCTTTGCGAAATCTTTCAGCAAACGCATGTAAAACCATCTGTGTCCATGTAGTAGTAAATGACAGTGCTAAACTAGAGTCAAGGGTGATATTTCTTTCTTACGTTAATTCTCCATGTAGTAGTAAGACCCCACAGCTTTCTACTCAGTGTCCTTTGTAGAGCCTAGTTGTTAATACGAGGCCTATAGGTTGTCGGATCTGTTCTGAATGTGACATCTAGATGCTGCACCAAAATGAGATTAAGTGTGTCAAAAACTTTCCATTAAAATGCCTATAGAACCATCAGAAATATTCAGTACTGATCATTTCACTCTCTGAAACAAAAACTTCTAGTGGTCTAACTATGTCAGTTATTCGAATTTCTCAGAATGTGTTGCATATGTCAGAAAATCATTGCTTTCCCTCGAAAACAACAACCTTGTCAACAAGGTAGGTCACCATGATGATATCATGCTCGACAACAAAGGCTGTTTTCTTTTCATGAAGGATAAATCTTTTTATGACCTTTGCTGCAAGAAGACGCTGCTCTGAATCAAGATGGGCACTTGGTTCATCTATGAGGTAAATATCAGCAGGCTGCAAACAAAAAAAAGAGAGGCCTTATTAAGTCTATTACTTAACGGAAGCGTGCATTAGATGACCAATAAAATAACGGAATGACTTATACTCAGATGTCCAAAATTTTCGAACGCACTGCAACATTTTTTTCCTTCATGTGCAACATTTTATTACAACGCGTGCAACATTTTCCTTCATTAAATAGTAATATTCTCTATAGTAAACATATGTTGCAAGAGTTCAAAAAAAATGTTTCACGTGTTGACAAAAAATGTTGCAAGAGTAGAAAAAAAATATTGCAAGAGGCGTCCGATGGGATGACATAAATCGGACGTCCTAATGCTAGTTTCTCCCATAAAACATGTACAGAAATATATTAGTATGTAACTACTCAGTACTCAATGCACAGTTCATTAATACACCATACTCCTTAAGCATCTATTTTCTAAAAATGGATGTGAGGCTTAATTTGTAACTTATAAATAAAGACGTATGTCATTACATCAAGGAAAAAATTGGTCCATACCAGTGGTTGTTTTTGCAGTTTTGGATTATGCCACTACTTTTCACCTAATTGGTACTATGCCACCGGATTCAAAAATTTCTTCGGGGATGCTATTCTGACAAGGTCAATGCATATTGACTAGGTGGAAATGACTTTTTTGCTCGTCCAAATATGTTGGTTTTCAATCAGATGATCACAGTACTCCTCAATGTGATTGACTCTTTTGTGATGACATATGTTTGATAATTAAACATATTAGGAAGGGTAAAAAAGTCTTTCCGCTCAGTCAACATGCATTGACCTTGTTGGAATGGCATTTTCTGAAGAAATTTTCGAATCTAGTGGTTTAGTACAAATTAAGAGAAAAGTAGTGGCGTAATCCAAAACCACGAAACAACCAGTGGCATAGACCAAAATTTTACTTACATTAATAGAGATTCATAAATGATCAGCAGCCAATGGAAGATCGCTTAAGAGCAATCCATTACATGCTTGAACATGACTGCAAGGCTACACAATCATTTATAATAATTAAGGTACTTGTAATAAGTGTTTAGTTTCACCGAATTGTTGCTTGCAAAACCTCATGCCTTATAAGCAGCCACCTAAAAGATGACTATCCTCAATTGCATTCATGTGGTAAAAGAAAAGATGCTAGTCTCTGATTTTCTAATGTTGGATGATGCAATTCAAGCTTTCTATTCCCCTCTGTAGGAAATTGCCATGAATCAACTGCAAAAGCTTCTAAATAGAATTTGCCTGGTGGAAGTGCATGACGAACAAGACTCATGGTCTTAACTATGGTGATCTAGTTCTTTTACTTTTGAAAAGGCATACAATTAGATTTCAGATAATAATCAAGTTGCTGCTATTTACAAAGGAAAAATATCCTGTGCAACCCAACTATCCGGTGAAACCTTCGTGCAACCCAACTAAGAAAAGTTTCAAAAAATTCTGAAAAAAATCATGGATGTACATCTCAGCTTACCCCATCTACATATAAAATTTCATGATCAAATTCATCTTATACTAGCAGTTACAAAAAAGACAAATTTAGCATGAACAGTGATTTTTTACTGTTCATCACTATTCATTTTTGCTGTTTTTTTTTTGTAACTGCTAGTATAGGATGAATTTGATCATGAAATTTTATATGTAGGTGGGGTAAGTTGAGATGTACATCTATGATTTTTTTCAGAATTTTTTGAAACTTTTCTTAGTTGAGTTGCACGAAGGTTTCACGGAGGGAGGGGGGTTGCACAGGATATGTTGCCATTTACAAATGGGTATGGCAAAACAAATGCATGCTTAAGCATAGAGTATTTTTTGTATTCTCTTGAAAGAAAAAATTAATGCAAGGGAGATGCTACACAAGAAAAACTGTAAGCTACAAGCCGTTCATTGTGTGCTGTGTCAGTCTAATGTGAATGAGGACTAGATTCATCTATATTTTAACTGCCAATTTCGCAAAGCATGCTGGGACGTGATCCATATTAATTGGGAAACATCTCTAGATATCTTTGTCATGCTACATAGGGGAAAAGCTCTCACTACAGGAAACAGGGAAATTAACGTCGGCCATTTTAATTAACGTCGGCTAAGGAATAAGCCGACGTTAATTAGCTAATTAACGTCGGCTGACAAGTGGCCGACGTTAATTAATGTGGGCACCCGGAAGTATGAATCGATCCTCACACGTGCGTTGGACTTAGAGGTGACACCCATACTCCACTTAAGTGTATGCTCACTGCCACCCAAAAGTCCCGTGTACGGAGTATTGACTAAATGGCCCTCACTCAAGCAAATATGAGCCACATAGTCGCACCGTACACACTTACGCGTCCATGGGAGTTTCGATTCCATTCGAACAACCATACGGGATTGAGACCAACTCATCCACGCATAGCATTCACCATCCGTCTCGGGACCTTGGTATCGCCTCAGTCTCCAAAGGAGCAAGAGCAATAGCCAAAGAACAACGGTTGCACGAGTGTATGCATCGATGGTTGATGACAATTCCAGGTACCCGGATATGTGTCTAGTGCTAGTTCCCAAGATCAACGCCTAGCACCCACATATCCCGCATTCGAGATGTATCGCAACACATACACATGAATCTAAGCAGTTGGAATAGCATAAATATAAACTTCAACTATTACAACTACTTAATATTACAAGTAGTGGCCGACCGGCCAAATATCACAAGTCCAAAAGTAGAGTGCAGCGGAAATAACACATTTAACAAAAGTAGGACAGCGGTATGCCCATCCATAAACCCAAAGGCAACCGACTTGGAGAAGCCCAAGTTCATCCGTCAACATGATCGTCGAACCCCGGAGCAAGGCAAGAATCGTCGGGGCACTCTTCCGTACCTTCGTCTATATTGTTTAGATTAAGCAACCATGAGTACACGTATGTACTCGCAAGACTTTAGTGTATGGAAATACAGTAAATGCAAGCTAGAACAAGGAATTAAGCTTCTACACTAGTCTCATTTCAGCATAAAGCAGATTTTGTTTACAAGTAAAAGATTCATAAAACGCTAACGAATTTGTAAAGAGCATTTAATATGAAGCTAAATAACAGTAAGTAGAGTTCATATACAGCAATTCACAACCCTCCATGGCTGCAAATGACGAGTAAAAACAGCCACCATTGGCTTCCCAATCCACCAACTCATTCCAACACCATTTCCAAAAGTTTTAACAAAAACAGAGACTATACTTGACATTATTTCCCAAGTTGCTCATGACCATGAGCACGGCTAATTAATTAGATTTTTAATCTCTGCAGAGAGTGTACACTTTACCCACAAGACATGATCTTCCCTTAATGCCAAGCTATTAACACACTTCCTTTGGTGTGTCGGCAAAAGATCATGACAAGGCCTTTACAATGCGCGACACGCTACCAACTTCGCCAGCTAAGGTTTTCACATTGTTAGGGCTAACCGCCCGAGCAGAGCCCTCTTGCGCCTTGCAAGGGTCTACCCGACCCCACACAACCCAATGGCGAAGCTAATAACGACACGCACAAATTACTTAGCCAGTCCGTCCCATCCGGAACTTGTGGTTGCACGAATTCACTTAGATGATAGCATCAAGTTCGGTCCTTAACCGACCAAAGCGAGAATCTCCCCTAACTACTGGCGTGAGGTCCGTTTCACGCCGCAAGTTAAGTAATAACTCGCATGGCGTCTAAATCATAAGTTTTGAGTTGGATTTTTACAAGATACACGGAAACCAAACCTCGGTTCCGTTCAATTTAAACAAGTTTGCTCAATGTAGTTGAAACATCTCCCATCATTTTGAAATCAATATAATGAGCAAGTCTAAGCATATACATATGTTAATCTCGCAAGTTTTACCCAAGTGACATTAATTATTGTCTACACCATTACTAGGTTACAACGGCAGTAATTCAAATGTCAAGGTAATGGGAATGCATACAATTGGATTTAGCTACCATCACCCACAATATAACAAGTTTAAAACATACACGCATGCATATAGTTTGATAAAACAAAATAACTTTGCAAATATGGGATCAAAATGGTCAAAGGAGGTGCTTGCACAGTTGCTCGTCGTCAGAATATAATCCGGATCAAAGTCGATGTCGTTAATAACCGAATCCGAATTATAAATGCGTCTATGCGTCGAAATAATAATAACCGAGACAAAAGCAAATAACACCAAATCAAAATGGGACAAAAAGAAATCGATAAAATTACCAAATTAAATCTTACCAAGAGGTTACAAATGTGTGTCTTAGTGTTTATAACCCGAATTCAAGATGCATAGATTGTTTGAGATTAAATAGATATGATCATTTTATGCTTAAGGTGAATTCTTACCTTTAATTAGGATTGATTCAAAGCAACATTTAATTAGTATTCTAGTTATAAAAAGCTAATCTGTTGATTTAGGCTACTAGTATTATTTACATGATATTTGGGAAGGTTCTAGTGATACAAATGTTACAATTTATGATTCCTTACTTGTAACTAATGTTCATTTGTTTATATTCGAACTACAGGAATATGAATACTTAGGGTTGTTAGGCTAATAAGATTAATGTGCGATTATGGCGAATTGAGATTATCTTTTCATAATTGGATAGCCTATACTTTTGTTTGTTATTCTAAACTGATTTCATAAGTTTTAGGGTTTAAACAAGATATTATATTCATTATTGAAAAAGGCTTATGTGTCCTTATAAATGTTATACTATTCACAATCGGCCAAAAATGCATGTTTACAGTTATCACTTAAGGGTATTGAGCTAATGAAATTAATATGCAAATCTTGATGAAATAAGAATCTTTCTATGGAATATGACAGAACAAACATTGTAGACCATTTCTACACTAGTTTTATAAGTTTTAGTATTTAGACAGGTTATTTAATCAACGATGAAATAGCCTAAATGATCATAGTAAAAATGTTAAATCGGCCAGATTCATTTTAAGTTTGCGACTACGCTACACATGATTTTGATTCACATTTCGGTGTTAATAGGAAACAATCCTAGAAATGTTTTAAAGTTGGTTTCATGAATTTTCACCTTCGTTAAAGATGTTTTTATATACAAGTCCATTGCGGCTTAATATGACCTAACTCAAAATTGTTCAATATGATTCCATTTTCACTCAGCAAGCAATAATATGTCATTCTAGGGTTATAGTATTCAGTTTAAATCGAGTTTGGGGTTCTTTTTGGACGCCGCCAATCGGCCGATTTACCGATCGCATGTTCATCTAGTGAGAAAATATGGCAAACCAAGGCGAAACCTAAATGTTTTTATATACTGGTGATCTATACAAACCCAAGATTGCATCCAAACTGGTTTTACACATTTTGAGTCCATTTAATCCATATTTTAACTATTTGAATCTTGCATAATATTAAGGCTTTGCGCAATTAACTTTTTGATGCAAAACACATTAAGTCCTAAATCTTTTTACAGAAATGGATCATTTGAGGTTGCAGGAGCATGCTGGATCTATTTCACAATCTTTAGAGCTAGGGTTAACATAGTTCCTTCATAACATGCAAAACTTGGCTCTCATTCAACCCTTAATTAAAAGTTTTTGTAGCATGCAACATGTAACTTTTTCTTGCATAATCTAAATCCCTACTGAGTAAATCAAATTTAGAAACTAAGTTTGCATTAATCGGAGATCTACAGCAAAAGATATGAGGGTTTTAGTGCATAGGGCAAAAAAAATGGAAAAAAAATGTTGCTGGAGGGGGATTCGAAGTGGGGACCTCCAGACTACAAGCCCTGGTGCTCTACCACTACGCCATGTTGTTGCTTGTGACAAGGCCCCATGCTATATTACTTGAGCTTACCTCTTCAGACTTTAGAGCTCCAAAATCCAACAATGGCGAGGGTTAGCTGGCTGGTTCTGGGCTTTACTCGAGTGATGGAGAAGGGGTTGGAGAATGAGAGGGCTCGGCAGAGGAGTGTCCCTGGCTTCGGCTTGGCTGCATGCATGAGCAAGAAAGCCCTCAGGAGAAGAGGTAACAGCTGCGCATGCATGGAGGGATGAGTGAGCTCACCTGAAGCTTCACCTGGAGAAGAGCTGCTCGGTGCTAAGGAGGATGAAGTTGGCAAGGTCCTGGATCGCCGGCGCAAGGAGGAAGAAGGTGGCTCCGGCTGCATGCAAGACAAAGCAACTCAGGATCCGGAGCAATGGCTGCATGTGCGCACGAGTGAGGAGGAGGAGCTCGCCTGAAGCTTCGCCTGGAGGATCAACCTGGCTGCGGTAGAACAAGGTCTGGCTTGGTGCTTGCTCAGCCGAAGAACATCACAGCAAGGAGAGCAGCAGCAGCAAGCAAAGGAGATGAGAAGGCTGGCCAGATGGTTTAAATGCAGCTGGTGGCGGAGACGGCTAAGCCTGAGGCGACAGCACGGGCGATGCTGGTGACTGCAGCCGCGTGGAGGAAATTCTCTGCCCGGGCAGCGCTTCGGCGGAGAAAACGTTGCCGCGGCAGCGTCTGGGCAGAGAGCTGAAGAGAGAAAGGAGGAGGGGCTGGCCAGTGGGCCCAGGTGCGTGCGGGACCACCTGCCAGAGGCACGGCTACAACTCCCATCGATTGAAACGGCTAGCACAGTAGCTGGGCGATTTTTGAGTGCTGAATTGACTAGTCAGATGGGCAGGCTTGGCAAAGGATGCAAACTCAGTTGAAAATTTCTGAAAATTTTTGAGTAGGTAGTGCAAAGGTTCTAGTTTCCATTTTCTTTGGTTTCACCTCAATATCTGTTGCCATTTAAGAACAGTAATTCATCAAACATGACTGGTTTTCAAACTGTTTTTGAATTTTTGAGCTATAAAAATGGTGTGCCAAAATTCTGCAAAATTGATTTTTATTCACCTTTTGATCTCTAGTATTTTACAAAATTATTTTCTATAGCATGTTGTTTGAATTTTCTTTGAGTTTCATTAAGGTGTTGGATTTGGCAATTAAAAGACTGACTGCTCCAAATCCTTGTTTCTGTTTTTGATTTTTCTTTAAGAGTAAATAAAGTCTATTATTTCTGAAACATTGTTTTTCAAATGAATTTGAGCTAAGGATGTTTCTGTAAAATTTTCAGCTCAAAACTTTACTCCATTATTTAATAAAAATTCTGACATGACACTATTTTGAAGTTAAAACATGTCGCTTTATTATTTACTTCTTTACTTAAATCATTAAAAATCTTTGGACAGCTGAAAGGATGTGGTGAATAATTCCCATAGTTTAATGATATTCTTACTGGCCTTTTACTTTTATCTTTTACCTTTTTACTTCTACTCATTTACTCATTTCATTTATTGGTTTCTCTTTTAAACCCAAAATTCAAGAATAATTATTATGGTTGAAAAAGTCTTAGAAAATATGGGAATTCAATTGTAAGATTACCCTCTCAACTCATTTTCAAAGTTTGTTTATTTTCGCCAAAAAGTTTTAATGTAGCGACTTGATCTTTCCTTTTGGTTGACAAACTAGAAAATGGAGAAAAAGATAATATTTAAAATGAAAATCTTGGTTTCAATTAAAATGTTTACTCAATTCCATTTTCTAAATTCTAAATTTTCATTTTTACTATTTTTGAAATTTTTGGGATGTTACAAACCTACCCCCTTACAAAAATCTCGTCCTCGAGATTTGCGGGGACTAGACGGGTTTAGGGAATGTTTTCTCGGTGATGATCTAGTTATTTTCTTGTTGCATTGTCTTTAGTTCAGTTGTTTCATTAAACCTTTTTCTTGTGATTCCGAGTTGATATCCCAAGAATGGAGAAGATTTTTATTTAGGTTTCAAGTAAACAGATGAGGGACATTAACGCATTCTACATTTCTCTTTTTATTGGTTAAGGTCCGCCAACATAGATAAGCTGGTTCAAGGAGAGGTATGGAATATGTTCGAAGGAAGGATGTATAGCAACTATAGTTTTTCTGGGAAGGACCAAATGTCGACATCGAGAAGGGTATTCAAATACAACGGCTAATTTGTGTAGGTCAATGAGGGCTGCTTAGGTTAGTTGCGAATAAATTCCATTCTAGGCTGACCGCTCAAGCACAAGTGGTGAAGGTTTAGATTGAGAGCAGGGCAGAGATACTAAAGAAATAGGTTGAGGTAGACATGAAGGTCAGTTTGAGGAGACTGTGAATCTTATCATTTATTACTTCTAGTGGATATATTGGTGGACTAGGTCACAGGCATCCTACAATCATGTTTGTTGAAATGCTGAGATCGGGGAAGGGTGGTCGGATGGGGTTAATCCAGGTTACAAGCTAGGCAACATTCCGTTCATTAGGATATTAATTTAAGATTGGTCCTTACTTGGATTAGGTAATTGTCAGTTAGTTTATCAGGCAACGTTTCGTTTCCTTAAAATTTTATTAATTAAAGTTTCTTAATAAGTAGGGTTGGCACGTCGTAAATTTTCAACCTAAGGGTTTAGTATTTACGAGAGTAACCCGAGGAGCACTACAGAAGATCTTACAATAGAACTCCAAAACACAAAAGATCACTTACTCAACCAATACATAGGGAGCCTATAATTACTCTTTAGCTACGTATCTAACGTATTTGGCCTAACAAAGCTACCTCTAATGTGGACGCAAAATGGGGACCCTCTCTTTGTTCTTAAGACGTCACTTGCCGCTAGTTCGAGCGAAGTCGAGACAACAACTGCCCTTTTGTCATCAACACGCAACTACTACTAGTTATTACCGTCATTGTCGCTCTCTTTTCCCTTATTTCCCCGCAACTAATGTGCAGTGATTTTTCTTTTCAAAAAGGCAAATAAAGAATTTGGAAAATAGATAAGGTTTAGTTTTAATGCATAGGTACCTCATGAGGAGTACATAGAGCATCAAGGATTACGAATGACCCAAAAGGAGAAAAGAACCATGCAGGCTAATCAATTATACTTCCAAGGATTGTTAGATCGAGAAGATCCGAAAAGGATTTTCTGAGATTTGTAAGGACTTGGTTGCAGCTATTGTAGATCATGATTATCCCGAGATAATGATGGCATCAATGATAAGTTAGCATGCTTGGAGGGAGATTGGGATAACACTTGATTTCACAGACATTGTTAGTAAGTACTTGAGTTACTCGGAGATAGATAGTTCTCAAGATCAGGATTCCGATCGATACCGAGTAGATTTGAGATAAGGAATAACCATTGAGATCTTGATTTTAGAAGGTTAATAGAAACATGAGTTAGTTAGATCTCGCACAGATAAATTGCATGATAGATCGATACTTTTCCATCTAATGATTCATGGACATAATGATCGATTGGATGACTCATGGACATATATACAGACTTGAGGATCCATAGACATAAAGATCGATTAATGATTGTTAGTAGATCAATGATATAATGATAGATAGTGGCTCACACTTGCATAGTTTCAAAGAGATAGAGCAAGATTAAAGATCATAGTTGATTCGATATGAGAAGAATGAAGAGCATTATTCATGATAAGAGGATGATATTTGCCATGCAACGAGATGCACTTGATAGTTAGGGTACACCAGAGAGATTCATATTCTTTATGGAAGTAGATATATATGCGAGGATAAAACTGATTCGTAACGATTTACGTGATGAGAATGATTTAACTTGGGGAAGAGTATGCGATACATCGGAATGAGTGAGATGGAAGGTAGGATGCATAAGAACTAGAGTGATCGAGAGAATGGTAGAAAATTCACCTCAGGGAGAGTATATGAGTATGATGACAAATTTGGACAATTACATAGTTGTTGATGAGATCACGTACAACATAAAATTACTACATCTACAGCATATTATCGTAGATTAGTCATTTAGCAGATAAAGTTAGTGAAAACTATAAGTAAAAGTTCTAAAACTTTTCAAAAATTACCATAGGTAGAGGATGTGAGGTTCTATAGCCGAAAATTTGAATACCAAACTCGGTCACATTTGAAAGATATGAAAATGAAAATATTTACTAGTCATTACTAATTAGTAGAAATTAGTATATATGCGACATAAATACTACATCTACATCATATTATGCACAAATCTGTTATTTGGCAGTGAAGTTTATGAAAACTATACATAAAAGTTTTGAACAATTCTCAAAAAATTACTCTAGGTAGAGTATGTGAGCCTGGGTCCTATAAAATTTGAATACTTGAGTAATTTTTATAGGGCTATAGAAGCTCCCATGTTATACCTATGGTAATTTTTAAATTCAGAACTTATACATATAGAACTATATGTATAAGTTTTAAAAATTCTCAAAAATTACCATATGTAGGAAGTAAGCTTCTATAGCTCTGTAAAATTTGAATGTCAAACTTAGTCGCATTTGAAAGATATGAAAAGAATAAATTTAATATTTATGACTGATTAGCACTTGTTAATTTCATATCTTTGAAATGAAATTGATTATGGTCTTCAAATTTTAGAAGCGAATCTCATCTCCCCTGTGTATGATAATTTTTGTGAATTTTTAACTTGTACATGTGGTTTTAATATATTTTACTAAGACTTCGTTTACACAAGATATAGTAACATCTTGTGTAATAGTGAATAATATGTTATTTTCTAGATAGTAAAAGTCAACATATTCTGTGTAAACTATAAAATCGATATCTTGTGTAATAATGAGTAATATGTTATTTTACGGGCAGTAAAAATTAACATATCCTGTGAACCATAAAATCTATAAAAATCAGATGTACATGTTTTCAAAAATACTCAAAAATACCATACATAGAGGTGATATTCTACAACCGTGCAAAATTTAAAAACAATATCATCCTCATTTGAAAGTTATGGCTAAAATAAAGAAAGAAAGATTCTTATAAAAACTAGAAGTTGTCATTTACTAGTTGTGTTGCACTGACTGTTCGGCTGCATCATTTACTAGTTGCGTTTCCACTGTTTGTTCGATATGTTGCATGTGGCTCAATCGGTCTATCTGTGTTAAATGACGCGAGTGTGCAAAATAGCATGTGTGTGTGTGTATATAGCTGCATGCAGCATGCATCATGCATTTTTAGCATGTTTTGCCATCCCCATTACATTTATAGATCAATACCACGTTCACGCTTTTCTCAATTCGATGTCCCACCTCTATTGACAACAAGTAGATTTGAACATTTCTAGTGCTTATCACGTGCGTGACTAGTTTAGACTTTAGAGCTACAACAACCATACGCAACCTCTAAAACATTTTCCTTTTGATCAATTAAAGCCTTACCGAAGAAAAATGCAGTTCTGAAAGAAGTTACTAAAGGGATAGCATCGAATGAGAAATGTACGTTGAGTAAAGAAATATATGTAGTTCGAACTGATATAAATCAACACAGGTGGAACACTCTGCAATGGAACACAACAGATGTAAAATAGATCAATGAAAACGCAGGAAGATAATACCATAACATACGCAATATTTGTTATTCGTTTGTCAAACAAGGTAATCAAATGCTTGAGTGAAACAATACCACTGTTCTGATGACTCAATGACTTAACGCCAAGCGAGCACAATCCATAAATCACAACCTGAATTACGGTTTTCTGAACTGTCCAGAGCGACTTGAATCTTATAAGAAAATTATCGAAATGTTCATATAACTTCTGGCTGTAATAAGAACTTCCATCTTTTTCAGTTTTCCACCGTGCAATCAATCCTGATGTAATCATTTTACAGAACCTTATCTCATTCGGGAATAGCTTCTTGATCGGTCTCATATTTCATCAATACTGCCTGGAAAAGGGCAATTTGATAAAAAAACCATCCAAATACGTACTCAAGCCAAAAGTTGGTACCTTCAAAGAATTCACTGCAGACTAACCTCTCATGCCATAGCTCTCATGCGTATGCTTATGAAGAACCACCACTGTACATACTGATAGCAATGGCAGACGTGTGCGCGTGCAGGTATGAGCACAGTAGCGTGAGCAGTTGAGCGATTCGGCTTCGAAGGAGCTTTTCAGGAGTAGTGTAATGCCGCAAATCTCTTTTATTAAAGGGTTGGATTTTTGCCCAAGTTTTGGAATGAGGTATCTTTCGAGCTGTCTAGTCTTGCGGCAAGTTTGTTTCCGAGTAATTGTCTTTTCGCCAAGAGTTGAAATTTAATTGGTTTGCGCTAATGGTTAAAAGATGAATTTTGGTTTTAGGAGGGGTTTTTGGGAATTTCCCCTCCCTCACTTGATTTCTCTCTCCTTCCTTATTGTGTGGCTGGCATTGCTTGGAGGTAGAGCTGTCATTTTTTTCATTTTCGTTTTGGCTGGCCGAGCTTGCTGCTCTCTCTGGCGTTCTCTTCCCTGGCGTCTTGCTTTCTTCCCTGGCGATTCCTCCCCTGGTGTCTTGCTCTCTCCTGGCGATTTCCCTCTGGCTGGTGCAGCAAGCGGCAGCAAGGAGCAGCAGCAAGGAGCAGCAGCACCGGCAGGCCTTGGCTGCCCCAGCATCCTTGCCCGGCGTCCTCCTCCTGTGAAGCAACAGCAGCTCCAGCGACTCCCCTCCGGCGAGCCCTCTCCGGCCGGCAGCAAGCCTCCTCCCCAGCCCTGCCTCGGCTTCTCCACCTCCCTTTCCTCCATGAGTAAGATTGGAGGTAAAACCCTAGAAATTTTGGGGGTGAGATTGCTTGCATGCAAGGTGTTTGTGTTAATGTCTAGCTGGGATTCATGATTTTGAGTTGTTGGGGGTTGGGGAATGGAGAGATTAGAGTGATTTGAGATTTCTGGTTCGAGCAGATTTTCGTCCCTTGTTAGAGCTGCTGTTTGAAAATTTTGCAAGCGTTTTCTGGGGGTTTGGCTATAACGAAAGTTGTAGATAATTGAATTACCTTTCAATATAGACCGAAATCAACAAGTTTCGTTCAGCCGTTTGAAAGTTATGGTTATTTTACCGCGTGCTGTCCAGAGCGAAGTATTTTTGCGGCTGTCTGCTGTTCGTCGCAAATCTGGGAGTAATCGGTGCTTTTCCCGGTCGGTCGGCTATAGAAAAAGTTGTAGATAATCGAATTACCTTTCAATAAAGTCCGAATCGCTAAGTTTCGTTCAGCCGTTTGAAAGTTATGCCCGTTTTACCAAGTGCTGCGGGTTAGCAGATTTCTGTTTGGGTTTTAGGAGTAGGTTGCGAAGCCAACTTAGTTATGAGTCTTCGCGTTGAATTGTGGGTGTGTTTTTGAGTGGATTATATCCATGTGCAGGTGGTGTGACCCGGGGTGGCAATCTCGTCTCGCCACCGTCTCATGGTTGAAGGCAAGTGCATTGTATTCGGTTGTGGCTTAGGTGGCCATTTGGTTTTGCAAGCATATAATTATCCATGCGTTATTTTAATATTTTCATGTTGATTTTGCTTGCGATGTGATGAATGAGAATGGTTAATTGGTTATGCTATCGTTCAAACCTAGATTATATGAAGTGCATCAATGTTTGTTTGTTTGTTTGTTATGTGTGTTGATTGACGAATCATATGTCTTGTCAATATGCCATGGGTTACATTTTATATATGCCTTGATGATGCTCCCTAGTATGGTTAGGCTAATGGGAACATAGAAGATATAAGATTTGCGTTATGAAAATAGCTCGAATTTGTGGTCATGATATGCGATTGTGGCGGTTAAGTGAGTGTTATTGATATATGTGACCTTATGGATATGAAAGTTGAGAGATCATACTATTGTTACTCGTATGATAGGATAATGTGAATAATGAAGTAATGAGGTTTAATTAATAAGAATGGATGATTTGGTGATCATGAAAAGGATTATGGTATAGCAGATGTAGTAATGATATTGGTGACTATGTAGATATGAGTGTCGAGAATATGCAAATGAATGTTGGGAATATGAATATGAATGATGAGAACATGAATATGAGAGTTGAGAATATGAATATGAATGTTGGGAATGCGGATAGAGTATTGAGAATATGGAAATGAATGTGAGGAATGGCATTTGCATATGTGCATTCATGAATTGCATTGAGCAGGCGGTGAAAGTTATCTGAGTATAACTAATCCGGAGTGCTCGGAGTTCCTACCAGTAGTCCCATCCTTTGGCGTGGATGGGAGATGTAAGCGTAGGACCGCTATCGGTTGCGGGCAAGTCTGTTTTAGCGGGCCCTTCCAGGATGGTTGGGTTCACGCATCGACGGGTGGTGCTTAACATCTGGGTATTTGCTAAAGAGGAGATGAGTCATGCATGATGCATCATATGCATGAGAGGCATCATATGCATGAGGCATCATGCGCGAGGAAATGGTGAAATATGCATGAGAATTGTGAAATGAAATGAGCATATGAACATGCAAGCATATTTGCATCGCATTGCATTGACAAGGAGGAATCATGTTTAATGAGTTGGTTGCGATGTGTGGATATGATATGCTACATTTGTATGGCATATTGCATCTAAATTGCATTTATGATCATGAATCATGTTTAATGAGTTGGTTGCGATGTGTGGATATGATATGCTACATTTGTATGGCATATTGCATCTGAATTGCATTTATGATCATGAATCATGTTTAATGAGTTGATTGTGATGTATGGATATGAGATTCTTCCTGTATGTTTTGTGCACTTGAGTATGAGAGCATAAATGCATTTCCTTGCATTGTGTGTTGCAACCGATAAATGGGATTGATGAGAATGGGAAGAACGAGTTGAGGATTGAGCGTGGACTCATCGAAATGTTCATTGAAGCGAGGTAAGTTTTGTTACGTTTGAGTTGGTTATGTAAGTGGAGTCAATTACGCTTCTATTTCGGATGTTTTCAATTAAGTAACTATTATGGTAAGTGAGGGAGTAATCGTTCTCTTATGTTTTGGATCTTTTATGAATTCAATGCCTTCATTTATTTATGAGCGCCAATTAAAAGCTGTTACTCTATGTCTTGAAGTAGTCGTATTCTAGTTTAATTTCTTACTTTGTCTATTCGCACTTTCTTTGAGTCTTGGACTCACGCTTTGTTTTTTCTCTTTTAGGTATCTTGAAGTTGGCTCAAATGCGGTTGGGAGTAAACACGTGCACGACGGTCATTATCTCCTTAAATTAATTCATAAAGCCCGATTGTATCTAATGTGGTTGTAAAGTGTTGTTTGTCGTGGTGTAATTTTATCAATAGCCGGTGGATGTGTGATTGATATCTAAGGACCTGCTAGAATGTTTCATCTTGGTTGAATGAATGATATTTATCTTGCTATTGTTCTTTTGTCACTGAGTGGATGCCCTCTTTTCTAGAGGTCATGTCGAAATTTTGTAAATTTGGCTTAGTTTTAAGCCGGTCTTAGAGTTTGGTTGATTTCGAGACAATTTTGTAGAGATGTCATTGAGTTGATTAGGGTTTGGTAGCATTCGCTGTGCGTTTGGCGTAGGGGTGTTACAAGTAGAGGTGCCCTTCGAAATCTTTCAGCATGTAAAACCATCTGTGTCCATGTAGTAGTAAATGACAGTGCTAAACTAGAGTCAAGGGTGATATTTCTTTCTTCGTTAATTCTCCATGTAGTAGTAAGACCCCAGCTTTCTACTCGGTGTCCTTTGTAGAGCCTAGTTGTTATCGAGGCCTATAGGTTGTCGGATCTGTTCGAATGTGACATCTAGATGCTGCACCAAAATGAGATTAAGTGTGTCAAAACTTTCCATTAAAATGCCTATAGAACCATCGAAATATTCAGATCTGATCATTTCACTCTCTGAAACAAAAACTTCTAGTGGTCTAACTATGTCAGGTTATTCGAATTTCTCAGAATGTGTTGCATATGTCAGAAAATCATTGCTTTCCCTCGAAAACAACAACCTTGTCAACAAGGTAGGTCACCATGATGATATCATGCTCGACAACAAAGGCTGTTTTCTTTTCATGAAGGATAAATCTTTTTATGACCTTTGCTGCAAGAAGACGCTGCTCTGAATCAAGATGGGCACTTGGTTCATCTATGAGGTAAATATCAGCAGGCTGCAAACAAAAAAAAGAGAGGCCTTATTAAGTCTATTACTTAACAGGCGTGCATTAGATGACCAATAAAATAACGGAATGACTTATACTCGAGATGTCCAAAATTTTCGACGCCTGCAACATTTTTTTCCTTCATGTGCAACATTTTATTACAAGCGTGCAACATTTTCCTTCATTAAATAGTAATATTCTCTATAGTAAACATATGTTGCAAGAGTTCAAAAAATGTTTCACGTGTTGACAAAAAATTTGCAAGAGTAGAAAAAAATATTGCAAGCGTCCGATGGGATGACATAAATCGGACGTCCTAATGCTAGTTTCTCCCATAAAACATGTACAGAAATATATTAGTATGTAACTACTCAGTACTCAATGCACAGTTCATTAATACACCATACTCCTTAAGCATCTATTTTCTAAAATGGATGTGAGGCTTAATTGTAACTTATAAATAAAGACGTATGTCATTACATCAAGGAAAAATTGGTCCATACCAGTGGTTGTTTTTGCAGTTTTGGATTATGCCACTACTTTTCACCTAATTGGTACTATATGCCACGGATTCAAAAATTTCTTCGGGGATGCTATTCTGACAAGTCAATGCATATTGACTAGGTGGAAATGACTTTTTGCTCGTCCAAATATGTTGGTTTTCAATCAGATGATCACAGTACTCCTCAATGTGATTGACTCTTTTGTGATGACATATGTTTGATAATTAAACATATTAGGAAGGGTAAAAAGTCTTTCCGCTCAGTCAACATGCATTGACCTTGTTGGAATGGCATTTTCTGAAGAAATTTTAATCTAGTGGTTTAGTACAAATTAAGAGAAAAGTAGTGGCGTAATCCAAAACCACGAAACAACCAGTGGCATAGACCAAAATTTTACTTACATTAATAGAGATTCATAAATGATCAGCAGCCAATGGAAGATCGCTTAAGAGCAATCCATTACATGCTTGAACATGACTGCAAGGCTACACAATCATTTATAATAATTAAGGTACTTGTAATAAGTGTTTAGTTTCACCGAATTGTTGCTTGCAAAACCTCATGCCTTATAAGCAGCCACCTAAAAGATGACTATCCTCAATTGCATTCATGTGGTAAAAGAAAAGATGCTAGTCTCTGATTTTCTAATGTTGGATGATGCAATTCAAGCTTTTATTCCTCTGTGTAGGAAATTGCCATGAATCAACTGCAAAAGCTTCTAAATAGAATTTGCCTGGTGGAAGTGCATGACGAACAAGACTCATGGTCTTAACTATGGTGATCTAGTTCTTTTACTTTTGAAAAGGCATACAATTAGATTTCAGATAATAATCAAGTTGCTGCTATTTACAAAGGAAAAATATCCTGTGCAACCCAACTATCCGGTGAAACCTTCGTGCAACAACTAAAAAGTTTCAAAAATTCTGAAAAAATCATGGATGTACATCTCAGCACCCCATCTACATATAAATTTCATGATCAAATTCATCTTATACTAGCAGTTACAAAAGACAAATTTAGCATGAACAGTGATTTTTACTGTTCATCACTATTCATTTTTGCTGTTTTTTGTAACTGCTAGTATAGATGAATTTGATCATGAATTTTATATAGGAAATGAGTTGAGATGTACATCTATGATTCAGAATTTTTAAACTTTCTTAGTTGAGTTACGAAGGTTTCGAAGGTTGCACGGATATGTTGCCATTACAAATGGGTATAAAACAAATGCATGCTTAAGCATAGAGTATTTTTGTATTCTCTTGAAAGAAAAAAATTAATGCAAGGGAGATGCTACACAAGAAAAACTGTAAGCTACAAGCCGTTCATTGTGTGCTGTGTCAGTCTAATGTGAATGAGGACTAGATTCATCTATATTTTAACTGCCAATTTCGCAAAGCATGCTGGGACGTGATCCATATTAATTGGGAAACATCTCTAGATATCTTTGTCATGCTACATAGGGAAACTCTCACTACAGAAGCAGGAAATGCGTCGGCCATTTTAATGCGTGGCTGAATAAGCCGGCGTTAATTAACTAATGCGTCGGTGACAAGTGGCGGCGTTAATTAATGTGGGCACCGGAAGTATGAATCGATCCTCACACGCGTTGGACTTAGAGGTGACACCATACTCCTAAGTGTATGCTCACGCCACCCAAAAGTCGTGTGCGGAGTATTGACTAAATGGCCCCACTCAAGCAAATATGAGCCACATAGTCGCACGTACACTTACGGCGTCCATGGGAGTTTCGATTCCATTCGAACATACGGGATTGAGACCAACTCATCCACGCATAGCATTCACCATCCGTCTCGGGACCTTGGTATCGCCTGGTCTCCAAGGGGCAAATAGCCAAGCAACGGTTGCAGTGTATGCATCGATGGTTGATGACAATTCGGTACGGATATGTGTCTAGTGCTAGTTCCCAAGATCAACGCCTAGCACCCACATATCCATTAAGATGTGTCATAACACATACACATGAATCTAAGCGGTTGGAATAGCATAAATATAAACTTCAACTATTACAACTACTTAATATTACAAGTAGTGGCCGACCGGCCAAATATCACAAGTCCAAAAGTAGAGTGCAGCGGAAATAACACATTTAACAAAAGTAGGACAGCGGTATGCCCATCCATAAACCCAAAGGCAACCGACTTGGAGAAGCCCAAGTTCATCCGTCAACATGATCGTCGAACCGAACAAGGCAAGAATCGTCGGGCACTCTTCCGTACAACTTCGTCTATATTGTTTAGATTAAGCAACCATGAGTACGTATGTACTCGCAAGACTTTAGTGTATGGAAATACAGAAATGCAAGCTAGAACAAGGAATTAAGCTTCTACACTAGTCTCATTTCAGCATAAAGGATTTTGTTTACAAGTAAAAGATTCATAAAAGCGTAACGAATTTGTAAGAGCATTTAATATGAAGCTAAATAACAGTAAGTAGAGTTCATATACAGCAATTCACAACCCTCCATGGCTGCAAATGACGAGTAAAACAGCCACCATTGGCTTCCAATCCACCAACTCATTCCAACACCATTTCCAAAAGTTTTAACAAAAGCAGAGACTATACTTGACATTATTTCCCAAGTTGCTCATGACCATGAAACACGGCTAATTAATTAGATTTTTAATCTCTGCAGAGAGTGTACTTTACCCACAAGACATGATCTTCCCTTAATGCCAAGCTATTAACACACTTCCTTTGGTGTGTCGGCAGAAGATCATGACAAGGCCTTACAATCGCGACACCGCTATAACCATAAGGTTTACATTGAAGGCTAACCGCCAGAGAGCCCTCTTCTTGCAAGGTCTACGAAACCCACAACCCAATGGCGAAGCTAATAAACGCACAAATTACTTAGCCAGTCCGTATACGGAACTTGTGGTTGCACGAATTCACTTAGATGATAGCATCAAGTTGGTCCTTACCGACCAGTAGAATCTCCCCTAACTACTGCGTGAGGTCCGTTTCACGCCGCAAGTTAAGTAATAACTGCCGCGTCTAAATCATAAGTTTTGAGTTGGATTTTACAAGATACACGAAACCAAACCTCGGTTCCGTTCAATTTAAACAAGTTTGCTCAATGTAGTTGAAACATCTCCCATCATTTTGAAATCAATATAATGAGCAAGTCTAAGCATATACATATGTTAATCTGCAAGTTTTACCCAAGTGACATTAATTATTGTCTACACCATTACTAGGTTACAACGGCGAGAATTCAAATGTCAAGGTAATGGGAATGCATACAATTGGATTTAGCTACCATCACCCACAATATAACAAGTTTAAAACATACACGCATGCATATAGTTTGATAAAACAAAATAACTTTGCAAATATGGGATCAAAATGGTCAAAGGAGGTGCTTGCACGGTTGCTCAAATCGTCGAGAATATAATCCGGATCAAAGTCGATGTCGTTAATAACCGAATCCGAATTATAAATGCTCTATGCGTCGAAATAATAAGAGACAAAAGCAAATAACACCAAATCAAAATGGGACAAAAAGAAATCAGATAAAATTACCAAATTAAATCTTACCAAGAGGTTACAAATGTGTGTCTTAGTGTTTATAACTTCGAATTCAAGATGCATAGATTGTTTGAGATTAAATAGATATGATCATTTTATGCTTAAGGTGAATTCTTACCTTTAATTAGGATTCAGATTCAAAGCAACATTTAATTAGTATTCTAGTTATAAAAAGCTAATCTGTTGATTTAGGCTACTAGTATTATTTACATGATATTTGGGAAGGTTCTAGTGATACAAATGTTACAATTTATGATTCCTTACTTGTAACTAATGTTCATTTGTTTATATTCTGAACTACAGGAATATGAATACTTAGGGTTGTTAGGCTAATAAGATTAATGTGCAGATTATGGCGAATTGAGATTATCTTTTCATAATTGGATAGCCTATACTTTTGTTTGTTATTCTAAACTGATTTCATAAGTTTTAGGGTTTAAACAAGATATTATATTCATTATTGAAAAAGGCTTATGTGTCCTTATAAATGTTATACTATTCACAATCGGCAAAAATGCATGTTTACATTATCACTTAAGGGTATTGAGCTAATGAAATTAATATGCAAATCTTGATGAAATAAGAATCTTTCTATGGAATATGACAGAACAAACATTGTAGACCATTTCTACACTAGTTTTATAAGTTTTAGTATTTAGACAGGTTATTTAATCAAGCGATGAAATAGCCTAAATGATCATAGTAAAAATGTTAAATCGCTGATTCATTTTAAGTTTGCGACTACGCTACACATGATTTTGATTCACATTTCGGTGTTAATAGGAAACAATCCTAGAAATGTTTTAAAGTTGGTTTCTGAATTTTCACCTTCGTTAAAGATGTTTTTTATACAAGTCCATTGCGACTTAATATGACCTAACTCAAAATTGTTCAATATGATTCCATTTTCACTCAGCAAGCAATAATATGTCATTCTAGGGTTATAGTATTCAGTTTAAATCGAGTTTGGGGTTCTTTTTGGACGTTTGGCCAATCGGCGATTCACCGATCGCATGTTCATCTAGTGAGAAAATATGGCAAACCAAGGCGAAACCTAAATGTTTTTATATACTGGTGATCTATACAAACCCAAGATTGCATCAAACTGGTTTTACACATTTGAGTCCATTTAATCCATATTTTAACTATTTGAATCTTGCATAATATTAAGGCTTTGCATAATTACTTTTGATGCAAAACACATTAAGTCCTAAATCTTTTTACAGAAATGGATCATTTGAGGTTGCAGGAGCATGCTGGATCTATTTCACAATCTTTGAGCTAGGGTTAACATAGTTCCTTCATAACATGCAAAACTTGGCTCTCATTCAACCCTTAATTAAAAGTTTTTGTAGCATGCAACATGTAACTTTTTCTTGCATAATCTAAATCCTACTGAGTAAATCAAATTTAGAAACTAAGTTTGCATTAATCGGAGATCTACAGCAAAAGATATGAGGGTTTTAGTGCATAGGGCAAAAAAATGGAAAAAAATGTTGCTGGAGGGGATTCGAAGTGGGGACCTCCAGACTACAAGCCCTGGTGCTCTACCACTACGCCATGTTGTTGCTTGTGACAAGGCCCCATGCTATATTACTTGAGCTTACCTCTTCAGACTTTAGAGCTCCAAAATCCAACAATGGCGAGGTTAGCTGGCTGGTTCTGGGCTTTACTCGAGTGATGGAGAAGGGGTTGGAGAATGAGAGGGCTCGGCAGAGGAGTGTCCTGGCTTCGGCTTGGCTGCATGCATGAGCAAGAAAGCCCTCAGGAGAAGAGGTAACAGCTGCGCATGCATGGAGGGATGAGTGAGCTCACCTGAAGCTTCACCTGGAGAAGAGCTGCTCGGTGCTAAGGAGGATGAAGTTGGCAAGGTCCTGGATCGCGGCGCAAGGAGGAAGAAGGTGGCTCCGGCTGCATGCAAGACAAAGCAACTCAGGATCCGGAGCAATGGCTGCATGTGCGCACGAGTGAGAGGGGAGCTCGCCTGAAGCTTCGCCTGGAGGATCAACCTGGCTGCGGTAGAACAAGGTCTGGCTTGGTGCTTGCTCAGCCGAAGAACATCACAGCAAGGAGAGCAGCAGCAGCAAGCAAAGGAGATGAGAAGGCTGGCCAGATGGTTTAAATGCAGCTGGTGGCGGAGACGGCTAAGCCTGAGGCGACAGCAGCAGGCGATGCTGGTGACTGCAGCCGCGTGGAGAATTCTCTGCCGGGCAGCTGGCGGAGAAAACGTTGCCGCCAGCGTCTGGGCAGAGAGCTGAAGAGAGAAAGGAGGAGGGGCTGGCCAGTGGGCCCAGGTGCGTGCGGGACCACCTGCCAGAGGCACGGCTACAACTCCCATCGATTGAAACGGCTAGCACAGTAGCTGGGCGATTTTTGAGTGCTGAATTGACTAGTCAGATGGGCAGGCTTGGCAAAGGATGCAAACTCAGTTGAAAATTTCTGAAAATTTTTGAGTAGGTAGTGCAAAGGTTCTAGTTTCCATTTTCTTTGGTTTCACCTCAATATCTGTTGCCATTTAAGAACAGTAATTCATCAAACATGACTGGTTTTCAAACTGTTTTTGAATTTTTGAGCTATAAAAATGGTGTGCCAAAATTCTGCAAAATTGATTTTTATTCACCTTTTGATCTCTAGTATTTTACAAAATTATTTTCTATAGCATGTTGTTTGAATTTTCTTTGAGTTTCATTAAGGTGTTGGATTTGGCAATTAAAAGACTACTGCTCCAAATCCTTGTTTCTGTTTTGATTTTTCTTTAAGAGTAAATAAAGTCTATTATTTCTGAAACATTGTTTTTCAAATGAATTTGAGCTAAGGATGTTTCTGTAAAATTTTCAGCTCAAAACTTTACTCCATTATTTAATAAAATTCTGACATGACACTATTTTGAAGTTAAAACATGTCGCTTTATTATTTACTTCTTTACTTAAATCATTAAAATCTTTGGACAGCTGAAAGGATGTGGTGAATAATTCCCATAGTTTAATGATATTCTTACTGGCTTTTACTTTCTTTTACCTTTTTACTTCTACTCATTTACTCATTTCATTTATTGGTTTCTCTTTTAAACCCAAAATTCAAGAATAATTATTATGGTTGAAAAGTCTTAGAAAATATGGGAATTCAATTGTAAGATTACCCTCTCAACTCATTTTCAAAGTTTGTTTATTTTGCCAAAAAAGTTTTAATGTAGCGACTTGATCTTTCCTTTTGGTTGACAAACTAGAAAATGGAGAAAAAGATAATATTTAAAAAAATCTTGGTTTCAATTAAAATGTTTACTCAATTCCATTTTCTAAATTCTAAATTTTCATTTTACTATTTTTGAAATTTTTGGGATGTTACAAACCTACCCCTTACAAAATCTCGTCCTCGAGATTTGCGGGACTAAACGGGTTAGGGAATGTTTTCTCGGTGATGATCTAGTTATTTTCTTGTTGCATTGTCTTTAGTTCAGTTGTTTCATTAAACCTTTTCTTGTGATTCCGAGTTGATATCCCAAGAATGGAGAAGATTTTTATTTGGGTTTCAAGTAAACAGATGAGGACATTACGCATTCTACATTTCTCTTTTTATTGGTTAAGGTCATAACATAGATAAGCTGGTTCAAGGAGAGGTATGGAATATGTTGAAGGAAGGATGTATAGCAACTATAGTTTTTCTGGAAGGACCAAATGTCGACATCGAGAATATTCAAATACAACGGCTAATTTGTGTAGGTCAATGAGGGCTGCTTAGGTTAGTTGAATAAATTCCATTCTAGGCTGACCGCTCAACAAAGTGGTGAAGGTTTAGATTGAGAGCAGGGAGATACTAAAGAAATAGGTTGAGGTAGACATGAAGGTCAGTTTGAGGAGACTGTGAATCTTATCATTTATTACTTCTAGTGGATATATTGGTGGACTAGGTCACGGCATCCTACAATCATGTTTGTTGAAATCTTGAGATCGGGGAGGGTGGTCGGATGGGGTTAATCCAGGTTACAAGCTAGGCAACATTCCGTTCATTAGGATATTAATTTAAGATTGGTCCTTACTTGGATTAGGTAATTGTCGGTTAGTTTATCGAGGCAACGTTTCCTTAAATTTTATTAATTAAAGTTTCTTAATAAGTAGGGTTGGCACGTCGTAAATTTTCAACCTAAGGGTTTAGTATTTACGAGTAACCCGAGAGCACCTGAAGATCTTACAATAGAACTCCAAAACACAAAAGATCACTTACTCAACCAATACATAGGAGCCTATAATTACTCTTTAGCTCACGTATCTAACGTATTTGGCCTAACAAAGCTACCTCTAATGTGGACGCAAAATGGGGACCCTCTTTGTTCTTAGGCGTCACTTGCAGCTAGTTCGAGAAAGTCGAGACAACAACTGCCCTTTGTCATCAACACGCAACTACTACTAGTTATTACCGTCATTGTCGCTCTCTTTTCCTTATTTCCCGCAACTAATGTGCAGTGATTTTTCTTTTCAAAAAGGCAAATAAAGAATTTGGAAAATAGATAAGGTTTAGTTTTAATGCATAGGTACCTCATGAGGATAGAGCATCACAAGGATTCTGAATGACCCAAAGGAGAAAAGAACCATGCGGCTAATCAATTATACTTCCAAGGATTGTTAGATCGAGAAGATCCGAAAAGGATTTTCGAGATTTGTAAGGACTTGGTTGCAGCTATTGTAGATCATGATTATCCGAGATAATGATGGCATCAATGATAAGTTAGCATGCTTGGAGGAGATTGGGATAACACTTGATTTCACAGACATTGTTAGTAAGTACTTGAGTTACTCGGAGATAGATAGTTCTCAAGATCGAGTTATAACTTAAATTTCCTGCTAGCAAAACAATAATAAGTTACAAGCGATTACACCTTGAAACTTAGTACAAGTGGTTGGTCATAGGTACCGAACCATAACTTTATTAGGCATGTGGCTTTGGTTGTAGAATGTTCATCAACTCGAAACATGCTCTATGTTGTCAATCAGCTCACAAAAAAGCCCTGTGGTAACATTGCCTATCGGCTTTGGTGTTTTAAAAATCGTAGTCAATTATCTTTTACGGCTTTAAAGGTAAAGTCTACTACATGGATGATTTATTCAAATTCGATGCAATCCTTGTATATCATTCAATCATTCATTTGTTCATATTGTATTGTCGACTTATTCATGACAGAGGGCATGGCTAGCCTTTGCTGAGGCTAGCCACAAATGCCGATTTTTATTTTCTGTGTCGGACTATCGGTGGCGGTTCTAAAAAAAACATCGATACCTGATATCGGTGGCGGTTTTGGCTAGAACCGTCAGCGATATCGAATATCGATAACGATTCTAATAAAAGCATCACCGATATCGAGGGTATCGATGGCGGTTTTGGCTAGAACCGTCAGCGATATCGGGTATCGATGGCGGTTCTAGCCAAAACCGTCACAAATAATGTTATCGTGGCGGTTCTAGAACCGTCGCGATAATCTGGATTATCGATGGCACTAAATCGTGGCGGTTAAAAGCAAATCGCGATGGCGATTCGAACGCCGCGATTACCTTTTTCAAGGTAGTGATGGCCTGCGCAAAGAATCGAAATTGTGTTTTCGATTCTATGGACCTTATCGCATTTTGGAGCGGATTGGAATGGTGGCATATCGGCTGGATCTCCCTGACGATAGCAAAATTCATCCAGTGGTGCATGTCTCACAACTCAAACGGCGCATTCCGCCCACAGAAGCAATTGATGATATTTTGTCAGTGAATTGTATTGATGTCGAGGTTCCTCTTGTTCCGGTGGCGGTGCTGAAGCGCCGACTGATCAAACAGGGCAATCACGTAGTCCCGTCGGTTCTGGTCCAATGGTCGGGAGTGCCAGTGTCCTTGGCTACTTGGGAGAATTTGGCGCTCTCGGCGATCGGTTTTTGCTACCCGGCTTGGGGACAAGCGCGTCGAGGAGGGAATGTTGTGTCTTTGGATAGTGTCTGAGGCGGCAAGGAAGAGTAAGCAGCGGCCTTCTGGGAAGGATGGAGGGGCCAGTCTATTCTGAAGATTAAGGCGTGGCCAGCGGGTGAATCAGTGGCAAATACTACAGTGTGGGTGTGTATGGGTGAGGGCCCACTTGTAATAGGGTCGAAAAGGGTTTATATATACTGGAGAGAGCGTCTGTTTTTGGTGAGAAGAGATCACACTACTTTCCCCAACTTCTGTCTAAGCTTTCTTGCGCCCCAAGCCTCTCTTCTCCCTACCTTCTCTCTACACTGTGAATGTTCATAATAGAAACCTTGATGTTAATCAAACAAAAAAACTTCATAAAATGTGAAGATTGACAAGTGAAAAGTAAGAAGTACGGACATATAGGACAATAGAACACAATGACAATTAATATTAGTTTTGCAGGACATATTTTATAAGATGAATTAATAAATTATAGAAGTACCTTCATGTTGTCTTCCAAAAGATGAATGAAGTATTTCTGAAGTTCAGATCCACGGAAGTACCTCAAAATTTCATCCCAATTTAGGGAATCCTGCAAAGATTCAGAATAGTTCCATAACCCACAAGTACTTCTATAGGAAGGGATAACAAACATTGGTTAGCGTTGCTTATTGTGAATTTACCCAAGTTGGGCTTTAACTTCCCAGCCAAAATTTTAAGTGCAGTTGATTTCCCAATACCATTTGTCCCCACCAAGCCCAAAACTTGCCCAGGCCTTGGAACAGGCAACCTACAAAAGATTAGAAAAGTTTGAGGAAGAAAGGTTAGTGTAACATCCCCAATTTCGGGTTTCTGCTAAAAGCTAATTTAAAATAATTAAATTCAAAATTTGGATTTTCCTCAGTTTTCTAATTAGCCTGGCATCCATATCCTTCCGAAATTGGAGTTCAATCCTTTACCGTCCGCAAAGCCAAAATTTCAAATTTCGGTCCTTATTCGAAATTTCACCCGAGTTTCAAAATGCTCTAAAAATCTTGAAACCTATTGAATTAGGTTCCAAATATTCTATAATGATTTTAGGAATTTTCTCAAGATTTTTGGAATCTCTTTGCTATTTTATCTCTCGCGGTCTTTCATCAAATTCAGTATATTTGTCCCGGAATTGTCTAAATTCTAAAATTCATCCAAAATAAGTGAAACTAATTTTATTGGGTTTCATTTATCCTCTAGTATTTTTAGGAATTTTTTTTGGAATTTTTAGATCTTATTCTCTATTTTATCCCGTGTGCCTTTGATTCTACACTATTCAAAATCGGGCCAATAGGAGCTGGACACGTGTCTTGTACTGTAGCATCGTCTTCAAGCTGGGGATTGTCCAGAGGAGACTGTTTCTACCGTTTTTATTCTAAAAGTTTAATTATCCATAACTCTTGCTATAATCCACCAAATTTAGTGAGGCCGGATCCTACGCGAATATCTTGATGAGGGCAACAATCTCCCGGCTGGTTTCCTTCCTATCTCCCACCGGATCGGGTGCATTTTGCAATCAAAACCGCAACATTGATTCGGCAATAACTCGACCGTTTCTTGAGCTTTCTGCGCGATTCCACTTGGTAAAGCTGCGTATTGACTCCCTCCATCCCGTGCTCACTTGCTCCCGGCGATTGCTCATCTCCTCCCTTGTCAAATCAACCAAAAACCGGAGTTCGACGTCGTTCGTGGACATCACCGTGTCATCTCCTAATCCGGTGAGTCTTTGCGAAATACGACCGCGTCATATTGTTCGCCTTGATGCATAGATCATAACCCCTCAAGAAATTCCAGATTTCGTCAAGAATTGCCCCGGGAATTTGCGTTTGATCGTCGATGAACAACCCGTCTTTCGTCGCGAAATTTTTCCAATCCGGTAAATTTCAATCCAATTCCTCCTTGCCATAGCTTCATGTGATCATGCTCTACACCGTGCTCTTGCTAGTTTCAGAAAATTTCACAATTTGACATGTTTTTGGTCGCCATGCCACCGACCTGTTCATGATCGTCGCTGAGCGTCGCTCCGGCCACCATTCTTCGTGCCGTCACTTGCCCCGGCACCGCGATGTCGTCCTCATTCCAATTTGCCGCTTGCCGCTCGCCGTCGTGCCCTTTAGCTCCGGTAATCCTTTGCGCAAGATGCTCTAATATGTCTATATAACACAGGCGCACAGGAGAACAAAGCACTGTAGCATCGCGCTACAGTGCAATTTCGTAATTTCGTGATTTTATTTCTTGTCAAACTTCCTTTGACCCGTTCTCCTCCATCCGAACTTTGAATCGAGTGATTCAAATTGCTAAATTCATCTAAATTCGTCCTCTATCTGCCAGTATTTTTATTATAATTTTTAGTTTCTGTTTATTTTATTTTATTCATTTCGTGCACCGTTTTGCGTGTAGTCGAAGAAGCGGTCGTCGTCGCTGACGAAGGAGAAGACCTTCAGAACAGCGCAGCGCACTTCGTCGACGAAGGCAAGTCTCCTTGACGCATGTTGATCCCATGATTTACAAATGTTTTACAAAAGTTTTACCATATGCATTGCTATTTATATAAATTGATGATGTTAAAATATAGGATGTTAGTTATACCCATTTTCGAAATGGCATCCTTGTTGTTTGATTACCATGCCTTTGTAACCTTAAGATTTAATCATGAAATCATGTATTATGTGATTAACCTTGTTTAGTATGATAGATCGTGCTTAGGATTGATGTTGATCAAAATGCCTATGGTGGGATAAATTCTAAAATGTTGTTGAAATGTGTTTTATCGAAGCGTAGCAAGGTGATTGTTGCTGTGATTGTAAAATAAAAATAAAATAAAAATGGTTTAGATTGGGGTGGAATGGTTTGTCGAGGCGAGTGCGGATGGAGCCTTGGTTACAGTTTGTGAAAGCCGCCTAATCAATTTAAGGACCGATGCTTATATTGTCCATTCTAAGCATTACCGTGCAACCACATGTCTATAATGGAGTGCGACCTGGCTGAATAATTTGTAGAAACCTAACTTAGACTACTTGAGTTGGTGGAATGTGGGTCGGATGGAGGCAAGTCGTATTTCCCACACGGTGCAAGAGAGGGCTTCTGTACTGGGTGGATGGAACCTTAACAGCGGTGAAACCTCAGCGGGTGGGTCGGGTTAGGCGTATACATTGTAAAGGCCTTGTCATGATATCTCTACCGACACACCTAAAGAAGTATGTTAATAGCTTGGCATCAAGAGAATATCATGTCTTGTGGGTAAAGCTGTAAACCTCTGCAGAGTTGAAACTATTCGAATAGCCGTGCCTACAGTCAAGGGCAAAGCAAAGAATGCTTTCATCTTTGGTAGACTTGGTTTTGGTTTAAAATAAGCGATGTTTTGTTTGGGATTAGGAGTGGTTAGAACTCTCGGATGTTTTGTTGGCAGATTGAGCCAATCGGTAGATGGAACCTGTTTTGATCATGACAGATAGAGTCATGAGTTGGTTTACCTTAATCTTTTAAATGTGGCGGATAGAGCCTTTATACTAGTGATGGTGGATAGAATCTTCAATAGAATATTAAATAATTCAATTGTTAAAATAACTATTTAAAATGTGCTTTGTGAAAATTATTATTAAGTATGGTTTGATGAAACTTAGCTTTATGCAAAAGAACCCAATAAGCCTTCCTTAGAAGCCCTACATTTGCATAATTTCCCAGACTTGCGGAGTACGTTTGTACTCACATGCTACACAAAATTTTGTCATCAGAGAATTATCAAGATGCAGTCGAAGACAGTGAGTTCTATGACGAGGAGTTCGTTGAAGATCGCCAAGATAACTAAGCGCGCGCTCCTAGTCGTCGCCTGTGGTGTCTTTTGGGTTTTACCTCTTTGTTATTTGTTTCCGCTGCTTTGAACTCTGGTCATATGACCGGAAGTTGTAATAAATAGCCACATGGCTGATACTTTATATTTATGTTATTACATCGTTCTATTCGGTAATGATTCATCACTGTTTTACTGTGTGTCCTAGCTCTTGATCGGGACTAATGCGAAATACGAGGAGATTCCGGATGGCGATCAGGGAGTCTCACAGAGGTGGTATCGAGCTTGGGCGGTGTGGGGCGTGAATTTGTTAGAATGGCAAAGCCTTAAGGATTAATATTTTTATAAAAATATACTTATAAAATTCTAAGTTCCTCTGCTTCTATCTTTTCTGTCTTAGCGTCTTGTCCTTACCTCATCCTTTATTTAAAATTTGTTTACTGTCCTTGTCTTTTTCAAAATTTATAGATGCCTTTCTACACCTCGTTTGCCTAGTGAAGAGGATCCTTCCCCTCGTGTTCCTGAGGAGGGTGAACGGAGTAGTTAGTATTAGTTCTGTCAGTAGCACCTTTTGTCTACGTTAGAACGTTAATAAATATGTGTGATGGACTGTATCATGCTTCTAAGTATTTTTGATACAGTCATCTTAAGAAAACTATTTTGATTTAAATAAAAATTACAATTGGTGTTTCATTCTGTGCTGTTGTTCTTGTCTGGATTGTTGCTTAGTTTCCCTTGTCATCTTATCTTTGCTTTTCCCTCTTTTCTTGTGCTTTTCTAGCTCTCTGTTCTAGATGGAGAACCCAGGTAGAGGTTGTGGCAGAGGAAGGAGAGGTGGTCGTGGTCGTGGTCGCGGTCGTGGCAGAGTGCAGCCTCAGGAGGATGCTCCTTTGCCACCGCACCCACCTTCTCCAGCGCAGCAGAACCAAGTGCCACCCCCACCCCCGAATCAGCCGCCAAGCATGGAGCAGATGATCGCCATGCAATTGCAAATTCTGCAAGCTTTGGTGCAAATCTGTTGAATCCGCCTGGCAGGCCCCGGCTCGGGCATGGCTCAGCCACCCCAATCCAAGCTAGGGAATTCATGAGGACAGACCCCCACTTTTCTTTGGATCAATTGACCCCTAGAGGCGGACGGTAGCTTAAGGAGGTCAAAAAGTTATATTTGGCCAGTGTGATGAATTTGAGAGTGTCTTGTTTGCCACTCATCAGTTAAAGGGTGCAGCTGCTAATTGGTGGGAGAACTATATCGCTGCTCATGAGGACGCCCAAGCCATCAACTGGGATGAGTTTGTTGAAGCCTTCCTGAAAGTGCATCTAGGCACTTATATTATTTTGGTGATTAATGACAAATGCATATAATGACAATCTATGTAATTGAGTAAATGCTTAACTTAGTGCTTAACAAATGACAAACCTCTAATATGATTATATTGCTATGAGACTAACTTGTTATTGCCTAGTTAAGTATCAGTCTCATCTATTTAGAGGAAAATCAAGTGGGATGGTTAAGCAAAGATAAGGTATGCAATTTTGGTATCTCTTCTATATTTGTTATTGCATTCCTTTTGTGCAAATGCATAGTGAACTCCAAGTAGCATGTTGATTATATATGCACATTAGTTCATGTCATATTTATTTGTGCATATATATTCATTTCAGTTCATTATATGCTTTGTTTTTAGTATGCATGTATTAAATAGAGTTAAACTTCATATTGCTATAGATTGACTTGGTGCATGCATGTTTTAGTTGTATATCTTCTCATGCAATTCTCTTAGTGAAGTTTAATCTAGTGTTGGATCACATATTTACTCTTATTCCAAATATTAGTTGCACATGTACAATTCGTGTATATTATATCATGTGCTTCATTTAAGTAAAGACTGTGATCCTTCCCATGATTTAATTGATTCATCATATCGGCAATTATCTCTCTCACTACTATAGAAATCATCATCACAGACGGTTAAATAGCGTCATCGAGCGGTTTTGTGAACCGTCATTAATAATAGATGCGTGATGAAGGAGATCATCGAGCGGTTTTCCACCCGTGCGAAAAATTTTCATCACTGAGCGGTTATTATTTGAAACCGTCGTGATTGAATTAATATCACGAGCGGTTTTTATTTAAAACCGTCGCGATATAAATATCACGAGCGGTTTTAAATCATAACGTCGTGATCTAACATATCACAGACGGTTTCAAATCATAACAAATGCGTGATGTAAACTTATCCTGACGGTTACAAATAAGAAAAAATCTGTGATGTCCGTTTTTCCCCACCCGGTGAGAACCTCCATTATTTATCTTTGTTGTTGAAATTTCCATCAATATTTCTACTTGATATTTACAAGGCACAACGAGTTATAGATGTGGTAATTGAATATCTGCACTTCCTATATGCATTGTGTAGCAGTTTGTCC
The DNA here is from genome assembly GCA_036346375.1 of Guadua angustifolia. Classification (NCBI taxonomy): domain Eukaryota; kingdom Viridiplantae; phylum Streptophyta; class Magnoliopsida; order Poales; family Poaceae; genus Guadua; species Guadua angustifolia. The sequence continues at coordinate 738,159 of JAYEVE010000332.1, forward strand.
GATCGGGATAGACTTAAAATATAAACATTTGTAGCGCTTTTCTCCTTCTTATGATAATGTTGATGGAACTCGACTAATAAATCAACCAAGACCATGACGGCATGGCGAGGTCTCGGCAACCATAGTGTGCTTGATCGAGCAGGACACACTCGAGTGTGTGATTTGCTTCATGCCATCTGAAGTGGCCATCTTGTGAGTCACCGTCGTGCCACGATGCGGAAATGTAGGAGCGGCATACTCTTCTTAGCGTCACCGTCGTGCCACGGTGGGAGAACATGGTACTTTGAAAAAAATTGTAGATGTACTTGATAGATTACTCTAGGTAGGGTAATTAAAGATTGAACAAATGTGATTGCAAGTCGGGTCTTCCATGCGGAAGGACTTTGGAACACCGGCTTGAATGGAAGAAAGAGGCGGGAGGCGGATGGGCGGTAGTGCAGCGGAAGGCGACAGCCAAGGGAACCCTTGGTTGCTGTCTTCTTCCGCTGCTGTCATCCATCGCTTCCTCGCCTCTTGTCTCATTCAAGTGTTCAAAGTCCTTCGAGCATATTCCTTGATTCTTTGTCTTCTTCCGCGTACCCTTGTCCATCGGCTTCCTCCGCTCCTCTTCTCCATTCAAGTCGGGTGTTCCAAAGTCCTTCCAGGGCATGGAAGACCCGACTTACAATCACATTTGTTCAATCTTTAATTAGCCTAACTAGAGTAATCTATGAACTAAATCTACAAATTTTTCAAAGTACCATGTTCTCCCATGTGGCACGCGGTGACGTTGCCAAAAGCATGCCGTTCGGTACTACACCGTGGCACGGCGGTGACTCTGCATAAAGCCCGCCATTATGGCATGAAGCAAATCACACACTCGGTGTGTCAGGTTCGATCAAGCACTCTATGGTTGCCGTCACCTCGCCATCTTTGCGTCTTGGTCTTGGGTTGATTTATTAGTCGAGTTCCATCAACATTATCGTAAGAAGGAGAGAAAAGCACTACAAATGTTTATATTTTAAGTCTATCTGATCGGACAAACTGTTGCCTCAATGCATATAGGAAGTCAGAGATATTCAATTACAACATCTATTCGACCGTGTCTCGTAAATATTGATGAGAATACCTAAGTAGATGGAAATTTGAACAACAAACCATAAATAATAGAGGGTTCACGAGGGTGGGGAAAAACATCTAGGTCAACAAGCAAGACATTGTTAAGTTGTTGCATTCAAGATGAGCAAATATGTATTAAGGATAATATCATATGACAATACAATGAATCGTACAAACAAGAATAACCGCAAGTTTTGGACATATTTTTGAATTAATGAATACCATTTGACAATTGTACAACTCCGAAGTTATAAGGCTGCGTGGAGCAGCGCCGGTTTTATTACTTCCGTGGCGAGGAAGAAACAAACTTTCCTCTAATGTTGCTCAAATCGACTGATTCAGCGCAGATTTTAACCATCTTGCTATTTTTTTAGCGACGATGATTTGCATGTTGTGGCAAACATAAAATCCACATAGGTTATTTCACGACCTTCTTTGGTGGCCTTGCAAATAAAACCTACGGTTAGTTCTAGAGTCACTATTAGGGGTTTGAAATAGAATTGTTGTGTATAGCGGATCTGGAAAGTTCAAATCATCTTTGTAGTTTAGTCCAATCTTTCACGTGTTTGAGCGCTCTACAAGATTGCAAAAGGTTAGCCTAAGCCATTCCAATAGCAATATAAACACGGAACAACTTACGACCATATGCGGAGAAGCGTGATTACCTCTTGAGTAATTTTGCGATAGGTACCAAGTCGTGGTTTCGCCACGTCTTGGAATCAAGGTATAACCGGTTTGTGGTGGTTCAATTAAAATTAGAACCCAGTGAAACCTACACAGGTATATCACAATGGACAATGAATGAAACAGAGTTGTGTGCACAGTACAGACCAAAGTATAGCATGGTAGCACTTACCCTGGGTTATGGGGTATAAGTATGAGTTCTTTATCTTTTTGTGCTAGCAATGCCTCTGTGACGTATTCCTCGACCATGTTTATATCATCATCCATTGTTTGCTTTGAGACTATATGTGGGTCGAGGAAACCGATCGATAGTTTCTTCCGTGTCGCTTCAAGTTGCATGTATCTATATATACAAAGGCGAATTATATATATATTGGAGGACATTTATCACTATTAGGCGAATGTGGTGTGATAGCACACACTTACAAGGTCCGACATCTTATGAGTCGGCGTCGATGGAGTCGAGGTTGTAGAGATGGAACAAGTCGAGAAAATCGACAGTGAAGAAGCCCCTCGAGTCGTTGAATAGATGTTCATACTTGAACATAACGCGATACTTGTTATGCGTTCACGCTCTGGCTTTCTAGCTTCTTGGGTGTACCACTTATGCAATTGTTGGCAAGATATACTAAGTGAAATTCTGCTGCCTTTCGTTAAGTGGCTCTCTAGCTTGTATTGTTTAGCCAACTCGGCGGATGGATAGTCGACTTATTCTTGCCTTTCTTTCTTCTCATTTGCCCTTGCCTTTCTTTGTTTTGTATGAACCCTTCACGGAGAGGAATGGGCAGGAAAGAGGTCAACGTTATGTACATCAAGTGGAGTCTGCTCTCATTGCTGATTTGGTATGGCCAATCGATCGACGGCGATACAATAAGCGAATCGGATCGTCGCGGTTGTTGCATAACGAAGGGACGGCGAGGAGATGTCATTGCTAGGCCATTGGATGAATGTGCCAATGGCATCCCCAAGTTTCACGATCTCAAATGGTTTGGCGGTACGTAGATCGACAATTTTGAAACTATCAAATACCCGTCCACATTGACCTTGGTGAAACTGGCGCTATGATGGTACGTGCACCATGGTCCCCTTTGGGGATGGATATGCCATGCCCCAAGCAGCCGTCGGAGGAGCAGTGCCATTGCTAATTCTCACTTGGAGATTGCAAGCGTGGCCACCTTAATGTCACATCTGAGGATAAGTCCGCTATGTTCATCTATGTCACTTGGAGGAGCGGATGCAGTTGCTCTTCACAGGCGGTGGGGCTGACTTGCGGACATACTAAGGGCTTGTGCGATATTTCTTTCTTGATTGGTGATCCTTTCCTCGAGGATTCGTATCCTTTCATAAAATTCTTCTCTCAGTTCTCCCTCAACTCTTCTCTCAACTCTCCTCTCAACTTGTCCTCCAAATTCTTTATAAGATTTGACTCGCTCGGCTTTAGTTCTCTTCTTACTTGGTATATGTGGAAGTAAATGCAGGAATCCAGTTTTCCATGGAACAAAAACCCCTTTGCCTCTTGTACGACCAGGGTGTTCCTTGTTTCCCAAGGCTATGGACAGTGCATCTTTCTCTCTGTCTGGGAAAAAAGAGCCATCGCACGATTGTGTACTCAACGCTACCTGCAAGATCCGGACAAGTTATTTCATTTATGAAGTCATGGACTAATTACGTAAAATTGGTAGTTCGATTTATATATTACCAGGCGTTTGCAGACTTCCTCGTCGCGCGGTTTACAAAGAGCGATTTGCGGAGGGCGTGGCATCGACCTCGCTCTCGCTCTTAGCGATCTCGCAGCGTTGATCTGTGATCGATGGAAATGGCGCGATACCCTCCTCGTCCTCCTGTCCCATTGCGCTCTCTTCCGCGTAGCCAGCGGTGCGAAGTGCAGTGTGGGGTGAGTGTTCCTTGCTTGCAAGGCCTTGTTTGCTTCTTTGTGGCCTTGCAATTAAATCGTGGTCTTCATCCCAACAAAACACCCCCGTGTCCTCATCAATGAACCCATACTTGAGTATGGAACCAGATCCTTCTTGGCGTAGTCTCTGGCGTATGCTTGAAGGTCTTCCATGCCTTTCTGCGCTAGCGGTGCATACCGTCGCACTAGGGGGCGGATTCTTCGGAATGTTGAGCGATGAAAGAATTTCCGTTAGCAAGGCATTGCGAGCCTCAATAGTCACCAACCTCCGGGAAGATAGCATGATCGGAACCGTTCGAGCTACTATCCCACACATACTCCAAATGCATTCGCGCCTTTTTTGGCTTTCTAGGGGCCCCATCATTTGGATCGATCTCGTAATGGTATATCGGTCTGTTGGCCTTTTGTTTGGTCCTCTTGCGGCGGTCGATTCTTCTTTTGAGGGCACATCATGTCCTTGAGACGATGGATTAGAGGGCGACATCTTCTTTACAAGTTAAAATAGTTTGAGGCGAACTAAAAGTGAAGAACAAATAAAATCACATTAGAGTGAATGAGTTTGTGGATACCATGGCTTGTTATTAGCCTTTTAAAAGAACCAGCCTAAATGGCTTGTTATTAGCCTTTTAGCAAAAAAGCGAACTAGGAGGTTGCGAACTTAATAAAAATTTGGCAGACCTCCCTAAAACTAGGACATCCACACACAGCAGAGACAAGCGAAGAATACATATGGATTCAACCATTTGTGATTAACGAATAATAGAAGCGAAGCTCGGGATCTCACATATGAACATGTACATTATTACGAATAAAGCAATTAGCATAAAGCTCATATTGATTGTTTGAATGTTCTCAGATGTCGGGTTGCCTTAAAAGGCCCTCCTCGCCACAATGGACAAGTAATAGACTAGATTGTGACAACTTTATCTCAATAACAGATTTAATACTTGACAGGTTAAGTATAAATCTACTCAATTGGTTATCTTATATGCATATTCACTAACTAAGCATATAAAGACAGGTTTGCAATAGACAACGGCGAAATCAAAACTCCACTAAACCACCACCTAAGCGAGACCCTCCAAATTAATTCTTGGGGCACCAAAAAACAACCACAGCACCATCGCTCCTAGCCAACCAGAACAAAGACATTTTAACTAGTTACTGGCTACTGGGCTCTAAACAACCAGAAAACAAACATCATCCTTGATCACCAGCAAAAGACCTTTTCAACCAACATCAAAAACTCGATTCTGATCAACCACTCTTCCAGCAACCTCAATCACTGCCGAACTCACACTAATCAAATATATATATATGAAAGTGAAATTGACTGCTAAGATTTGTTGTCACAATTAGTCTATTCCATCCCTAAATCATCCTTGAACATTAAGCCCACACGCAAGGTCCCCAAGCATGAATCGTGGCCCTTTGCAAGACCGAAAAATAGAGCAAATGGCTAGGCAGTGCCTCCAGATCGAGAAACGGCCTCTAGCTCGATGGCTAGTCCCTAGAAATACTCACGGTTGAAGCCGAGATGCACAAGAACACAGTAGGGGAGCACGTTGATGCCGGGAGGGCGCCAATCGAAGGGAGGACGCCGAGGGGAGGACGCCGAGGCCGGGAGGACGGAGGGCGGGGGACGCGGGGGGGGAGGACGCCGAGGCCGGTGGAGGGCGCCGGAGGGAGGACGCCGAGGGGTGGCCACATGGGAGGCAAAACATCTCAAAGGGTTAGGGTTTGGCTGTGAATGAGCTCTGTGCAGAGGAGATATATAGAGAGAGCACATCACAGGCGGTTCTATAATATAACCATACATGTGATGAGATATCACGAGCGGTTCTATAATAGAACGATGCAGGATCTTTGAAATATCCTGAGCGGTTCTATAATAGAAGCGATGCGTGATGTTTAGCTATCACGAGCGGTTTTATAATAGAAGCATGCGTGATGTTAGCGACATCACAGACGGTTATATAATATAACCGTCTCGATGTTGAGATATCATAAACGGTTAGGTAACATAACCGTCATGCGACAAATAACATCCTGTTCGTTATGTTAAAGAACCGTCAGTGATATATCTTATTCATCGACATTCACTTGTCGGTTGATTCGATCGACTCTTATGCATGCCACTTTGTTGTATCTTACGGGAAAGTTGTCTTTAATGAGAATATCGATCGCATCTTGTGGTTGAAGTGAGAATTCTAATCCTCAATTCAAACCCTAAAATCTGAGAGCAATCACATACAACTATTTCCATATTGCCAAAGTAGACATGATTCTGTTCTTATACTTGCATCTTTTCCATCAATCCAGATGCTTCACAATTAAGCTACTTACAAAGATCATCACAATCATATGTACAAAGCATGATGGGTCGTATCATCTTTACAATAGCATTAATGTAATATTATTACACATGAAAATTAGTAAGCATGATGACAATGCACCCTTCTCATAACTACGCCGCCACATGCTTATTCTTTTGTACGAAAATTAGCCCTTCATGATGATCGGCGTGTGTAGCTTGCTTCCTCGTGTTGTTCTTACGGGACGAGGATGTCATTTCCGATAGGTGGCAACTCATCAAATTGATTGTACTCTTTCTCATCTACTACATTCTCAACTCCGACAATTCTCCTTTTCCTGAAGAACTACGTGGCGCTTCTTGTTGGGCCGGATTCGGTTACATAGAAGACTTGAACAACTTGGTTAGCGATACGAATGGTTCATCTTGGTATTCGACACGTTCGAGGTCCACGATAGTGATGCCATTCTTGTCAACCTTCACGTCTTTGGAGGTGGACCCATGACACAGACGAAATAGGGAATCTTGAAAAGTGCGTAGTCGAGCTCCCATATCTCCTCTATGAACCCATAGTAGGAGCTCCTCGTCAACCAGTGGTATTATTGAATGCATCTATCACGGACACCGCTGTTACGGTTTGTGCTCTTCATGTCACGATCTCTAGTGTAAAATGTGTACCCATTTAAGTCATATCCTTTCCATGTGACAAGCTGTAAAAGTTGGTCCTTTTGCCAACCATGTCGGCGTGTCATCGGCGAGCTCGAGTGATAGGTCGCTCCTTCAACCATTTCTTTGAGCGAAGGTTATCTTTGTCTCGTGATCCAAGACTCTGCCGTCTTTGGATTCTCTTGCCTTAGCCATTGCTTGTGCTTTCGGCGATATAGGTGACACTACAGCCATGTGTTGCAAAACCGTGAAATGGGCTCGAGCATACGCAGCAAATCGAGCGTGATTGCTTTCCTTCCGATGGTCCGATACTGGAGCCTCCCCTCATGGCGAGATCGAGGCACCCCTATTGGTTCGACACAGGCTATGTAATCGGCCGAGAACTCAACGGCCTCTTCATTGCATAACCTTCGACAATGCTACCCTCGGGACGAGATCGATTCCGTCACGTAAGACTTGAGAATTCCATGTACCTCTCGAGCGGGTACATGCTACGTGGAACAACGGCCGCATATCTTTATCTCTGTCACAAGGTGAACAATGAGATGGACCATGATATCGAAAAATGATGGAGGGAAATACATCTCAAGATTACATAGAGTCATCACCACCTCGACTTGCGAGCATCTAGTCGCCGGGATCGATGACCTTCGGCGATTGTGTTAAAGAAATAACACTGACCTAGTGATTGTCTCTCGGACCTTGACCGGCAAAATACTTCTAATTGCGACGAGGAGCATCGTGTCATCGGCACATGACAATCATGAGACTTCATGCGGTTAATTTCAAATCTTGCTTGAAACAAGTCTCTTCATGTTGGAGAATAAGGACGGAACTTTCACACCATGCAAGCAGCGCACGATTCAGTTCTTCGGCCTTTGACAGAGTATAACAAGCGAGGTTCCAAATACGTCGGCCTTTATCGGTCTCTTTCGGTGCTAATTCAGGTCTTATGCCCATATCGACCAAGTCAAGCCGTGCGTTGATACCATCCTTTGTTTTACCCTTAATGTTGAGTAAGAGACCAATCCGCACATCACGGACATTCTTCTCTCGTGCATGACATCGATGCGATGGCGAACTTCTAGGTGCTCGAGAAGGTAGGTCTCGAATATTGATCTCTTCTTCCACATGCTCTTTTCACGGGTACTTGACTTACGTCCCTTTCCATCGCAACATCCAAATCCTTAACAATGTCATGAACATCTCTCCGCTCAAGCGCCTTGGAGCTGGACCATTTTCGTTCCTTCCGTCGAAAAGTTGCTTCATCTTGCGATATGGGTGATTCCTCTGAAGGAACCTACGGTGGCGCATGTACCGGTTTTTGGGAGTGATTCACCATAAACTCTCGGTATCATCTAAGCGGTGAGTGCGAGCTTTGGTTCCTTTTGTACTCTGGCACAGACAGTTAGCAAAGGCGGGGTAATCATTTATGGTGCGAGAACAACAAGCGATTGCAAAGTAAAGTTCTCTCGTTTATGCGCATCCCATCGTGTACCCGGTAACCCACAATATTTTAGATCTTCCACCAATGGAGCTAGGTACACATCAATATCGTTCCCGAGTTGTTTCGGTCCTTGGATAAGCCTGAGACAACATAATGTACTTCGCTTCATACACAACCAAGGAGGAAGGTTGTGAATCTGATTCTGAGCCAAGTGCTATGCCGGTTGCTCATGTTACCGAAAGGATTCATTCCATCTGTACTCAATCCAAACCTTATATTTCTCGGATCCGCTGAATTCTTGAAAGCTCTGTCGATGTTTCTCCTTTGGATGGAATCGGCAGGTGCCTTAGCATTCCATCATTCTTACGCTCCTCAAAGTGCCAGCATAGCAGTTTTACCTCCTTTGGGTTGCAAACAAAGCGCTTCAAGCGGGAATTATAGGCAAATACCATGCCACCTTAGCGGGAGGACCTTCTTTCACCTCAATGCTCTCGCCATCATCATCTGAATGACTCTTCGTGACGCTTGTACGGGATCGTTGCACAGGACATATATGCAAGTTTGTGTACTCTTTGCGGTCACAGGATACGATCGTTTGGACGGGCATGTATTCTTTCTACTTCCATTCCCAAGGGACAAAGAACACCTTGGCTTTGTAGGTGCTTGTCGACAACTCGTTTCCCTCTGGAAGCATGTCCGCCAATAGGCGTATAATATTGTGAAACTCTTGTCGGACCAACCGTTGCTTGCCTTCAATTTGAGTAGTTGAAGCACGGATGATAACCTTGTGTATTTCAACTTGCACCCTCTGAACAAAGGTTTCTCCGAGTCCTCCATTATGCCACAGAACTGTCCATATTCCCTGTCATCAAGGTTTCTTACGCATCGTGTAACATCTGATCCAAATTGTCATCGTGCAACCTTTGTCCTCATCGGAAGCACAATCGATATGATCATCCGACATATCATTGACATCGTCGACGATATTAACACTACTTGTCGCTTCTGTATATTGTGCTCTTCGCCATGGTGGTCCAACATGTATAGCCCTTTTGAAACCCTTGAATCAAGTGTTAGCCCGATCTGCTTGAGTTTGAAACATCTTGATTTTGCAATCAATGCACGGACATGACATGAATTGCACCCCTTATTAAACATATCCTCCTCTGCGACTCTTTTGAAAGTGGAGCGCCATTAAGGTACTCGGCACTCGACGGTTCTCGGCGTACATCGACTTCGATCCATCTCGCTACACATGTAACACTTAGTGTTAAATATTAAGTGCACGGTGTAGTGCATATGCACACATTCTTAAACTAATTATGCAATTACATACCTTAATTACATCACAAAGAAATAATTAACACAATTCAAATTAATCTTCAATATAATAATGAAATTAGAACCCATTACTAACCTTAGATCACCAAAAGACTTGAATTGATCTATAAGCTAGATCTAAACAATCTTTAAATTCTATCTTAACAAGCTAGCTAGCTACATCATGATCGAATATTATATTATGCAAATAGAACCATTACTAGCTAACCTTATTCATCAAACAACCAACACATGGTTCTAGCTACAAGATAGATCTTAAAAAATCATCAAATTCCCTCCTTATCAAGATAGATGTTGAATATAATGCAATTAAAACACAGTACTAACCAAATATCACAAACAACATATGGATCCAGCTACAATTAAACTAGATCTAATCAAACAATCTTTAAATTAATTACGTCCTAACAAACCTAGATATTGAATTCGATGCGCATGCAATTAGAGAACTCATTACTAACCTTAGATCACCAAAATCAAATGAATCTAATATCACCCTTCGAAATCAATGGCTTTCTTTCAAAAAATCGCCTCACTTCCACAGCCGTCACTTAGCATAGAAACCGAAACCCTATAAGCGAAGTGGATGTGGATCGAGGCTCTGTTTTTCACGGAGGCGGTATTATCACGAGCGGTTTTATATTACGAGCGTCGTGATACAAAATATCGCAGAGCGGTTTCTAAATATAACAAATGCGTAATGATTCTTGTAGATATTACAGACGGTTGTGTTATATAACCGTCAGTGATATCCTGACGTTTTACTTCAAACCGTCTATAATGAATCTTGTAGCCATCACGAGCGGTTATATTTAGAAAGCTATGCGTGATATTTCTTGTATCCTGAGGCGGTACGTAATATAAAATAAATGCATGATATATGCACTGATGGTTTGAGTACATAACCGTCTGTGATGTTCCATATTACAGACGGTTTTTCAAAACCGTCTGTGATCGTGCGTGTGATATAAGCCTCGCTGTAGTAGTGTCTAGTGCATATAGATCAATTACATATTCATCATGATGCACTTAGTAGAGGACATTTCTTATGTCAAGTGTTTCCATTTATGTTATGCTTCTTTATATGAAACACTTGTGGTAATCAACTGCCCACAAATATCAATTTCTTCATATCTATTGAGCTTTTGGGACTAATGCTTTTCATGAGTGCTTTGGAAAGAATTAGGTCTCGTGTGTGTATGACGACCAAGGTACCGGGAGGATGATCATTAAGCCGAGATCGACTTGGCGTGGAGATCGTCGGAGAGGATGATCAAGTCAAGGTTGATAGGACGAGAGTCTCATGAGGTGAATCGAGTCAAGTTGGACAAAGGCGAAGATGTCATCAATTATGTGGTGAAGGTCTTCATGCACCCGGCATTAAGAAAAGAAGGCTGACAAGTGACTATTTCTAGACTTGTATTATCTTTGATTTAATTTGAGTCTAAGGATTGCCGTACTATTAAGAGGATCTGACGTCGAATGACTTTTAGATGTGTCAAGTGCTCAAGTGATCCATCCTTGTGAAATTTAGAGAGAAAGTGGTGTTGGTGGTGCCGGAAAGTGAGAGTCGTAGGTCTCCCTTGGATTCTTTGTGAAATCTGTATTTATTCTTTGAGATTTGGGTAGTGAGACCTTGTTAGTTATGTAGCCCTCGTTCTTAGCTTTTCGTAGAGTCCAAAATCACTTAAATTGGAGTCCGGAGTCAAAAGTTATGTTCGTTTTTGTCGGGCTGCTCAGTGCAGTTCGGACTATCTGAAGTTAGTTCGGACTATCCGAACATATTTTTGGACTATCCGAGCTGAGTCTCTCTGTTACACCAAATTTGGCCTGTTCGGACTATCCGAACATGGGTTTGGACTATCCGAGCTGACTCGAACGTTGAGTAAAACGGCTAGTTTTTGGGAGCCACTATTTAAACCCCCATCCTTCCCCATTTGTGGGGGGCTGCAACCCATTAGATTTGAGAGGTTATCTCCTTGCTCTTAGATCTATGTGATTCCCTTAGTGAGAAGGGTTGAGAAGAGTTGGAAGTGGTGTGTGTTGAGGAAGAGTTGATCTTTGAGCACTTGATTTCATCTCCAAGTTCGTTCTTCGTGAGCATTTGTTACTCTTGGAGGTTGAGGACTCCTAGGCGGCTAGGAGGTCGCCTCTGAGCCACCGGTGCTTTGTGTGGTTGGCCGTGGGAAGTTTGTGAAGGCGATTCGCCTCCAAGAGGAAGGAATCAAAGAAGTGAACCGGCCGAGTGCATTTGGGCAACAGGGAGGAAGAGGGTTGAAAGAGACCCGGCTCAAGTGTGGCCAGAGCACTTGCCGAGTGCATTTGTGCAACAAGGAATTTGGAGGAAAAGGGTTGAAAGAGACCCGGCTAAAGTGTGACCGAGCCGCCTCAGCGGAGCGTAGGATCCCTCAAGGATCCGAACTTCGGGTGAAAAATCATCGTCTCTAAGTTTGCTTCTTACTCTTGCTTTAGTATTTGATTTTGAATATTGAAATTGCCCGATCTACTTTTCTAGTGAGTTTTCGGCTAGATCTCTATTTTCTTCAAGTATTCTAGGCTAACTAGTTTAATTTGGTGTATTTAATATCCCCAAATAGCCGAGATCTCTTTTGCGAGCTATGTGCTCTGGAGCATTCGAAATATCCGAATAGAACCCCGAATACTCCGGATAACTCGGACTATCCGGATATAACCTCGGACTATCCAAACTACTCGGACAGTCTGAAGTATTATTCGGACATTCCGAAGTTTCTGTATTCCACTGCGATTTAGTTTTAAATTTTTTAATTCGCCTATCACCCCCCCTCTAGGCGATATCCCCTGTCCTTTCAATTAGTACCAGAGCTTGGTCTCTCATTTTATTAGACTTAACCGTCTAGAGAGTAAAGGATGTCGACTAGAAGATTAGAGCACTCACACGATCCACTTGTGCTAGATGGTTCAAATTATGCTTCATGGAAATTAATTATGACTACTCATTTTAAATCCATGAGCCCCCAAATATGGTGGATCGTAGATGTCGGCTTTTCCTCTCCATTGAATGAAATTAATCCAACTGAAGGAGAGAGGAAATGCCTACATATTGACGCTCAAGCTACTAATGCTTTATTTTGTGTTGTTAGCGATGAAATTTTTGATAGAATATGTAATCTTAAGAGCGCTCATGAAATGTAGATAAAGCTTCAAGAACTATTTGAATTATCCACTACCATTGAGGATTGCATTGAGGAAGAGATGTCGGGAGATGAAACCTCAAACTCCATCTCAAACGATGAAGAACCGACATCTCCATCGACCTCAACCTCCGCTTCAAGTGACGATGAAGATGCTCTTCCATCACGAATCCATTGCTTCATGACGAAAGGTCAGAATGAGGTGAGTGACGATGATGATGATGAGCTCTCTTATGATGAACTTATGAACATGCTAGTGGTGCTCAATGAATCTCTTGGGAGGGAGAAAAAGAATACAAAATTTTGAAGTTGGAGCATGAATCACTTCAAAATGATTATAATGTGTTTAAAGAAAATCATGAATCTCTCATTCTTAAAGAAATTGTTAAGCCGAAGGTGGATATAGGAATCTCATGTGATTTAATTGATGAAATGCCTTGCATAAATGTTAATTCTAACAATTCATCAAATAAATGCATATCCACCTCTAGCAATGATTTACCTTGTTGCTCAAATTCTATTGCTACTATTTCCTCTATGCATGTTGAGACTAACCTTGTAGAGGAAAATAAAGAGCTCAAGGCCCAAGTCATTAGATTAGAAAATGACTTGAAGAGGTGCGTAAATGGAAAAGCCGTTCTCGATGAGATCTTGAGCAAGCCAAGGGCACCTCAAGATAAGCGAGGACTCGGCTACATCTCCAAGAGGGAGACTAGCAAGACAAGGCACAACGCAAGACACTCAAAGACTATCAAGTGCTTTGCTTGCAACAAGAAGGGCCACTTCACCTCCGTGTGCCCTAACAAAGTGTAGATCAAGCTACAACCATCAACAATGAGGCAAACCGGTAAAGAGCAAGTCAAGAAGAAGAGATGTTCAAAGCCTACTTGCTACAATTGCCGAGAAAAGGGGCATTTCGGTAAGGATTGTCCCAAAGGTATAATCCCTAAGCCTACTCATTATTTCAATGATTATTTGCTTAGGAAGGACAAGAATGGCAATGTATTTGCCAAGCTTGTCAAGTCCCCTATGCTCACTCAAAATGATAATGCTCGTTTGCATAGGAAGAGTAAATCTAAAAATGGATTTGCTAAAATTGTTAGGACTCCTAAGCCTACTCAAAGCAATTCAAATATATTGCTTAGGAGAAATAACAATAGCAAAATATTTGCTAGATACACTAGATCCTCTAAGCCAATGCATAATTTTAATAATCATATGCTTAGAAGAGATCAAACTAGAAATAGTTTTGCAAAATATCATTGTCCTCCTAAGCCTTGTTATAAAAATGCTAATCAATTGCCTAGGAGGAATAATTATCACAAAACTATTCCTAGTCATGTTAGTCTTGTCAAAAATGTTAACATTAGGACCATTTGGGTTCCAAAATCTATTGTGACTAACATTGTTGGACCCAACAAGGATTGGGTACCAAAAACCGTCTAAAAGATTTTTAGGTAATATGAGATGGATTGGACGTTTGGCTTCTTCAAAAGGGAAGAGGACTTAATCATTTGCAAAATGGAGCTAAGCATGAGGATGATCACTTCAATCTTGAGCCAATGCCATCTTGGGTAACAAGTATTTAATTTGATTACTATTTAGCTTATAGCCTTGTGTAGGTTATATTGCATTATTCATGAAAATCAATTTAGATTGCTTGTTATATACTTGCTCATGCTTATTAGTTGTTTTGATTGCAATCTTGAGCAAGTTTGGGATAGTGGCACATTAAAGGGGAGTGTTAAATCATATCCATGTATATTACATCCCTACATGTGCCCATATTTATATAAGTGCTAATATATATTTTCAAAATCAAGCCATTTAGCCAAAAGTCAAAATTTTGTATACTATTAGTATTCTTGTGAAAAACTAATTGCAAAATGTATACAAATGTATTTGAAATATTTTTCAAAGGTTTTGGCTTCACAAAATCTATTTTGAAAAGAAAATGAGTTTCATGATCAAAATCTAGTTACTAGTATCTTGTTTTGGATTTAAACTTATAATTTTCATAGAATTATATATAAAATGATTTTGAAACTAATTCCAAAATGAAAAGCCTAGAGTTGGTCATTCTTAACAATTCTTGTGTTCAAAAGATTTTCAAAAGACCAACCTAGAAAAAGTTATTTGATTTAGAAACTCACCGAAAAACTATAATTGACCTATAATGGTCATATTATTGCACTTAGTGAGTTTCTCCGTTTGGACCGGATTCTTAACCATATCTTGGCTCAAAATAGTATTTCAAACTCATACATACTAATTCCAATCAAATATCTTCTCATTTGCTTTATTTGATACTTTTTGGAATATTGTTGAAAACCATATGGATGCATATCCTTCATATGAGCCTCTTTGGTCAAAAGTCAAAAATATTGTTTAAAAGGCCAATATTTGTGTAACATCCCAATTTTGACATTTTAATTATTTAATATTATTTTATTTCAATTTATGATTTTTGTGAATTTTACGGAATTATTTGGATTTTTGAGATTTATTGGAATTATTTTGAATTAAAATATAATACCTTTTGTTAAGAAATAATTATTAAAATAAAAGTTTAAAATAAAGTTTTGTCAAAATATTTTATTTAAGTCCAGAATGTCTCAAAGTATTTTTGAGATTTTTCTTGGAATTTTTCTGATATTTTTACTACCCTAAATAAACCAAATGAATTTTCTTAATTATTTTTAATCGAAAAACCCGGAAAATCCCCGTGAATAGTAACAGGCCGCGGCCCATTACTATGCGAATCAACTGTTGAATCGGGAGGGGTAACATCGACCGTCGGATTAGAATCCAACGGTCCATAGTGAGCCGCGTCATTTAAAGAAACCCTAACGATCACAGCCGTCAGATTCTCATCGCACGGTCCACGTTAGGTCTTACCGGTTCGGACTCCATCTTTATCGTGGCCGTCGGATGATGATCGTGCGGTCGAGGCTTATCGTCTCCGAGATGGACTCCGCGCTGCCGTCTCCGAGTCGAATTCCTCCGTCGCCATTGCACTTTCCAAGATTTCCGCGCCGTGCCGGGTATTTAAGGGCACCGGACCTCTTTCCGAGGATCTCCACACCTCGCCGCACATCTTCCCTGTTGCGCCATCACCGGAGGGACACCGAAGCCACCGCAAGAGCTTGCCGGAGTGCCGAAGGACTTGCGTCGGGTTTTCGTCGCCGCCGGGGACTCCTTTCGCTAGGTGGGATTCGGATTCGAGCTCAGCGCGTCGAGACACGTCGGAACCGTCACTTCTTCGTCGTCGGAAAGCACTGAAACGCCGCATGGGAGGTCGTCGTCCCCAACTCCGGTGAGACCGAGCCGCCGCGCAGCCATCGCCGGAGTTGGGGAGCGTAAGAATGATGGAATGCTAAGGCCCGCAGTCATCGCACGCCCGGAGATCGTCCAGGTCGCCTTTGTACACAGTGGCTAGCTCGGGTAAGATTTCCACCGTTGGATCAAAATCGTGTGGTCGGGAGTAAGCCGCATCGGTTTAGGTCAACAGTGAACGCCTTGGTTAAGGATAGCCGTCTGATCGTGGATGAAGGGCTACGGTTGAGCCACGTCATTTAAGTGCACAGTAAACTGCACGGGTAAGTAGTGGCCGTCAGATTTAGATTGGATGGTTGATATTCAGCCCCGTCATGGGTTAATCGATAGCCGTCGGATTGGATTTAGGCGGTCCAGATTTTGCCACGTATCGTCCGTACAAGCCGGGGCGGGAAATTCGTATTTTCCTTTATAAAAATAATTCAATTAAATTTGGAAATTCAATTTAGTTTATTTTCAAACTTCTAAATGCTATAACTTTTGCATACAAACTCCGATCGAGGTGATTCAAATTCCTAAAAATTTATAAAATTGAGATCTAATCAATGGTGATTTTTATTTAAATTTTTGAATTTATTTGTTCTTTGGTTTTGGTGTTTATTTGCTATTTCTTCTCGATTCGTGTAGACGTTAAATTGTGCGAGGCTTCGGAGGAGGAATTTGCAACTCAGGAACAATCTTTAGACCAAGACCAGGAGCTTAAGCAAGGCAAGTTGTGCTTTGATCATGTTGAACCTATGCTAGGAAAATTGCTATTTTGTTTTACTCTATTGCATATTATTTCATGTGTATAAACGATTTCAACTAATTTGGGATTTAGATAACATACCTGTTGAATTACACCCTACCTTGTCATTTGTATGCCATGATCTATTGTCACCCTAGATGGGTTAATATAGTTGATTAATAATGAGATCAACATGGGATGATTAGATCGGATTAGATTGCTTAGCCATGCCACGTCATCACATGTATTTGAGTTATTGATAAATAATCTTGACTAATGGAATATGGAACAATGTTATGGATTTGTGTGTCATGTGTGGTCACACGATGAGATTGAGTTGTTGTGGCGATGGATGTCACGCAACGATATTGAATTGTTGATGGCACGTGGTGCTTGGTAATCAACTGGGGTGGTTATGATTTTAGATCGGAGCAAGTGGCAAGGCAAGTATGCCTGGGTGGGCCCGATGGGCAGAGGGTATGTGTATGTCTTGCTTTGATCAACCCTAAGGACACCTTGTGAGCCTTTGACCTGAGTCAATCATGCAACCACATGTCTGTTATGGGGCAGCCTAGCTGACTAATTTGCAATGCTTTAGCTTTAGTACTATC
This sequence comes from Guadua angustifolia, assembly GCA_036346375.1. NCBI lineage: Eukaryota > Viridiplantae > Streptophyta > Magnoliopsida > Poales > Poaceae > Guadua > Guadua angustifolia. The sequence continues at coordinate 755,468 of JAYEVE010000332.1, forward strand.
GTGGTGGTGTGAGACCCGGGTAGTGGTAACCAGTCCTCGCTTGGGGTGGCTCACATGGCGCAAGAGGGGGGCCCTGGATGTGGTAACCAGTCCCACCAGTGTTGAAACCTCAGCGGGTAGTACTGGGTTAAGGCAGAACATTGTAAAGGCTTTGTCATGATTCTCTGCCGGCACACCAAAGGAAGTGTGCTAATAGCTTGGCAACAAAGAGATTATCATGTCATGTGGGTAAAGTGCATAACCTCTGCAGAGTGTACAATCTATTCGAATAGCCGTGCTCACAGTATTGAGCAATGCTCGGGGATTACAGTCAAGGGTTTAGATGTTTGCGAAATAAAACTTGGGATGGATGGCAGGTTGCCATGAAAGGTTGAATCTTGACTTAGGATGAGAAACTTGGTTTACTTGAGAAATGCTGAATCTATCTATTACTATTATTTGTTTTACTGTCTTTTCAATCTATTTATTGTAATTGTTCATAAATGCTGCTTACTGCAATTGAACCCATAAGCCTTCCTTTGGAATAAGCCTGCATATAGCTATGATAGGATTGCATTCTGTGCACAACTTGTTGAGTGCTTTATGTACTCACCCTTGCCTACAACATCATCGGTCTTGGAAGAAGGTGTACCATGGAGGACGAATGTTTAGGGTGCGAGCCTTGTCGGTTGCACGTGGTATCTTGAGGGTTACCTCGTCTTCATTTCATTGCAGATTCAATTTGTTGTTCAGCCTTGTGAGGCATTGTTAAGTAAGTTGATCATAAGGTCATTCAACTAGTACTATTTAATATGTCTTTTATCTTATTTCCGTTGTGTATGATTGTGATATTCACTAATGTTGAGCCTGTGTGCACTAGCGTGATCCTAGACTAGTGCAGTATACACAGAGGGTCCGGATTTGCATATTCGGGTCCTGACAATTTGTGAAAATCTTTATAAAAGTTCTCAAATATGTATTTCAAATGTTTTATAATGCTTTTGGAGTAAAAATTTCTATTTTAGAAACAAAATAGAAAATTTGGTCTCAAATGGATCTTATATGATCTTATTTTTGAATTAAATGAAATATTTTCATAAGTTAAAATCTATTGAGTTTTTGAAAAAGTGGTCAATCCAAAACTCGTAGAGTTGGTCATTTTAAGCATTTCTTTAGTTCAAAGTTTTCCAAACGACCAACCATTCAAAAGCTATAGCTATTTGAATTTGGCCAAAATTCTTCATTTGACCCGAAATGACCCATTCTTGCATATCGTGGGTTTTGATATTTGAGATGGATTTCTTTATGTATCTTGGTTTAAAATAGTATTTATAACTCATAAAAAGCCATGAAAGTTGAAATCTCCATGAAATCCAAATCGGGTTGCGTTTTGAGCATTTGGTGCAAAATGAACTTCTCTTTTTGCCTACAAAGTGCAATCTGGCATATCTTTTGAAAGAAAATTCCTTTTGAGGATATTATTTTTGTGAAACCTTCTAAATATTTCAAAGTTCATTTCTGAAAAGTTTTAAATCATTTGAACTTTATTTGAAAAAGTTTTGACTTTTCTCCTTTTTGAGTGAAAATCTTACCTACAAAGTAAAAATTGGCATATCTTTTGATTGGAGACTCCTTTTTGGAAAAGTTTCTTATAAGTTCTAAGTATGTTTCTATACAATTTCAAATAATTTTAACTTCATTTGAAAAAGTTATGGCTTTTTCTCACTTTGATCAAAAGGCTGAAAATTCAGACTTTTGAATGGTTTTGAGCTGATTTGTGATTTTTGTATCTCCAAATTAAATCATAATTTGAGGGGACCACCTTTGTAACAATTGATCCTCAGTAGTTGGTCTGATATGCTAAATTTTATCATATTTTTTAGACCTCATTTGAGCAGTTTTTCAACCCTCTTTTAAAACTGTAATATCCCATAAACTTTTGTTCTGTTTTTGGGCTTTCAGGTATTGGTTTGGCTCTTGTGGGAGATGATGGTAGTCCATTTTATTGAGTCACCTAGCTGGCCCCACCTTTGTTTTCAGCCAGCCACGTTTTTCCCCAATCTAGCGTTGCTTTTCTTTGGTTTCTCCTCCCAGTGATTTGGTCTTTGTTCTTTCCTCCACTTCTTGCACCTCCAGCTAGGAATGGCTCCTCCCCTGGACCTCCTCCTTCCCATGGCGCCCTGCAGCTGCAGCTCCTCCTCTTCCTCCTGCAGGCCATGGCGAGCTCCCCTGGCGCCACCTCCTCCCAGCCGAGCTCCTTCTCCTTGCTGTTTTGAGCAGGGATTCAAAGGTAAGATTTGGGGGTTTTTGTAGTGGAGGCTGTGGTGTGTTTAGGGAGGAGGCTAGGGTAGTTTCCCTCATGTTTTATTTGAATTTGGACCGGATTGAAGTGAAACCCTAGAGTTGTTCAAGTTCCAGTTTTCGGGCAGATTTTTCGTCCTCTGTTAGAGCTTTGATTCGAGGGTCATAGGTGCGTTTTCTGGATTTAAAATTGCTTAGAAAGTTGTAGATAATCCTTCCCCCTTTAATTTGAGACCAAGAACACTCAATTCCATCCATCCATTCGAAAGTTATGGCTAGTTTAGTGCAGACTGCTCTGTGTTGGATTTCAGTGATAGATGTAATGTTCATCAGCTGTTTTGGGCTAGTTGCTGGCCGAATTAGACTTTGTGTTTGCCTAGATAAAGTTGGGTAATTTCCTGTACATTATTAAAATGTATTCATTTGCTTGATTTGGATTCTAGAATCAAAAGTTATGTTGAATTGATGTTGTTGTCCAGAACAGGAATTATGCAGAAAAGTTCAGAGATTGGACTGAACTTCAGAGTGTAGTTTGAGCATTTAAAATTCAGATTCTGAACTAATGGCTGTGGGGAAATCATAGGTTATCCTCTTATGGTCATGTAGAGCTCAAGAACATAATTTTTTATCTAGCCAATTGAAAGATATGCTATTTTGTAGTGCTTGCTGTCCATATTGGTTGTAGTGGAGGCTGAATTGTTCAACAGATGTTTCGAGCTAGTTGCAAGCAGATTTAGTCTTTTCGTTTGCCTGGAGAAAGCTAGATAACTTCCTATAGATTCAGGAAATATTTAGTTTGCTCCATTTGGAGTTGTATAGCAAAAGTTATGCTATTCTGAACTTGCTGTCCAGAAATCTGTCTTTCTAGAAATTCAGAATTTGGGGTTGAAATTCAGAGTTTCGGGCTGTTTTGGGGAAGTGAGTAGAAGTGTGTATTTGTTTTTGTTGTGAACTTTAATAACCTATGCAAATGAGTATGCAAATGCTATTTGCTTTCAGGTGGAGTAGTTTCGGGTGTGGCCTCTTCCTCACGCCACCCCCTCCTCGCGGTTAAGGCAAGTGCAACCCGTGTATCTCTTATAGGGTATTTAGTTAATTGCTTGTGATATGTATATGCTTACGCTATGATTGCATTTGTGTTTATAAGCACGTTTAATAGAGTAATTGTCTTTTGATGAAAAGGGTAAATGTCGATGCAAATGCATCGTTGTTTGAGCGATGTTATGATTTGTTTGACGAACTTTATGTGCCTTGCCATCACGACATTATCTTTGCATCTCTGGATTGAATGTTATGTGCGTTGTTTGATGATTTCCGTCTAAATGCTGTGACGATTGCTTGCTAAACCTTACTTCCATATTCATGTTCACTAGTTTGATAGGCTAGTGGGAATACTGAAAGTATGGAATTGGATTGCGAAAATGGTTTGATTTATGATCAAGATAGATGGAATTAGAAATTACTCGAGTATTGGTAATGTGAGTATGAATATGAATATTGAGAATGAGTTTACGAGTGTTGAGAATGTGATTATTGAGTGTTGCGAATGTGATTACGAGTGTTGAGAATGTGATTATTGAGTGTTGCGAATGTGATTACGAGTGTTGAGAATGTGATTATTGAGAGTTGCGAAAGCGATTATGAGTGTTGAGGATGTGAATGGTAATTTGTGGATGTGAGGAGTGGTTGATGTTTATGTATTTGGGTATGGCTATGCAAATGTGAGAAATGAATGTAGTTTGCACATTAGATTATGTCAATTGCATTTGTGCATTCATGATGGAAGAGGTGACCCATTCGATCACGGGCCTCTGTGCTCACATGTAGTGAGCACGAAGTCCTACCTCGTAGTCCCATATCGTGGTTGTATGGGAAGCGAGTCGATGAGAGTAGGCACTCTCCACCACGGGGTGGAAGGGAATGAGAGGGTGCACACCGCGGTGTGCACTCGCCATACTCTGATATGTGCTAAAAGAGCAAATGAGACATGTATGATGCATCATATGCATGAGAATTGTGAAATATGCATTGCATTGACAATGGTGAATCATGTTTATTGAGTTGATAGTGATGTATGGACGTGAGATTCTACTTTTGTATGGCATATTTGCATATGCATTGCATTGACAATGATGAATCATGTTTTAATGAGTTTGAATAAGCGAAAGTAATTATTAAGTTATGTATGTGAGAACTAGTTGATGTTTCTGCAGTTAAATATGACTATGCTATGATTGGAAATGAATGAAGGTTGCATTTTGTGGTGAATGGTAAGGTGTGGAGGTAACTCCCCCAAAATTGTTTAAATAAGTTGTGTGCCAAAATTCCTTGTATATGTTTTCTTTGGATGCATTGCATGAAAAGCTAATGGTGAATGGCGTGAGAGATGACCTTTGGGTTGAGGGTAAATTCTGAGGATTTAGAATGGATCAGGTTGTGGACTCATTCCATGTGGTCTAATGAGGTATGTGAAATCCGTGAACAAGGTAGTTGATGAGGTAACCAATAGTGATTTCTTCTTTTTGTTTTACGTGTTAATTTAGTATTCCAACATATGGACATGTTTATGATTTAGACATGTTAATTGTTATTGATATTATTACTTTGTTGTACTTGCTGAGTCTTCGACTCACGTTTCTTTTGTAAATGTGTGTAGGTTCCTGAAGTCGGCATCTTTGGGATGGGAGTAGTAGCATGTCACGGCTTATCACCATAGTTTCATTTTAGCCTTGTGCTTTCAAACTTAATGAGCTCATGTTTTGTAATAAGTAATTTGTGGGAGTTATTTTGTGCTTGCTTGGGGTCATGGGGGTTGGTTGATACCATGACCCATGTTTGTACTTGGTCGGTTCCTTTAGTTGCTTATGATATTGTTATGTTAGTTGCTATCTTACATCTGCTTGAGTGGATGTCCTAGATTTAGGGAGGTCTGCGAAATTTCTAATAATTTCGATATGTTGCTGAATAATTTAGTTGTATGGCTAGATTGTTCTAGTGCCTCGGGCTATCTGTTGGGTTCGTGAGGGTGTAACATTCAGGGCACGGGGTGCCGAGGTGTTACAAAAACCTAAATGAAATGTCAAAATCTGAAAAATCTGAAATTCTAGTTCATTGAATATTTGTGGTTTTCATATCTTTAAAATGGTTTCAAGGTGGAAGAATCTCTCAAAACAAATCTTGAGCATATTTAAATGATTAGCTCCATGATATACCTTATAATCCTTTTAGAGCTTGTTTAATCAAGTTTTGCATATTTGAAGGAGGATCTCCTTTTGGTTATGTCATGGTATTAAGTTGATCTTTAATTGACATATAGTGTTGGTTTCCGAGACAATGAGCTTGTTTTGAAACAAATGTGAATATTTTTCTCAAAATTCTAAATCATTTAAAAGCTATGCCTTTTTGAAGTTCACCAAAATTTCTCTTTTGATCTTATTTGACATACTCTTGTATAAAGTTGGATTTTACGATTTGAATAGATTTGATTATTCTAATAGGCTTATAAACATCTCTCTAACTCATTGAAGTCATATAAGTGCACATTTCCATTCAAAACTTATTTGGTTCCATTTTGAGGATTTGGTGAAAATCTTAATCCTTTATGTGGTTCAAATACATCTTTCACCATATTTCTCGAAATAAAATTGATTTATTGAAAATTTTTGTTTAAAAACCTTCTCTAACATATGAAGTTCATATCTGTAAATTCTCAAATTTATTTGAACTCATTTGCAAGATTGTTGACTTTATTTGACTTAGTGTCAAAACTAAACCTCCAATACTCCTAATGGCCTAATTTTTGAATGGAGGGTGATATTTGAAAAATTATTTTTTTAGAAGTCTCTTGGATATCCATGGACCATTTCTACAAAATCTCATGGCTATTGGACTTCATTTGATCAAGATTTGTCCCAAATTCAAAATGTTCAGTTTGCTGAAATTTCAGGTTTTAGGCTGATTGTGTGGCTGTTTTGTGATTTTGGTATCTCCAAATGGGTTCATAATTAGAGGAAAGTATTATAACATGTTTTGATCCTCTATAGTTGGACTTCATTGTCTAATTTTTTCAGAATTTATGAACCTTGTTTGAACCTTCTTCCAGCCTTGTCAAAAATCTTAAATGGAATGTCAAAACTGAATTTTTCAGCACATTGCACTTTTAAAATCTTGCCTACCTTTAAGATGATTTGAGTATTTCCTTGTGATGAAAACTAAGGTAACTCAATTTATTGCTCTAAGATTCATCTAAAATTATTTGGGAGCTTATTTGCTGTTGTTTTCATCCTCAGGACCATTTCAAAGCGAGATTTCTTTTCCCGAAACTTTTGATTCAGCATTCATTATTTTCAAGTTTTCGAGGTTTTCCTTTGCTCAAATGAATTTTTGGTCTTCATAGCCCTCGAAGAGAATTTCGAGACGATCTTTTCCGCGTTGATGATGTTTGCATTTGAACAATGGTTTAAAAGCTATAATCGATTTTGTGCTGCTATTTGCGTCTTTTGAGATTTTGAGAGTTTTAAATTGGAATCTTGGCAAGCCTTTCAAGATGAAAACTAAGAGAACTTATTCATTGCTCCAAGCTTCAAAGTGGAGCATATCTATTTAAGTTTTCATTCCAATGAAAGTGCATCTTTTGGCTAAGTTCTTTTGGAAATTGGATTTAATTGTATCTTAGCCTCAAAATGTTTCCTCTCTTGCATAACTCGGAGTTTATTATGGAACAGAGAAAATTTCCCTTGTAAACTCAAGTATGAGTTTGAATGTGTTTTACCCATTGTCTCTCTTACAAGTGGATGTCAAGATTAAATTTTAATGAGTTTCAAATATTTTCATTGTAAATTGGTGTAATAAAATCTTCAATTGATATCTTGAATTTTTTTAAATTGCGTGCAAAGAGTATTGTCTTGTATATCATATATATTGTGCATGTTGTACTTAGACATTATCAAACTAACTTGAGTCAAATTAAAAGATATTTGTTCCCGGAAATCGTGTGCTTGTCTATTGATGTTCAAGGTACTGGAAAAGGGGTCATGTTCGACGGTGGGATGAAGGAAATGGAGAGGAGCCCCATAGTCCGAGGGATCTAAGGCCGGGCGCGGTGATCATGACCAATTCGAACATACGGTAGACAAGAATCGACAAAGGGACGCGTTTCTTTTTTGACCATATTCAATAATGTCTTTGCACACCATTATGCTAAATTGTGTCATTCTAAATGGTGTTGTATATTTCAATTGGTATCTTTCGAGAGGTATCCTCTAATCCTAAATTGTTTTGAAGTGTCATCTAACTTGCATTTGGCATTATCAAGAATTAAAGGGTACATATGAGTGACATATTGCAAAGAGGTATGCCCTTGATAAGTTTATGTAATTCTTGATCATGAAAGTGCATCTTACTTATACAATTTTGATTCATAATCTTGTATACATCTTGTGATCATATAAGCAATTCCTTCTTGTGTAATCTTCTCTATATGATCTTGATTGTTAAAATTTAATTTGATCATGAGCATGTGCTTAAATTATATAAATTTGCTATCTGATCTTGATGTTTAAAGAATAAATCTTCTCCATGTGAAATCATATTCATGTGTCATGTTTAAGCATCACTTATATCCTGTGAATCATGACTACTTTAAATTGGTATAATTAGAAACATCTATTACCTAAATCTTGGATATAATTGGTATCATATCTTGCCTAGATTTAGGGGGAGCTTAATATTATTGTCCTATTACTAGCACCTTTTTGGGATTAATGACAAAAGAGGGAGAATTTTTGGATTTATCAATTGTTCCCTAATCGATTGACAAAAAGGGAAAATTTGTAAGTATGATCTCTTATTGTTTCTTTATGCTTGTTTTAATGCTAAATATCTTAATATTGTCATTTGGTGCAATTGATAATAGGTTTGTCATAAATCACCAAAAAGGGGGAGATTGAAAGTGCATCTAGGCACTTATGTTATTTTGGTGATTAATGACAAACGCATATAATGACAATCTATGTAATTGAGTAAATGCTTAACTTAGTGCTTAACAAATGACAAACCTCTAATATGATTATATTGCAATGAGACTAACTTGTTATTGCCTTGTTGAGTATCAGTCTCATCTATTTAGAGGAAAATCAAGTGGGATGGTTAAGCAAAGATAAGGTATGCAATTTTGGTATCTCTTCTATATTTGTTATTGCATTCCTTTTGTGCAAATGCATAGTGAACTCCAAGTAGCATGTTGATTACATATATGCACATTGGTTCATGTCATATTTATTTGTGCATATATATTCATTTGAGTTCATTATATGCTTTGTTTTTAGTATGCATGTATTAACTAGAGTTAAACTTCGTATTGCTATAGGTTGACTTGGTGCATGCATGTTTTAGTTGTATATCTTCTCATGCAATTCTCTTAGTGAAGTTTAATCTAGTGTTGGATCACATATTTAGTCTTATTCCAAATATTAGTTGCACATGTACAATTAAGTGTATATTATATCGTGCTTCATTTAAGTAAAGACTATGATCCTTGCCATGATTTAATTGATTCATCATATCGGCAATTATCTCTAGTGCATATAGATCAATTACATATTCATCATGATGCACTTAGTAGAGAACATTTCTTATGTCAAATATTTCCATTTATGTTGTGCTTCTTTATATGAAACACTTGTGGTAATCAACTGCTCACAAATATCAATTTCTTCATATCTATTAAGCTTTTGGGACTAATGCTTTTCATAAGTGCTTTGGAAAGAATTAGGTCCCGTGTGTGTATGACGACCAAGGTATCCGGGAGGATGATCTTTAAGCCGAGGTCAACAAGACGGCGGTGTCACCAAGAGTTGAGGACTAAGTCAAGATCGACTTGGCATGGAGATCGTCGGAGATGATGATCAAGTCAAGGTTGATAGGATGAGAGTCTCATGAGGTGAATCGAGTCAGGTTGGACAAGGCGAAGATGTCATCAATTATATGGTGAAGGTCTTCATGCACCGGCATTAAGAAAGAAGACGGCAAGTGACTATTTCTAGACTTGTATTATCTTTTATTTAATTTGAGTCTAAAGATTGCCATACTATTAAGAGGGTTGCGACGTCGAATGACTTTTAGATGTGTCAAGTGCTCAAGTGATCCATCCTTGTGAAATTTCGAGAGAAAGTGGTGTTGGTGGTGCCGGAAAGTGAGAGTCGTAGGTCTACCTTGGATTCTTTGTGAAATTTGTATTTATTCTTTGAGATTTGGGTAGTGATACCTTGTTAGTTGTGTAGCGCTCATTCTTAGCTTTTTGTAGAGTCCAAAATCACTTAAATCGGAGTCTGGAGTCAAAAGTTATGCTCGTTCTCATCGGGCTGCTCAGTGCAGTTCGGACTATCCGAAGTTAGTTCGCACTATCCGAACATATTTTCGGACTATCCAAGCTGAGTCTCTCTGTTACACCAAATTTGACATGTTCGGACTATCCGAACATGGGTTCGGACTATCCGAACTGACTCGAATGTTGAGTAAAACAGCTAGTTGTTGGGAGCCTCTATTTAAACCCCCATCCTTCCCCATTTGTGGGGGCTGCAACCCATTAGATTTGAGAGGTTATCCCCTTGCTCTTGAGCCCCTAAAATCCCTCTCCACTCTTAGATCTAAGTAATCCCCTTAGTGAGAAGGGTTGAGAAGAGTTGGAAGAGGTGTGTGTTGAGGAAGAGTTTATCTTTGAGCACTTGATTTCATCTCCAAGTTCGTTCTTCGTGAGCATTTGTTACTCTTGGAGGTTGAGGATTCCTAGACGGCTAGGAGGTCGCCTACGAGCCACCGGTGCTTTGTGTGGTTAGCCGTGGGAAGTTTGTGAAGGCCGATTCCGCCTCCGTAAGGGAAGGAATCAAAGAAGTGAAGACCGGCGAGTGCATTTATGCAACACCGGTAGGAAGAGGGTTAAAAGAGACCCCGGCTCAAGTGTGATCGAGCCACACCGGCGAGTGCATTTGTGCAACACCGGGAGGAAAAGGGTTGAAAGTGACCCCGGCTCAAGTGTGACCGAGCCGCCTCAACAGAGACGTAGGATCCCCTCAAGAATCTGTAACATCCCCAATTTCGGTCTTTCGTCAAAAATTTATTTTTAAATTAATTAAATTCAAAATTTGGATTTTCCTTGGTGTTCTAATTAATCTGACATCCTTATCCATCCAAAATTGAAGTTCAATCCTTTATCGCCCGCAAAATCAAGATCCCAATTCCGGCCCTTATTCGAAATTTCACCCGAGTTCCAAAATGCTCTAAAAATCTCAAAATCTATTGCATTAGGTTTCTAATATTCTAAAATGATTTTGGGAATTGTTCCAAGATTTTTAGAATTTCTTTGCTATTTTATCTCTCACAGTCTTTCATCCAAATCAGTATATTCGTTCCGGAATAGTCTAAATTCCAAAATTCATCAAAATTCAGTGAAACTAATTTTATTGGTTTGCAAATAATCTCTAGTATTTTGAATAATTTTTCCAAGATTTTTAGATCATTTTTGCTATTTTATTACTCGCGCTTTTGTCTCTTTATATCTTCCAACCAACGAGAACGCGACACGTGGCATGTCACTGTTTATCGTCTTCCTCCTCTCGTCAATGCCATGAGCAGAAATTTCAAGTTTTGACTCCATCTTCAAATGCTCATAACTCTCTCCACGATTGTCCGAATCCAGTGGAATTTGAAGCGTTACGACGGTGTCGTAATGGAGATTGATTACCCTACCGTTGCTCATTCTGAAATTAAGTGAAACGGTCGCTGCAATCAATTCTTTGCCGTTTCTTGTTTTAGCCATAACTCTTCCGTTTCTTCGTCTCTCTGAGCATGTGAGTACCTCAAACGAGCGTATTGACGTTCTCTACACCGTGCTCACCTTGCCCCTTTGGTTCTGTGTCATTTCCCATCCCAAAACTCGAGAAAACCGTACGCCCGACGTCCTCCAAAGACACCGGCGAGCCATCTCTTGCTCCAGTGAGTTTCTTGACAAACCAACCACGTCACTTTGTGCCCCTTGCTTCCAGGAACATGACCAATCAATCGGATTTGATTTTCGTTGCAGTTTGACACCGGACTTCGAGTTTGTTCGTCGTCGGCCGTCGCTCCGTTCGTCGTCGATTCCTTCCAATCCGGTAACTTCTAGCGCAATTCCTTTTAGCCGTAGAATCACCTTGTCATTCTCTACGTGATAATCTCTTTCGTTTCGCGAAATTTTGAGTTTTTGTGCGGATTTGGCCGTCGTGCCACGCTGGCCTGCTGGCGCGCCGTGGTTCGCCGCTGCTCGCTATCTTGGGTCTTCTCCTTGCCACCGTGTTTCATGAGCTTAGCGTCGCCGAGCCGTCTTCACCCACCATCGGCCGTCGCCGCCGCCGAAGGCCGCCCGCCACCTGCGCCGCACCCGCCATGGCGCGTCAGGCGTCGCCGCCGCCACCGTTTCCATCTTGGCATGCGTGGCGGCCCCCCTCTCGAGCTCCCTCCCGGCGTGTTCCCTCTTCCCTTGGCCTCTCCCTCCAGCGCTGCTTGCTGCTCTTGTCTCCATGGCTTGCTCTCTGTACAGACACTTTGAGAAGAAACTTGAGCCTATGACCAGTGGGGCCCAGCTGTAAGAGAGTTAAGAAATCAGGAAATCCAGAAAAAAGAAAAGATTCCAAAGAATATTCCTCGGTTTTCCAATTTTCAGGATTTTTGAGAATTCAAACAATTGTTTCTCCTCCGTCGTAACTCCGAATCGAGTGATTCCAATTGCTAAATTCATCTAAATTCATCCTCTATCTGCCGGTATTTTTATTATAATTTTTAGTTTCTGTTTAATTTATTTTATTCTTTTCGTGCACCGTTTTGCGCGTAGTCGAAGAAGCTGCCGTAGTCGCCAACGAAAGAGAAGACTCTCAGAGTAACGCAGCGCACCTCGTCGACGAAGGCAAGTCTCCTTGACGCACATTGATCCTATGGTTTGCAAATGTTTTACAAAAGTTTTATACCATGCATTGCTATTTATATAAAGACGATGTTCAATATAGGTTGGTAGTTAATCCGAATTGATAATACCACCTTGATGTTGAAATCCATGTTCATTTGTAACCCTAGATTGCTGTGATATATCATGATCATATTAGGTTGTGATATATTTTGTTTAGTGCGTTAGATGAGCTTAGTTGCAGAATTGATTAAAATATTATGGATGGGTTGCTTTGAAAATGTTGTTGAAATGTGTTCTATTGAAACTGTAGCAAAGAGATTGCTGCTGTGATTGCAAAATAAAAATAAAATAAAAAATGGTTTAGATTGGGGCGGAATGGTTTGTCGGGCGGGTGCAGAAGGAGCACTGGTTCTGGCCGCCCTAATCAATTTAAGGACCAACGCTTATGACTGCCCATTCTAAGCATTACCGTGCAACCACATGTCAAATGGGCTCTGACCTGGCTGAATAATTTGTAGAAACCTAACTTAGACTCGCCAGTTGGTGGAATGTGGGTACCAGATGGAGGCAAGTCGTATTTTCCCACACGGCGCAAGAGGGGGCTTCTATACTGGGCAGATGGAACCCTAATAGCGGTGAAACCTCACGGTGAGTCGGGTTAGGCGATACATTGTAAAGGCCTTGTCATGATCTCTCCGCCGCACACCAAAGGAAGTGTGTTAATCGCGTGGCACTAAAGAGATGATCATGTCTTGTGGGTAAAGCAGTACACCGCTGCGAGTTAAAACTATTGAATAGCCGTGCCTACGGTCAAGGGCAAAGCGAAGAATGCTTTCATCTTGGTAGACTTGGTTTTGGTTTTAGAAATAATCGATGTTTTGTTTTGGGATTAGGGAGTAGATAGAACTCTCGGATATATATTTGGCGATTGAGCCAATCGGGTAGATGGAACTGCTTTTGATCATGACAGTAGAGTCATGAGTTGGTTTACCTTAATCTTTTAAATCGTGATAGAGCCTTTATACTAGTGATGGTAGATAGAACCTTCACTAGAATATTAAATAATTCAATTGTTAAATCATTGTTTAAAATGTGCATTGTGAAAATTATTATTATGTATGGTTTGATAAAACTTGGCTTTATGCAAAAGAACCCTATTAAGCCTTTCCTTGGAAAGCCCTACATGTTGCATTTTCCCAGACTTGCGGAGTACGTTTGTACTCACATGCTACACACAAATTTTTCATCAGAGAACTACCAAGATGCAGTTGAAGGCAACGAGTTCTATGCCGAGGAGTTTGATGAAGATCACCAGATAATAAGCGCGCGGCTCCTAGTAAATGCCTGTGGTGTTTTATGGGTTTTATCATTTTGTTATTTGTTTCCGTTGCTGTGAACTCAGGTCATGTGACCAGGTGATGTAATAAATAGCCATGTGGCTGGTACTTTACATTTATGATATTACTTCGTTATGTTCTGGTTATGATTATCACTGCTTCACTGTGTGTACTAGCAACTGATCTGGGACTAGTACAGAAATACACAGGAGATTTTGGATGGTAAATCTGGGGTCTCACAGGATCCGAACTTCGGGTAAAAAATCGTCATCTCCAAGTTTGCTTCTTACTCTTGCTTTAGTATTTGATTTTAAATCTTGAAATTGCCTGATCTACTTTTCTAGTGAGTTTTCGGCTAGATCTCTATTTGCTTCAAGTATTCTAGGCTAACTAGTTTAATTTGGTGTATTTAATATCCCCAAATAGCCTAGATCTCTTTTGCGAGCTGTGTGCTCTGGAGCATTCGGAATATCCGAATAGAACCCCAGATACTCCAGATAACTCGGACTATCCGGATATAACCTCGGACTATCCGAACTACTCGGACAGTCCGAAGTTTCTGTATTCCGCTGCGATTTAGTTTTAAATTTTTTAATTCACCTATTCACCCCCCTCTAGGCGACATCCCCTGTGCTTTCACTTCCACACCACTCACATCCCTAAAGGTATTATGGAAATGAAGAGGCGAGAATTCCACAAGTTGCAGCAAGGAAACCTTTCAGATCGTATATTGAATCGGTTCATCACCGTCCGAGACACGCTTCGAGGATGTTGCCACTGATGAGGCCAAGATTTGGCGCTTCATGGAGGGTCTTGACCCTAACATCAAAGTTCAACTGGTCTCTAATGACTTCCCCTCGTTTCAGCACATGGTAAATAAGGCTTCGGTTCAAGAGGATGCCCAGAGTCAGCTTTATGAGTCAAGGAAGAGAAAGATGATCTATCAAGGTCAACGTGGTGCCAGTAGCCTGTGCCTCGCTTTTTCGGCCTCGACCAAGCAGCCAAGAGTGTCTAGTGCTGCCAGAACTCCAGTCTCAACACCTCGTTAGTTTGCTCAAGCCTCTGCTAGCAACGCAGGACGTCAAGTTCAGAAGAACAACACAGCTATAGCAGGAATCCAATGCTTCAACCGAAGGGAGATAGGACATTATGCTAGTAATTGCCCCAGAGCGCCAAGTCAGGACCCTATTCGTTCAACTTAGGGACCACACCACTCAAGCGCCTACACGGCTTCGGGGAGAGGAACAACGCAGACTACAGACTTCAAGACGGTCGGGAGAGGACGTGTTAATCACGTCACTGCTGAAGAAGTCCAAGACACACCGGATGTGGTGTATGGTAAATTCTTTGTCAACTCAGTACCTACTTCAGTTTTATTTGATTCGGGTGCAACACATTCCTTCATATGAGAGTATTTGGTTAGAAAGCATGGATGGGATATAGTTCAGCTTAGAAATCCCTTATTAGTTCAATCCCCTGGTAAAGAACTAAGAACAACTGCTATTTGCCCAAAAATGGATATAATTATAAAAGGGGTAAAGTTCCGAGCGAACTTAATATTATTGGATACTAAGGGTATAGAAATAATCCTTGGAATGGATTGGTTAACCAAGTACAAGGGTCAGATAGACTGTGCTAGTAGATCTATCTCCCTTACTAGGCCTGAGGGAATTCGAGTGGAGTTCCTGTCTAATCTCTCCTCTAAGGAGGGTAGTACCCTGAACCGACTAAAAGGTACATCTTTAGAAAATGTGCCCATAGTGAATGAATACCCAGATGTATTCCCAGAAGATCTGCCTGGTATGCCACTAGACCGGGATATTGAGTTTATTATTGAGCTTGTACCTGATACAGCTCCTATCTCAAAAAGGCCTTACCGGCTACCTGCTAATGAGTTAGTAGAGATGAAGAAACAAATTGAAGAATTGTAAGAGAAAGGATTTATCAGACCAAGTTCTTCACCTTGGGGTTCACCGGTAATCTCTGTTAAGAAGGATGGTGGTCTGAGAATGTGCATAGATTACCGATCTTTGAATGAGGTTACAATAAAGAATAAGTATCCTTTGCCCAAGATAGATGATCTATTTGACCAGTTGAAAGGAGCTCAAGTGTTCTCAAAGATTGATATGAGATCAGGATATCATCAGCTTAAAATCAAAAAAGAAGATATCTCAAAAATAGCTTTCACTACCCGTTATGGATTGTACGAGTTTACAATGATGCCCTTTGGATTAACAAATGCACCGTCATATTTCATGAATGTGATGAATAAGGTGTTTATGGAGCTTTAAGATAAGTTTGTTGTCGTTTTTATTGATGACATTCTTATTTATTCC
The DNA here is from genome assembly GCA_036346375.1 of Guadua angustifolia. Classification (NCBI taxonomy): domain Eukaryota; kingdom Viridiplantae; phylum Streptophyta; class Magnoliopsida; order Poales; family Poaceae; genus Guadua; species Guadua angustifolia. Next base: position 771,358 of record JAYEVE010000332.1, read on the forward strand.
AAGAATAAGAAAGAGCATGAGGATAATTTGAGGATAGTATTGGAAAAGCTCAGAGAGCATCAGCTTTTTGCTAAGTTCAGTAAATGTGATTTTTGGTTGAAGGAAGTTTTCTTGGGTCATGTCATCTCGGCTGAAGGAGTAGCAGTTGATCCTGATAAAGTGAAGGCCGTGCTTAATTGGGAGCAACCCAAGTCTGTTTCGGATATCAAAAGTTTTCTTGGACTAGTAGGATATTATCGGCGTTTTATTGAGGGTTTTTCCAAGATAGCGAGACCTCTTACTCAACTTTTGAAAAAGGAGAAGAAGTTTGAATGGACTAAGTCTTGTGAACAAAGTTTCCAGGAATTGAAGAAGAGGTTAACTTCAAGACTCAAAGATTTGTAATCACGGATATTCATAAGAATTTTAAAGTTTTCTGTGATGCTTCAAAGCAAGGTCTTGGATGTGTTTTGATGCAGGAAGGAAAAATTATAGCTTATGCCTCAAGACAACTGCGACCCCATGAAGAAAACTACCCAACTCATGATTTGGAGTTAGCAGCAGTCGTGCACGCATTCAAAATTTGGAGGCATTTTTCGATTGGGAATTGATGTGAGATCTATACGGATCATAAGAGTTTGAAATACATTTTCACTCAGCCAAATCTCAATTTGAGGCAGAGAAGATGGTTGGAATTAGTTAAAGATTATGATATTGGTATCCATTATCATCCCGGAAAAGCTAATGTTGTTGCGGATGCTTTGAGCAAGAAAAGTTATTGCAACAATGTTATGGTTCAGGAAAGTCACCAAGACTTCATGAAGAGTTCAGACGCCTCAACTTGGAATTGGCAAATGAAGGTTGTATTTTCAATGTCGGCGCATTCAACCTCGAAGATCATATCGAGAGGCTCAAAAGAATGATAGTGGTAAAAGCAGACCTAAAAGATGGTATGAAGAAGGAAAATTTTACTGAATTTTACCAAGATGAGAAAGGTATTGTTTGGTTCGGGAAAAGAATAGTAGTCCCTAATCAAAAAGAGATCAAGGATGTAATTTTGAAGGAGGCCCATGATTTGGTTTATTCTATTCATCTGGGAAGTACCAAGATGTACGCAGATTTGAAGGAGAAATATTGGTGGTCAAATATGAAAAGAGAAGTTGCTGATTTTGTGGCATCGCCAGATATTTGTCGCCTTGTTAAACCAGAGCATCAGAGACCAGTTTAGGTTTATTGCAACCTTTGCGTGTTCTGCTTGGAAATGGGAAGAAATAGGAATGGATTTTATCACCGTACTTCCCAGAACTAAGTCCAGATATGATTCAATATGGGTTATTGTGGATAGATTAACTAAGGTTGCACACTTTATTCCTATGAAGACAGCATATACTGGTGATAAACTCGCAGAGCTATACATGGCCAAAATTGTATGTTTGCATGGTGACGGATGCCCATACCAGGGGTACCTCACAGTAAAGTATACATCTATTTCAAGATCATACTTCTTCGAGTTATCTAGCCTCGGAGTCCGGGCTGACAACAGCGCAGGAACCCTGAAGGTGAAACCGACATGGCCCTCGTCCCTCACTGAAAGGGGGTTATGACCGACATTGAATGTAATACCAACTGGGCCACGCTGGACCACATCCTCATCAAAGGCCTCCCTAGACCCCAAAGGGTCACCCGCCTCGATTACTCCGCCCGAACCTCAGATCGAACGCTCCCACCGGCCCCGACCGACCCAGGGCCGACGGCTCCATAGGCACCTACTCCGACCCGACCCCGCATCGAGTGCCACCACAGGCTCCAACCAGGACCCCGACCAGAGTCTTCGCAATCTTCGGCCCCAGCCTCTCGCCACATCGCAGATCTCACGAAAGCGAGGTCACATTGCCTGACGGACTTAACAGTAACATTGGGGCGGATGGTTCCTTCCCAAGACAACCGGAGGGCGGTCTCAGCTAAAGCACCCGTCTTTTCAAGACGCCAAGATCGACATGCGCGGAGGAGGGTGTGCGCCCCAAAAGGGCGCCTGCCAGTTGTTCTACTTCCACCCGTATGGGATGTGCTAGAGCCTATCACCATCATGACCAAGACCCGGCCGCCGGACGAAGAGCCCACTCACATCATGACCAAGACCAGACGCCTTGACGTAGCATTCCCTACCTCTTTTTCAAAATCCTCGTAACCTGCGCCTCGGCCTATATAATGGGAGGTGGTCCTTGGAGGAGGGGATAGATTTTCTTTCCTTCACACGCACCCACGTGAGTTCGCTCACCGGCACCTCCCCTTAGATCGCTCAGGGTTCTCCGACCCGGATCGGCGCCAAGCTTAGGAAAGCCCTCCCGATTCCTTCTCCCCGAGCGAGTGATAAGGGCTTGTCCTTAGCCTCCGTTTGTAACCTCTGGTTGCTCCCCGAGCTCAGGGCAATTCAAACCGCAACCGCGAACTGGAAGTAGGGACATTCAGCCCGAACCAATATAAATCCGGGACTTCTTTGGTCTAACCATTCGAGGAGAGGGGACGCGCAACCCCCTATACTTACAAATTCATTGCTTGTTATATTTAAACAGCGGTTATGCGCGCTGTAGGGGGCTTTCGCGTCATCTCCGTGATCTCTGAATTCCATTTCCTCCTCGATGGCATTCTTCACCGACGACGGCTGCTCTCAAGGCTAAGGGGCCGGATCCGCCTCGGCTCCTTTGACTTCATCACCGCCCCAGAGAGTTCGATTCATCTCGCCACTTTCGAGCACGAGCATCCGCCTCGAGCACAGACTCCGTCGTCCGCACTCGGTGGCCTCGCCTTGGGGACCTGCGCGGACCCCAAGGTGGAGTCCGTCAGAGCCACGCTTACCTCAGTAGCGGTCCGGCGAGCTCAAGGCGATCACAAGCATCACCCCCGAGCTCGCAGACTCGTGGCTACGATCGGCCATTTGCCGACTTCCGTCTACGACTTCTTTGAAAGTTCCTCGGCCTCGACTCGGCCAGACGCGGAGCAAACCTCCAACGCATTGTACCCTCGCGAGTGTAATGTGGTGGGGCCGGACGCCCCGGCCACCACCTCCATTAGCCCAGAACGCCGCCCGCCGAGGCACGGAGGTGGAACCAACGCGAGCGCGCTGAGGCCCTTCAAACTCGCCAGACGGAGCTCCGGTAGCAACGCTGAGGCTTGAGGCTCAAGAAGCCGAGCTTGTCAAGCTCCAGGCCGCCTGAGCAAGGCAAGCCCGGTCTTCCAGACGACCTGCCATACAATGATGCGATGACAGTTCAACAAGAGTCGCCGAGGATCGCACGACCTTCCCAGATTTCCCACGCCGGCCAGAATGTCGCCAGAAGAAGAATCTTTGCCGCAGCATCCGAAGAAGACCCAGGGCCAAGGCCACCTACCGAACCTCCGGGGTAGAACGTCTTCGCGATCCAAAGATGTAGCCTTCCGCTTCTTCCGCCGGGCTTCTTCCATCAGAGCAAGATCGCCGCTAACTCGCCCGGGGTTCCGGCGCCAACAAATGCTGTGTCGCGAGCAGCTCCCGAGCTCTCGCGACAGTGGCGTGAATACTCAAAGGAAGCCGAATGTTCGCGCACCGTGGGGGTCTTAAGAAGACGGACAACAAGACGATCGAGCCCCGGTCAGCAGACAGCGGCCGCCATCGCCATCGTAGTTCGAGCCCGACGGGGCCACGGCGTTGGTGAAATCCGCGTACGAACTCCCCACAGATTCTCGCCCCACCAACATAACTAAGTACTGCGGGGCCACGAACCCTGTTCCGGTTAGAAGACTTTCGCTCGCAGGCGGGAGGCGCCACCGACGATCTCTTCATCATCCAGTACCTCCCCATCTACCTCGCGGATTCTGCCCGAGCATGGCTCGAGTATTTGCCCGCGAACACCATCAGGAACTGGGCCGACCTAAGGAGCGTCTTCGTCGGTAACTTCTGTGGCACTTACAAACGCCTCGAACTCTCGATCTCAAAAGCTGCAAGCAGCAGCCAGGGGAGTTTCTCCGGGATTACATCCGATGATTCTCCCAACAATGCAATGAGCTCCCCGACATCACCGACGCCGATGTTATCGGTGTTCATCTACGCACTCGCCGAAAGCTCGTGCATAAGCCGGTCATACGCCAAGCCCAGACCACCAAGGAGCTCCTCGACATTGCCACCAACCAGCGCCGGCGAGGATTTGTTGAAGCTATCTTCGATAAGGGGAAGGCTAGCGAGAGGTCGGCCGACGACGGTGCTACCTCGACCGCCACGACAAGAAGAAACGGAAGGAAGCAGGTGAGGGTTCTGTGGTCGCGCAACCGACCACCCCGCTAAGCAAAGAAAGCGCCAGACCTCACCACTAAAAAGCGATGGGTACCAATGTCCGTGATCATGGGTACCCACAAACACAAGTATGAGGATTGCGAAACCTGGCGTTTCATCTCCGGAACCTCCGCGACGGGGTAAGGGGAAGCGACTTCAAGCACCGATGCCGAGCTCAAGGAAGTGGTCAAGAGTTCCCGAACCCGATGGTCGCCTCATGATCTTTGGCGGACCGACCGGCTCGACGACAAGCATCGCAGGCTTGCCTTCCGCTGGTTCACCACAGCTGCTCCCCGTGCGCCCAAGTATCTTCGGCGGTCGGAGTCGCCGATCACCTTCGACGGGCCGATCACCCGATCACGCCCCGCACCCGGAGGTACCCTCGGTCGTGGGCCCCCATTGTGGGGATGAAGCGCCTCCAAGGTGCTCATGGATGGCGGCATCGCCTCAACATCCTCAGTATGTCGAGACTTTCGATGCCCCGGGAATCCTCGCTCAAGTCTCCGACTGCTAAGCAAGCGCCTTTCCACGGCATCGCCCCTGGTCTCCGAGCCCATCCGCCGGGCAGATCGACTGCCCAGAACTTTTGGCGCACTGTGCCAACTTCCGCACCGAGACCTCACCTTGAGGTCGTGGGGTTTCGCCCTATCACGCCATAATGGGAGGCCATGCTACGCCAAGTTCATGGCGATCCCCAACTACACTTACCTCGTCAAGATGCCGGGCCATGAGTCATCACCATGGCGATCCTTTCAGCTTCGCCATAACCGCGAGAAGCGGTTGTGAGTTGGCGTCTGGCGATCATTGCGTCTCACGAGCTTGAGAATCTCCGGAAGGAGACCTCTGAGTCCGCCCCCGACTCCAGCAAGTCGGGGTCCGGATCCTTCAAGTCCGCTAAGGATACGAACGGTCGCGGTCGATCCCAAGATCCGACCAAGACTGCGGCGATCGGAGCCACGCCCCGCTTAAATAGCAAGGCGCTCGCCGACTTCCTCGCGCCAATCGACGCCTTTGCATGGAAACCTTCCGACATGCCAGCATCCCACGGGAAGTCGCTGAGCACTCCTTGAATATTCGGCTTGGTTCAAGGCCGGTCGTCCAGCGCTTGCGCCGCTTCGACGAAGAGAGGCGCAAGATCATCGGCGAGCAAATCGCCAAGCTTTGGCTAAAGGGTTCATAAAAGAGGTCCGCCACCCCGAGTGGCTGGCCAACCCTGTGCTTGTAAAAAAGAAGTCGGGGCAATGGAGAATGTGCGTTGATTACACGAGCCTCAACAAGGCATGTCCTAAGGACCCTTTTCCATTGCCCCGCATCGACTGTTGTCGATTCCACCACAGGTGCGAATCCCGCTCTTTCCGGACGCCTACTCAGCTACCACCAGATAGCGATGAAGGAGTCCGATCAACTCGGACCTCATTCATCACTCCGCTCATTTCGTTACATTGAACGATGCCGTTCGTCTCGAAAACGCGGGTGCTACATACCGGCGGCGTATGCAAACGTGTTTTGATGACCAGACGGCGTAACATTGAGGCGACGTTGACGATATTATCGCCAAGACTAAGAAGGTTGACAACCCGTCGCCGACTTAGAGGAGACTTTGCGAACCTCAAGGTTTCGTGATCGCTCAACCCGAGAAGTGCGCTGGGTCCCCAAGGAAAACTACTTCGCTTCATCATCTCCGAGCCGCATCAAACTAATCGGAGAAGATTGCGCGATCATGAAGATGGGTCCAATCAAGCAACTCAAGGAGTCCGAAGTCGATGGGATGCCTAGCGGCCTTGAGACGCGTTCGTCTCCGCCGTGAGCGCGGAATGCCGCTTTATAAGCTGCTCAAGAAGTCCGGCCACTTCATCTGGACGCAGGAAGCGCAGGAAGCCCTCAACCGATTGAAGGCATTCTTAACCACACCCCCAGTGTTGGTCTTCCCAACGCCAGAAGAGTCGCTCCACCTCTACATCGCCGCCCGACGGAAGTCATTAGCGCGCTCGTTGTAGGAGCGAACCAAGAAGGTCACAGACTCAAGGTGCGCTGCCGATGTACTTCATCAAGTACTCTCCGAGTCCAAGGCCCTGTATCCTCGGTGTAGAAGCTTTCACGCGGTGCTCATCGCCAAGAGGAAGCTATTCCACTACTTCGACCGCATCGATCTCGTGCATAACTTCCATGCCGCTTGGCAGATCATTCGCAGCCGTGACGCCCGTAAGAATAGCCAAATGGGCTCTCGAGCTCAACGGCCACGATATATCGTACGTTCCTCGGACGGCCATCAAGTCGCAGGCCTTGGCCGACTTCGTCGCCGAGTGGACCAAAGCCCAGGCGCCACCCGCGCCCAAAGACCCCGAGTACTGGACGATGTATTTCGACGGATCCTACACTAAAAACGGAGCGGGCGCTGGAATTGTCCTCGTCTCCCCACTTGGAAACAAGCTTCAGTACGCGATTCGGCTGCACTTCGATGCCACCAACAATGTCGCCAAGTACGAAGCACTCGTCAACGGTCTCCGGATTGCTGCCGACCTCGGCGCGCGCCGCCTCTACGTGCACGGCTACTCCAAGCTTGTCGTCGACCAAGTCATGAAGGCTTCCGAGCCTCGTGACGAACCTCTTCAAGGGTTTCGAACTTCACCATAGCTACCGCCGCTCCAATGGGGAAGCCGACTACCTAGCCAATCTGGCTTCCAGCCGGGGACCAGTCCCGTCGGGGATCTTTGTCTCCGACCACTACAAGCCCACCGTCCGGCCGGATTCTCCTCTCGAACATCGTGCCCTCAAGATGCGCCCACTCCGATCGCCGAAGGCCCAAAGCGAGCCTTCTAAATCAATCCACGCGGTTGGTCGACGACCGATCGAGGAAACCTTTCATCAACCGGCTAACCGACAGATCTCTCCCCGCCGATCCCACCGAGGCCCGGCGCCTCGCCCGGCGGGCGAAATCCTTTGTATTGGTCGGAGAATACCTCTACAAGAGAAGCCCCTCCGGGGTCCTCCGTAGCGCATCCCGCTAACTAAGGAAGCGGTGCTGGCCGACATCACGCCAGATCTGCGGCGCATCTTCTCGCGCCCCACGATCCCTTGTGGGCAAAGCCTTTCGCCAAGGTTTTTACTAGCCAACGGCGATGGCCGATGCCGAGCATATTGTTCGCACTTGCGAAGGTGCCAATTTTTTGCTCGACAGACGATCTTCCCGCAAGAAGCCCCGCAGACGATCCCTATTACATGGCCGTCGCGCTTGGGGATTTGATCCGGTCGGTCCCTTTAAGAAGGCGACGGGCTTAACGCACTGCCATCGCAGGTGGACAAGTTCACCAAGTGGATAGAGGCTAAGCCGCCGCCACCATCACTTCGCCCAGCGCCAACTTCTTCCGCGACATCGTCTATCGCTTTGGAGTCCCGAACTCCATCATTACCGATAATGGGACGCAGTTCACAGGGAGAGAATTCCTTGAGTTCTGCGACGACTTCAATATCCGCGTCGATTGGGCAGCTGTGGTCCATCCGCGGACTAACGGCCAGGTCGAGAGCGCCAACGGCATGATCCTCCAGGGGCTAAAACCACGGATCTTTGATCGATCGAAGAAATTGGCGGACGATGGGCACCGAGCGCCTCCATCCTTGGAGCTGCGCAGACCACGCTGACCCGATCGACCGGGTTCACACCATTCTTTCTGGTGTTCGGCGCGGAAGCCGTTTTGCCTACCGACCTGGACTACGGCGCACCACGACTGCAAGCTTTCGACGAGGCGCGGGCTCGACAAGCAAAGAAGATGCCATCGACCACCTTTGACGTAGCGCGATGTGGCGTTTGGCGATCGGCCAAGTATCAATAGACGCCATGGCGTTATTTATGATCGACAGTCCGCGGACGGTCCTTCAACGCTGGCGACACGGTTTTGCGCCAGTCCACCCAACGCCAAGAGTACAAGCTATCCCTCCATGGAAGGACCTTCACCGCCGTGGAAGTCCTCCGACCCGCACCTTTCGACTAAAGACGCCGACGGCAACGTTGTACCCAACACATGGAATATCGAAAAGTTAAGGTGATTTTATCCCTAAAACTTTATCCTTATTCCTGCGACTTTGGCAAAACCTCTAGGCCGGGTTAACGCATCGATCACACCCGATCATCGTGTGTCGCTCAGAGGACTGCCTACCCGCATGGCCATCTGAGATCGTGCACCAACCAAACAGCGTGACCCATCTTGGTGGTAACTTGTTTTGCCGAAAGCGCTATGGCCCACACCCCAATGCCATGATCTCAAGAAGCGCTATGTGAAAAGAGATAACCATATGGGGCGGTCCTTTATCGGTTTGGAGCACGCCTCTGGGCCGGCGGTTTCACCACGACTTTTGCGTTTCCTTCAAAGTATCAGCGCCCTAGCCCTATACCCGCACAACCTCGAAAGATTCCTAAAGGCCACGGTCATCCGGTGAAGCGCTCGTCATGAAGGAGAAAACGCACAATATAAGGCAAAATCCCCAAAAAAAAGGCTGCATTATGTAGTGTGCGTATATTACAAAAAAAAGAAGAAAAAAGGTGGGGAGGGAGCCTGAGCCGTCTCTAGGCTACGATCAGCGCCGCCTCGCCGATGTCGTGCTGAGCTGCCGCCGCTCAAGACGCCACCCACCGCCACCTTCTCCGCCCGGTCGCACTTCGCCCAGCGCTTGGTCCAAGTCCCCCTCAATCCCAAGAACGGTTGCAATCGGGTCAAAGGACACGTCCGGGCGCAAGAAAGCCAAGACAGACTCCGCCGCTGCCAAGGAAGCAACACCCGCAGCTTTAACGCCAGAGGGCGCGGGCAAGCCGGGGCGTCGGCCACCGGTTAAGGCGAAGGCATATCCCCCGGTAAGCTCCAGAGGTCTGGCGGCCTCACCCCCAGAACCCAAGCTCCCCGCCCATGTTCTCAAGGTTGGAGCAGGAGAGGAGGCCCTTCCGAGGATAGCTGCTCACAGACATCGAGCCGAGGTCCTCCACGGCTGCCTCTGCTCTGGCCGCGACGACGCTGCCTTCACGCCGTGGCGAGCCTCCTCGAGGGCGGCGACCTAAGCCTGCTCCGCCACCTCCTCAAGGCTTGCGCCGGTTCCCTTCGGCGGACTGGTCCGCTTGCTGAAAGCAAGCACTTCCGCCCCTGGATAGTGGTAGCTCATGCGGCTAAGGAAGGCCCAGCGCCGTAGCGGCCGTACATCAAGCTTCCCGCCCTCGTCAGAGAAGCGGCGGCCGCGCCTCCCACCGAGGTGGCCGGCGCGAGTAAAGAGATGGTTCGCTAGAACCAGAGCCAGTAGCGCTGGTCAAAATAGCAAACAGTTCAACATTAGCAACAAAAGGAAAACCGAAGCCATCGCCAGGACGAACAAAGAAGACTCACTCCGAACGAGGATTCTGGATATGGAAGATCGACGAGGGCAATACGAGCCCACTCCTTCTCGCACGCATCAACGACAGATCGGCAACACGGGATCTCTTGGGGCCCGACCCCAGGGGGTCCATTGCTGCCTCCCGCTTGCCGGCCCTACGATCATCGCCGCCACTCGCCATCAACACCCTTAACACTGATCCTTCTCCTCTTCTCTTGACAAAGGGCAAAAGCAGAACAGGACGGCGGAGGGGACGAACTGCGCGTAGTGGCTCTTTCTCTCCGCGCCCTATTTATAGGGCCGGGGCGGAGCGGTCGAAGTGGAGCCGTCCCGGGCGACGCGTCGCACGGACATTAACTTCACGTCCCACGCGACGGGACGTGCCCTGTCCACACCCCTCGCCTAGCATTAAAATGCGACGTGACGGTTGAGGTGAAAGGACGCGATCGATCCGGTTTCGTTTTCGCTCCGGCCAGCATCGTCGGCGAAAATAGGTGCCAAGCAACGTCTGGATGGGCCACGGTGGCCCCGAGTAGAGGGCTCGGCCGCCACAACACCTCCCGCGTCCAAAATAAAAGATAAGGCAATTTTTTCCTTAAGAGTTTTTCCGTATACGTTTTTCCACTTCGAGTCCGGGCGCTGTGTAGCAAACCGCAAACTAGGTCCCCACACACCGCCCGAGGGCTACAAACTCACGCACTTTTACGGGTCAGGTGACCCGGTCGGCTATGTGATCTTCCCCAACGGAAGTCCCTCAGACCCGAAGTGCTACGGCCTACGCCCCAGCGGCTACGGTTGCGAAGTAGTGCTTTGCGGAAAAAGAGAACACCCGTGTGATACGATCCATGGCCGGTCGGGAACGCTCCTGCCCCGTGGCAAGTGCAAGAGAACATTACATTCCTACCCAAAAATTTCTTATTATCCAGGCTTTCCTAAAAGGCGTTAACATATCGACCCGAGCTTGCATAACCCCTACGGTCTTCTAAGTCACGATCATCGAATATTCATCTTCCCTGCGAAGCACGAAGAATAACAATCGGACCTATGCAATGGTTCGACTGGCCATTTGGTTCCCCCACTATGGTACCTACCAAAGCATGTGCTAGCCGGACAAACGTCGGCCGAGCCCTCGCCGATCCAGACGCGCCTCCCGTTGCAAACGCCACGACAAGCCACCGTAAGACGACGCCTCGATCATTTCGTTTCAGATTTTAATTCCCGCGACGACATTAAATGCTTGCGAGGACGCTGGGTATCGCTTGGGCTTAAACGCCCATGACCCTTGATCTCCGCTTCGGTCGACTCAAACCGCCCGGCAGGGGGGAGATAAAGTCCACTGTGCCTTTGTGGTCTCGAGGTGGCGAGAAGGCTTGAATGCTCGACGAATAAGACTGGCCGCCAGGCCCTAAGGGCGGATCCACGGATGGATCTCACGACCTCGGCAGTGCAAGCGAGCGAGGGGTTTAAGGCGAAACTCGGTGGGTCTTTAGTTGGGTTGGCGGACGACCCAATCGCCTTAGCTCATGTCCGAGACCATACTTCAAACTCTCCCACGGAGCCCCCGAAGGGCAAGAGCCACCGCGCCCGAAGTTATGAACTGCCGGGGTCCCAGACGGATTGAGTAAAGAAAGGTTTTTATGGGTCGCCTCAATGGTCGGACACCCGACGCAGGGATCGTCCGCTCGGAGGTCACCAGACCTCCAGGGCCCACTCGGATAACCCGTTTGTAGCTCCACGAGCACGGTGTTCGGCCGACGTAGGCAAACACGCATCTGCTCACCCCCTCCAGGTCCCACACCTGCGGACGGGGCGTACACGTGGGACCGACAGCGGCCTCTCCTCTCGCAGATTGCCTCGCCCGACGAGGACTCGAGATGGATGCCCTTCGCCCAGCTACGGCGTAAAAATGGCACTAACACGCCCAGCTACGGCGTAAAAATGGCACTAACACGCAGCTACGGTGTAAAAATGGCACTAACACGCCCAGCTACGGCGTAAAAATGGCACTAACACGCCCAGCTACGGCGTAAAAATGGCACTAACACGCCCAGCTACGGCGTAAAAATAGCACTAACACGCCCACCACGCGTAAAAATAGCACTCGGGAATCTAACCTCTCGCAAGGCATTCGACCTCCTCGCCGACCACGGCGCGTCTAGCTACGACGTTAAACAAGCACTTTCGGGAACCGAACCTCTCACGAAGGCATCCGACCTCCTGCCGACCACATCACCAAGGCCCAAACCACGACGTTAAAAATAGCACTCGGGAACCGTAACCTCGTGCGAAGGCATCTCGAATTCCCTGCCGGTTACGGCCGCACCTAGCTTCGACGAGAAGCAAGCAGCCCGCGTAAGGCACCCATGCCGACCGACATGGTCACGCATTAGGACCCTCCGACCGAGCCAGTCGGATTCATTTTGACTTGCGTGACCCCCTGACCAGCTCTCCGACCTGCTCGGGGGCTACACCCATCAGGTGCACTCGCGCGCACCCAGTCGAAACCAACCAACCAGGCTGGTCGGACTCGGCCAAGCAGGATGTCCTTCTCCAGGAAGACCTGTTGCTTCTTCACGCCCGCAGACCTTTGAGAAGACCTTACTGCATTTAAAATGAAAGGTCCCTCCAGGAACGCTTGCGTTTCAGGACGGCCCTGGGGCTATCAAGGATGCCCATACTGTGGGTACCTCAAAGAAAGTATACATCTATTTCAAGATCATACTTCGAAGTTATCTAGCCTCGAGTCCGGCCGACAACAAATAGCAGAACCCCGGCTGAAACCGACATGGCCCTCGTCCCTCACTGAAAGGGTGGTTATGACCGACATTGAATGTGATACCAACCGGGCCACGCCGACCACATCCTCATCAAAGGCCTCCCTAGACCCCAAAGGGTCACTCCGCCTCGACATTCACCCAACCTCGGATCAGACGCCCCACCGGCCCGACCACCCAGGGGCCGACGGCTCAGAGGGCACCTACTCGACCGACCCGACCAAGATCGAGTGCCACCACAGTGCTCCAACCAGACCCGACCGAGTCTTCGCAATCTTGGCCCTGATCTCGCCACACCAAAGAATCTACGCCGAAAGGTGTCACCCGCTGTACGGACGTTAACGGTAACATTGGGGCGGATGGTTCCTTCCCAAGACAACCGAGGGTGGTCTCGGCTTAAAGCACCTGCCTTTTCAAGACGCCAAGATCTCGACAGCGCCAGAGGGCAGGTGTCGCGCCCGAAAAGGGCGCCATTGCTAGGTCTACCCACCCCGTATGGGATGTGCTAGAGCTCACACCATCATGACGAAGACCAGTCGCCGGACGAAGAGCCTTCCGTCATCATGACCGAAGACCAGGACGCCCGGACGTAGCCTTCCCCTACCTCTTTTTCAAAATCCTCGTGTAACCTGCCCCCTCGGCCTATATAATGGGAGGCAGGGTCCTTGGAGGAGGGGGATAGATTTTCTTTCCTTCACACGCACCCACGTGAGTTCGCTCACCGGCACCTCCCCTTAGATCGCTCAGGGTTCTCCGACCCGGATCGGCGCCAAGCTTAGGAAAGCCCTCCCGATTCCTTCTCCCCGAGCGAGTGCTAAGGGCTTGTCCTTAGCCTCCGTTTGTAACCTCTGTTTGCTCCCCGAGCTCAGGGCAATTCAAACCGCAACCGCGAATCGAAGTAGGGACATTCATTTTAATCAAGATAAATCCGGACTTCTTTGGTCTAACCATTCGAGGAGAGGGGACACGCAACCCCCTATACTTACAAATTCATTGCCGGTTATACGAAACACCGACACATGGTGTGCCAAAGAAGATCGTGTCAGTTCGAGGTTCCCCGTTTACCTTGAGGTTTTGGCAGAAATTGCATGAGGTTCTGGGCACAAACCTAAACTTTAGTATCGCTACCATCCTCGCATGATGGTCGACGGAAAGGATAAATCAAATACTAGAAGATATGTTGAGAGCTTGTGCTTTGACTTATAGAGGCTCTTGGGATTAGAATTTGCCTTATGCATAATTCTCCTACAACAATAGTTATCAGACAAGTTTGAAGATGGCACCTTTTGAAGCTCTTTATGGGAGAAAGTGTCGAACACCCCTTTATTGGAAAGAAGTAGGTGGTGGTCAAATAATTGGACCTGATATTCTGAAAGAAGCTGAAGAACAAGTCAGAATGATCCGAAACAATTTGAAGACAGCCCAGTCGAGGCAGAAGAGTTATGCAGATAACCAACGCCGGGAATTAAGCTTTGCACCTAGTGATTATGTGTATCTGAAGGTTTCACCTCTCAAGGGAATGCGCCATTTCAGAGTCAGCGGCAAGTTGGCACCTCGCTACATAGGTCCTTTCCCTATAGTAGCCAGAAGAGGAGAAGTTGCTTACAAGCTGGAGCTTCCACCGCAGCTTGTCGATGTGCATGATGTCTTCCATGTTTCTCGCTTGAAGAAATGTCTCAGAGTACTGGGTGCATCGATGCCCTATGAAGAGATGGAATTAAAAGAAGACCTCTCATATCCTCGAGTACCAAATCAAAATCTTAGATGAAGTCGAAGGCCGAACCGTAGCGAGTAATCAAGTTTCAGAAGGTTCAGTGGAGCAACCATTTTGAGAAGGATGCAACTTGGGAGCGAGAAGAGGACCTTAGAGCAGAGTTTTCCGATCCTTTTCTTTCTCCGTCCGAATCTCGGGGACGAGATTCTCTCTAAGGGGGGTAGGTTTATAACATCCCCAATTTCGGGTTTCTGCTAAAAGCTAATTTAAAATAATTAAATTCAAAATTTGGATTTTCCTTGGTTTTCTAATTAACCTGGCATCCATATCCTTCCGAAATTGGAGTTCAATCCTTTATCGTCCGCAAAGACAAAATTTCAAATTTCGGTCCTTATTCGAAATTTCACTCGAGTTCCAAAATGCTCTAAAAATCTCAAAACCTATGGAATTAGGTTCCAAATATTCTATAATGATTTTAGGATTTTTCTCAAGATTTTTGGAATCTCTTTGCTATTTTATCTCTCGCGGCCTTTCATCAAATTCAGTATATTCTTCCCGGAATTGTCTAAATTCTAAAATTCATCCAAAATAAGTGAGACCAATTTTATTGTTTTCCATTTATCCTCTAGTATTTTTAGGATTTTTTTCGGAATTGTTAGATCTTATTCTCTATTTTATTCCGCGTGCCTTTGATTCTACACTATTCAAAATCGGGCCAATAGGAGCTGGACACGTGTCATACACCGTCTTTAAGCTGGGGATTGTCCAGAGGAGACTGTTTCTACCATTTTTATTTCAAAACTTCAATTATCCATAACTCTTGCTTTAATCCACCAAATTTAGTGAAGTCGGATCCTACGCGAATATCTTGATGAGAGCAACAATCTCCCGGCCGGTTTCCTTCCTATCTCCCACTGGATCGGGTGCATTTTACAATCAAAACCACAACATTGATTCGGCAATAACTCGACCGTTTCTTGAGCTTTCTGCGATTCCACTTGGTAAAGCTGCGATTGACTCCTCCATCCCGTGCTCACTTGCTCCCGGTGATTGCTCATCTCCTCCCTTATCAAATCAACCAAAAACCGGAGTTCGACGTCGTTCGTGGACATCACCGTGTCATCTCCTAATCCGGTGAGTCTTTGCTAAATACGACCGCGTCATATTGTTCGCCTTGATGCATAGATCATAACCCCTCAAGAAATTCCAGATTTCATCAAGAATTGCCCTGGGAATTTGTGTTTGATCGTCGACGAACAACCCATCTTTCGTCGCGAAATTCTTCCAATCCGGTAAATTTCAATCCAATTCCTCCTAGCCATAGCTTCATGTGATCATGCTCTACACCGTGCTCTTGCTAGTTTCAGAAAATTTCGTGTTTTGACATGTTTTTGGTCACCATGCCACCGACCCATTCATGGCAATCGCTGAGCGTCGCTCCGGCCACCGTTGTTCGTGTCGTCACTTGCCCCGGCACCGCGATGTCGTCCTCGTTCCAATTTGCTGCTTGCCGCTCGCCGCTGTGCCCTTTAGCTCTGGCTATCCTTTGTGCAAGATGCTCTAATATGTCTCTGTAACACAGGCACACAGGAGAATGAAGCACAGTAGCATAACGATGCTATAGTGCAATTTCACAATTTCATGATTTTATTTCTTATCAAACTTCCTTTGACCCGTTCTCCTCCATCCGAACTCCGAATCGAGTGATTCAAATAACTGATGTTTTGTTTCGGGATTCGGGAGTGGTTAGAACTCTCGGATGTTTTGTTGGCAGATTGAGCCAATCAGTTAGATGGAACCTGTTTTGATCATGACGGATAGAGTCATGAATTGGTTTACCTTAATCTTTTAAATGTGGCGGATAGAGCCTTTATACTAGTGATGGTGGATAGAATCTTCACTAGAATATTAAATAATTCAATTGTTAAAATAACTGTTTAAAATGTGCTTCGTGAAAATTATTATTAAGTATGGTTTGATAAAACATAGTTTTATGCAAAAGAACCCAATAAGCCTTCCTTGGAAAGCCCTACATGTTGCATAATTTCTCAGACTTTCGGAGTACGTTTGTACTCACATGCTATACAAAATTTTGTCATCAGAGAATTATCAAGATGCAGTCGAAAACAGTGAGTTCTATGACGAGGAGTTCGTTGAAGATCGCCAAGATAACTAAGCGCGTGCTCCTAGTCGTCGGCTGTGATGTCTTTTGGGTTTTACCTCTTTGTTATTTGTTTCCGCTGCTTTGAACTCTGGTCATGTGATCGGGAGATGTAATAAATAGCCACATGGCTGATACTTTATATTTATGTTATTACTTCGTTCTGTTCGGTAATGATTCATCACTGTTTGACTGTGTGTACTAGCTACTTATCTGGGACTAGTACAGAAATACACAGGAGATTCCGGATAGCCAATCCGGGGTCTCACAGTTAGTCATATATGAGAAGCATAGTGCCATTAGATATCAACAACAGCTTAGGGAAACAACATTCAGAAACTATAACAACGACAAAAAAATCTAATATAACTCAAAAAAAAAAGTAATGAGGTGATTGAATATCACAGAGATGAGAAAGATTTGTTTACCTGTGAAGCTTAAAGGAATTTGGTCCATAGCGATCACTTGGCAGGTTTATAATTTGAATAGCATTAAACGGACATACCTGCAAGAATAATAATACGAAAGAGATATATTAAGAACATTGCAGGTTAGGCTGGATCAATACCCCAAAAGAAAAAGGAGTTAGACCTTCGCACAAATACCACATCCAATACATAGTTCCTCAGAAATTAAAGAGACTTTCGACGACAGAGTAACTTCAATGCACTGACGCCCTGTCAACGTGGATAAAGAATCACAAGTCAATCTAAAACATAAATAAGGGCAAACTGAAATTAAGAATGATGACTCAGAAAAGAAGATACAGAGCCCAAAAATAGAGAAATCATAATGTGAAAAATAAATTCATCTAGGAGCCCAAAATTTAACTATTTTGAAATCTGAGATATGAATGCAGGATTACACCCTTAATTACAGTGGACATAGAGGTCACTCTGTTCACATGTCTTCTAGCTATTTCGTTGGTTGCCTATAAGAGATACATATATCAGCCTTTTACAATATTTGTCTACAAAGATATAAATAGTTTTAGCATTGATTTAAAATAATATTTTTAATATAAATGGCAAGATATATAAGCTAGTGGATGAACGAAAAAACACCAAACTGCTTTTGAGCTTGTTTTCATAAGCAGCACTCAGTACTTTTGGTTTGAAAGGAGAGGATTGCTTTCCTTGTGAGCTGTGACATGTGAGTAGGTTTGATCGACCCCTTGAGGTCAAAGCCGTGAATCTGGTAGAGTTAGGTATTCCTAACTCCATCGGATCCGTGGAGCTGAAGTTGTGAGTACATTAAAAGTGTTTAGATGGATCATTTTGTTTATATTTTAGACCAAAAATATAAACTTAATTCACTTTATTTTAATCTACAAGTTTCAGATCTCATGTGAAGATAGGATTTGGACCCTAAATAATCACAATTCTCAACAATCACAGAGCACGCTAAATTACCCAACCAATCCACCTTAATTCCTGAAATGTTCGGAACGGTCGCAGTTGCTTAACCAACTTAAATTAAACAGCATATTTGACAGTGCTAATTACATATGCAGGGCCGCAATTATTCCGCCGTGGTGGGCTCGAATCAAACATATAGACGCAACGGTAAAGCTTTGAACAATCGGTCATAATCTCCTAGCTGCGCAATAATAAAAAACTTCGAAGCGGCAGCGAGCAGCAGCAGCAGCAGCAAGATCATGACACATTGTATGCAACAGCAGCAGCTGTGGTGTACTATACTATTTTATTCATCTATACTGTGACTATTATTGTTAAGCCATACTAGCCAGCTTGGGCCGCATGATCATGACACATTGTATGCACCATTTGCAGTGAACTATCTATGAACAGTGTGTCGTTGCACTAGATAACATCTTGCTTAGCGATGAAAAGGCACTATTGAATTCCGCATGATCCCCAACCTTGTAATAAATCCGTTTTCATTTGCTGGAGAGGTTATACCAATATTCAAAATTTTGTATAAGCCTGCATGAAATCTCAGCAAAACTGGAATTAATCCTCCAGCTTGCCACGTTTAGGCTACACGCACATCAAGGTTGACCTCTTTCCAGGGATATATGATACTATAATAGAGCTTGTGCAAAGATGTACTATAATAGAGCTTGTGCAAAGAGCATCAGATCCATGTCCTCCCCAGCCGTGTGTTTTGTTATCCTGATACCTAGCATGCATTCTCATACTTCTCCTTTCTAATACGATTTCTTTCACGTTCGCCTAACTAGATGGAGATTTAGAGAAACGAATACAAAGCCACCAAACAACACAAGCTACTATATGTGCGCCCCTTCTCTTCTTTAATTACTTGCATTTCGCTTTGTTAGCTATTTATGCATGGACTATTTTATAGCTGTTCCGCCAGAAACTATTTTATAGCTGCGGGATGCGGCTAGTCTTGGCTATAAAGGATTGGGGTCTTAACTATGGTCTGGACTAAGAGTTGTCAAATGTCAAGTGCTGATGTTCTCTACATGCTTAGCAGTACTTTGGTTCCATCTATCCTGTAAATCAACGATGAAACCTCTTAACTCGGATTCCTGCAGGCAATGCAACCATGCATGTTGTATCTGATCTTAGTCGAGTTCTCGTGTTGAAATTTTCATCCCATTTACGCTGTCACAGGCAGAGTGGTACTCTGTATATTGACCTGAACATATATATTGCAATATATAACTTACTGTTTCGGTTACAGTACTCCATGCCCTAGGCTGAAAATTGCACAAAAACACTTTGACGCTATTCGTTTATTCTTTTTTGTTTCCTGAGTGCAACGTTCTTCCATACTTCGCTGGAGGAAATGGCGAACTAACTTTCAATCAAAGTTATTAGTTTTACTATTTGGAAGGGAAAAATTTAAGAATCTTCGTAACTATCTCAAGCGACTGCCAAATTCACAAGCAAAGTACGGAAACTTTAAAACCATCCTGATGTTGGTAGTTTCTTCAAATATGCTTATTCATGGACAATACACACTATTCCTCAGCTACAAGTAGAATAGTATTTTCTACTCACCAGCCATCTTTCCAGTGCCGACCCAGTATATCTGAGCCGCGTCTGGTGTGGTGTGATTTATATGGGCCCCGAAGGGAATATGATCCAGAAAGCCCATTTAGATTACATGATTTTAATGCCTGATTTATATAGTATGCGAGGAAGTTACGGCAATTTATACTGTATTAACATAATTTTTGAAGTAACATCCATGTTACTTGCGTTTTTTTAATTTTCTTTCTTTGTTTCGTTTGGCAGCATGATATGCCGAATGATTTGGGACCAGTAAAAAAATGTGTCGTGACCGTGTGGTCTTTGGACAGCAGACATTCTTGGGATTAATATATAGTAAACAAAAGTTTTGTATTTAGTAATTTTGCTGATTTGAAATAAAAAATTGTGTTAAAACGTGATTATTTTACATGTAAGATAGTAAAAAGTGTTCTTTTTATCTATCCAGGCCGACACCGCAATGGTCTTGATAATGGCATCATCGGTGTAAGTAAATTTTACAGTACTCGTTTACCTATATGTAACACCCCGGCACCCTGTGCCCCGAATGTTACCCCCCTCTAGCAACAACAATTACAAATCGCTAAGAATACATATTTGCAAAACAGCTAACAACTAGGAGATTGTCAAAATTATTAAAAATTTCGGCAGCACCTCCCCTAAAACTAGGACATCCACTCAGCAGACAGAAATCAATTGTAGCTACTATATCATTCTAGCAGGTCCTTAGTTAATCAATCACACATCCAACAGAATTAAAAAAAAACTACACCACGACGGACAACATATTGCAACCATAATCAATACAACCGGGCTTACAGATCGATTAAAGGGTTTGATGAAACGTGCTTGTGCTACTACTTCCCCATGCATGCGGTTTCATAGTACCGCAATAACGCGAACAAACAAGCGTGAGTCGATGACTCAAAGAAAGTACACAAGGGTAACAATTCCAATTTACTATAAGTAGAACAAATGTTTGACCAAAAGAGCAAGTAATATAAATGAAACAACATCCGGACAATATGCGCATAAAGTAATAACTTGACCATACAAGAACATTACCACAATCAAACCAAAGAACTTGATAGCAAACCCATTCAACGCCAAAGAAGCATTACTTAACTCTAAGTCACAATGTCTCCGACTCAACTACCCCTCGTTGTAACTCAAACCATTTTCATCTATGGCATATCGGTTTATAACTCGACTTCACTCCACGATATTCACACAACATAATTCTCAGGGCAAAGAAATGCGCTAATTCATCAAATTCAATTCAATCTCCCATTTTTGGGTTGAGTCCACAACTCAACCTTCAATTACCAAAATCACCATCCATATGACACGCCATTTACCACAACACTCATTATTAAAGATGCAATGCACAAGAATACTCATTGCCATGCACATGAATGCCCATTGTCATGCATCGCATCGAAGATTGCCGAAAGTGCCCACCCATCGGTGTGCACCCTCACGCCCCTTCCATCCCGTAGATGGAAGGTGCCTACTTTATTGTCTCGCTCCCATTCACCCCGATGAATGGGACTACGAGGTAGGACTTTCGTGTTCACTACGTGTGAACACAGAGGCCCGCATCAGAATGGGTCGCCTCTTCCATTATGAATGCACAATGCAATTTTCATGAATGAAATGCAACTTTTCATTCAATGCCAACACTAACATACCATAACCACATACATACACATAGCCAATTCTCACATTCATAAGTTGCCAACGATACTGGTCTAAACCGATGCAACAATCAGACATGGCAACACATTACAGCGTTTCTGATATACAATTAAATCATACGGCCACTGAGCCACGTTCACCACAATACACTTGCAATTAAATACTCACCTATACGATCCCTAGAAATGACGTAACCGTTTAAACCGACTCATGTCAACCCCAATCACTCGAACAATATACTCACTATAATCAACCTTGCTAACAGCCCGTTTTCAATTAGAGTTCATCTAATTGGCAGAGCAACAATCAAATTAAGGAGCATCACATATGAACATACAACCACGCTCAATAACACGATGTACTTGCATCCATTCCCTTAACCATTTAATCATCAGAAGCATTTTCACACAAGGAACCATTTTCTAGTTATAGCCAAGCAAAGCTTACCTCTTGCGTATTCATCGGCAATTGCGTATGTTAAAAGCAACAATCAAATAATCCTCCTAGCGCAATCTAGGGAATGCACTTGCCTTTAACCTTGAAGAACGAAGTGAGGTGTAGAGGTTTCTCGACCGGTAATTTGCTCCTAAAGGAAGATTATACAATTCAATAAAAACATACACGACATCACAAATCGCCAATGATGTGAACTAATACGACCCGCAAAAACCCTCTTTTTCAGATAACTCGAAAAGCATACATTTAACCCTTGTGCATAACATCAATTCAACAATCCACAGTTTTACCCCATTCCTTACTCTGAACAAAAATTTCTTATGAAATGCAAGACCGCTACAACCGAAACATCTCCCATCCATCCAAGGAGACAATAGTATTACCAAACACAAGAACGAATCGATCTCAGCACATACTAGCATACGTCCCAACCTAACATCCAAGTCAGGCCTATACTAGAGTAAGATCTACACATCTTAGCTAGTAAGGGTCATCACACAATTAGACATGCTAATCATAACTTGCAGAATCCTTTACTTAAAAACAAATACATACTCATTTCCATAAATCACATCACACTTGTTGTAACACTCTGTGATTATAATTCTACAAAATCTGTTGATCTCTCCTTTGAACCCAAACATAAGCAAGAGTATGAGTATATAGATCACTGACAGATCTCAGCCAAGCATTTCCTTATGGACAACCTGAAAACCCTCTCTGTTCTACCATTCACACACACTAATCCAAATTGTATCTTGATCGCCACTAGAACCCATACCCTCAAATCAAAATCGCATACAGAAGATTTACTAAAATACTAGCTATAGCAAGAACCAAACAAAATGCCAGTATATGAAATGTAATGCTAAACATATCTATGCACTACTCTCCACTTCAGTCGTGCTACACATCAGTATCCATTTTAGCATCTAAATACATGCACCACCACTAACATTCTTTAGCAGTAGCAAGGAATAACTAAAGGAGGTGCTACTATATGCATTAACTCACCACAACATACTACCTCAAAACTGACAAAGAAAGAATGAAATATCAACTAAATAACCCTTCTAGGCATTTCCTCAAACACCTTAGCTACAACAATTCATCCACACTAGACTTCACCTCCACTTACCACAAAGGAGGAGAGGAAGGAGGTGCCACCATGGGGTGGAGCAGCAGGGGACTCCAAGGCGGCACCAAGCGCAGGGTGCTCTCAAGCGGTGCCCAGCAGGACGGCCCCAAAAGGTCTTGCAAAGAAGAGGCAGGGGCTCGGCCTAGGCTCACCGCCGGAGGGCGATGGGGGAGGCGCCACTGCTTCTTCTTTGCCATCTTCTGGCTGGAGTTGCTTCAGCGGAAAAGGAGAAGGGCGCCGGACTTGGGGGCTGCAGCCTGGCTGAGCTGGGCGGGCAGGCTGGGAGAGCAGGCGCCAAGATCGGCAGGAAGAGCAAGCCAGGAGAGGGCGCAGGGAGTCACTCGGTGGAGAAGGGAGCAGGAGCAAGAATGGAAGCCTCAGCCCAAGGCGAGGAGCAGAACCGAATGAGTGAAGGAGACGCCACGCTTGGAAAAATCAGCAAAAGCTGCCTTGGGTGGGACAATGCCACCACACAAAACCAAGAGAGAGAGAATGGGTAGGTGGAGAGGTGGATTTCCAAAACACCCTCCCTAAACCAAACCTTTAGCCCTTAACCTCCCATATGGAACAAACACCTCGGAGAAAACACATCAGACGGCCCCAAAGACGCCTGGATGAAGGCACAAAGGTTGGGGCGAGGTTTTCGCGATATTACACTCTCCCCCCATTAATGGAATTCGACCCCGAATTCCACGGGCACTAACGATCAAACGAAGAGACCGTAGAAGTTAACTTACAACACATACCTGATAGGATCAACTCTGGATACTCCTCACGCATGTGAGATTCCAGTTCCCAAGTCACTTCTTGCTCAGACTAATGCGACTAGAACACCTTAACATACCCCTGATCCCAAATTTAAATACTCGCTTTGACTTTCCCTGTAACCATATTGGTCGGGGCTCGAAGACCAATGGCTCTAACGATAGTTCAGATTTGGGAAACCATAAAAACTTTTCTCAACCAGAATCGCCTCGTGCCCATGCAAGGACTTAGAATGATCCAAACGATAGGACGATTTATCAAATCATGCCACTATCGAAAAGCAGGTCTAACGAACTCACACTAAACTTTCCTTTGGCACCAAGATGATCGATCCCTTTTATCCCAAGGATAATTCTCGTGTAAACATGGTACCACCCGTTAACCTCTCTACCAAAATTAAATGCAGACACAAGAAAACAAGAACAACACAGACGCTTTACTCTAACAAGCCTCTAAACCAATTCTAAACAAATCCCTGATACCATCAACTTTATCATCTTGGATTCCCAACTTGTACTCAAAGAACCAAAACACAAACTCTTATCTCTTACAAATGGTTGACCTTTTAACAAAAAGACAAATACCGACCGCTGCCCTCGAATGAAAAAAACCCGATATGGGACAATCATTTTTTTCTACCATGCCCACTTCAGAAGTTAGGGTCAACTAGCTAGCAATATCAATCGCCACGCACCAATCCACCTCAAAGTTGACACAAACTTATTGATATCCCACGCAACCAAACGATCTAACACACTTCGGAAAAAGGGTAATGCAATTACCAGCAACTACCAAGTGGTCCAATAAATTAATCAGACACTACCAGGGAAACAAAATAACAAAAAAAAATACCAAATAAATCTTTTATAGATGCAATTCACTTTTAACAAAGCAATTTATCTTACTTTTACAAAAGCCAAAAAAAAATTCAGAAAGTGGAAATCGATCCAGGAATCAAACACATTCACACAACAACCAAATTTTTTTTTTAGACGGGGGAAACTCATTTCCCGGCGGAACTATTTCACTCGCAAAAGTCACTTATGAAACAATCATAAGAATCACCTTTAGGAGAACATTCTCAAACACCACACATTTTAATCAAACCCAACTCTAGCCAAAATAGAAATACAAATATTTCTCGATCAAGAGCTACCAAACATTACCTTGAGTTCGGTTGTTCTCTTTATCTAACAATACAACATATAACTCACTCGCACGCTAAAAACATGATCCAATCTTACAACCATGAGCATAAATACCTCAATCATAACTTAAGATGATTTTCTTAGTAAAGACAATTGAATGGCGTTATTCAGCGAGGTAACGATTCGAACCCACCAACATAATACTTCATAATTAAACATTCTTTCATCCTCATTTTCAATCAACAAAGTGACTCATAACTTGACAAAATGCAAACTAATCTAGGGATCTCTAATGCACACAAATCAGAATGCCTTAGCCGAAAGGCATCCATCCAAAAGATCACACAAACAAATGAATCCATATATCCCTAAAAGAAGGTTCACCTCAAATCCCATCATCTCTAGCATTCTAATATGCATACCATTTAGGATTCAATACTTACAATTTTCACCTTGAGCAACACTAGACTTACCGGAACACAAATCTCGAACCTCCAAACAATTTCCTGACTCACAACCATTGTAAAAACTCTAATCAACCTTTCACTTTAGAATCACCTACCATTCCAATTTAATCACGCTCTACCATCTAATAAATTTGGTTGTCTTTGAATAACCAACAAGTTCTTCTTAACGAAATCAGTAACCCTCCTTATTTGGAGGCTCAACTACTCACCATACACTCTCGTGAGTCGCGCACCCAACCTTTAGAGAAGAACCACGATTTTAAGCATGAACAACAACAACAAAAACCATCTCTTTCCAGAAAAAAAACTCAACCATAAGTCATAAGAGAATTGACTCGAATTCCCAAACTCCGACGGAAACAACTCCTTAATCAAATCTCAACATTTACAACTTCCAGGAAGCAAAAGAGATACATGGGAAAAACCAAATGATCAATTAAATCCTTCTTGATAAAACCTTAACACCAAAGATCCACACGATTTTAGTTTGCACCAAGGAAGCTTCAAGAGGTTCCTTAAATGGAGAGAACAACAACTACAATGGTTTTTCAACACAAGGCAACCCACGATAACCAACAAAACCAAACAATCCAACGAAACCGAAGACAACAGTATAAGCTACCCAAAGAGGTTCATCACTAAGCTTTTCTCTTTAAATCCAAACATTGAAGGCAGAAGAAACCAACCTTCCCTCCTTATCCTCTAACTACTCCACGAAAACGACGACTCAAGAACGAGAGGTTTCCCAAAAAGCAAGGTGGCACTCACCACCCCACCCACAAGCAAGACCCACAACTCGCCAAATGAACAAGGTCGAAACCTTTCGGTTTAGCCAATAACATGAACATAAGCATACTGATTCCAATAGTCCTTCCATGGTCAAAGCAATATACAACAATAAATTTAGCACTCAACATTTAGGCGCAATGCAATGTACCCATACCCATCCTACTGTGCATCAGAGTGTGTCAAGTTTTAAGTTAGTTAACCACTCTAATTCAGATTTTAAGGTTGTTGCCCAAGGCCAAATTTTTAAAGGAGCGAAACCTATGCCATGTTTCTAATATCACTGCAAAATTTTAGTTTACTCTAGAGCTACTCACTACATTCAAACACCACGGACCAAGCCCGCTCGATACCAATCTGAATAACACCCGGCACCTCGCGTGCCCTAATGTTACCCCTCTAGCAACAACATTTACAAATCGCTAAGAATACATATTTGCAAAACAACTAACAACTAGGAGATTGTCAAAATTATTAAAAATTTCGTGAAGACTCGCCTAAAACTAGGACATCCACTCGTGATGTAAATCAATTGTAGCTACTATATCATTCTAGCGTGTCCTTAGTTAATCAATCACACATCCAATGTAATTAAAAAAAACTACACCACGACGGACAACATATTGCAACCATAATCAATACAACCGGGCTTTACAGATCGATTAAAGGGTTTGATGAAACGTGCTTGTGCTACTACTTCCCCCATGCATGCCGGTTTCATAGTACTCGCAACAACGCAATAAACAAGTGTGAGTCGATGACTCAAAGAAAGTACACAAGGGTAACAATTCAATTTACTATAAGTAGAACAAATGTTTGACCAAAAGAGCAAGTAATATAAATGAAACAACATCCAGGACAATATGCGATAAAGTAATAACTTGACCATACAAGAACATTACCACAATCAAACCAAAGAACTTGATAGCAAACCCATTCAACGCCAAAGAAGCATTACTTAACTCTAAGTCACAATGTCTCCGACTCAACTACCCCTCGTTGCAACTCAAACCATTTTCATCTATGGCATATCGGTTTATAACTCGACTTCACTCCACGATATTCACACAACATAATTCTCGTGGCAAAGAAATGCGCTAATTCATCAAATTCAATTCAATCTCCCATTTTGGGTTGAGTCCACAACTCAACCTTCAATTACCAAAATCACCATCCATATGACACGCCATTTACCACAACACTCATTATTAAAGATGCAATGCACAAGAATACTCATTGCCATGCACATGAATGCCCATTGTCATGCACGCATCAGATCGCTGAGTGCCCACCCGTCGGTGTGCACCCTCACGCCCTTCCATCCCGTAGATGGAAGGTGCCTACTTTATCGTCTCGCTCCCATTCACCTCGATGAATGGGACTACGAGGTAGGACTTTCGTGTTCACTACGTGTGAACACAGAGGCCCGTGATCGAATGGGTCGCCTCTTCCATTATGAATGCACAAATGCAATTTTCATGAATGAAATGCAACTTTTCATTCAATGCCAACACTAACATACCATAACCACATACATACACATAGCCAATTCTCACATTCATAAGTTGCCAACGATCATTGGTCTAAACCGATGCAACAATCGACATGGCAACACATTACTGCCGCTTCGATATACAATTAAATCATACGCCATCGAGCCACGCTCACCACAATACACTTGCAATTAAATACTCACCTATACGATCCCTAGAAATGACGAACCGCTTAAACCGACTCATGTCAACCCCAATCACTTTCGAACAATATACTCACTATAATCAACCTTGCTAACAGACCCGCTTTCAATTAGAGTTCATCTAATTGGCAGAGCAACAATCAAATTAAGGAGCATCACATATGAACATACAACCACGCTCAATAACACGATGTACTTGCATCCATTCCCTTAACCATTTAATCATCGTAAGCATTTTCACACAAGGAACCATTTTCTAGTTATAGCCAAGCAAAGCTTACCTCTTGCGATTCATCGGCAATTGCGTATGTTAAAAGCAACAATCAAATAATCCTCCTAGCGCAATCTAGGGAATGCACTTGCCTTTAACCTTGAAGAACGAAGTGAGGTGTAGAGGTTCTCGACCAGCGGCCGCTCCTAAAGGAAGATTATACAATTCAATAAAACATACACGACATCACAAATCGCCAATGATGTGAACTAATACGACCAAGAAAAACCCTCTTTTCAGATAACTCAAAAGCATACATTTAACCCTTGTGCATAACATCAATTCAACAATCCACGCTTTACCCCATTCCTTACTCGAACAAAAATTTCTTATGAAATGCAAGACCGCTACAACCAAACATCTCCCATCCATCCAAGGAGACAATAGTATTACCAAACACAAGAACGAATCGATCTCAAGACATACTAGCATACGTCCCAACCTAACATCCAAGTCGGGCCTATACTAGAGTAAGATCTACACATCTTAGCTAGTAAGGGTCATCACACAATTAGACATGCTAATCATAACTTGCAGAATCCTTTACTTAAAAACAAATACATACTCATTTCCATAAATCACATCACACTTGTTGTAACACTCTGTGATTATAATTCTACAAAATCTGTTGATCTCTCCTTTGAACCCAAACATAAGCAAGAGTATGAGTATATAGATCACTGACAGATCTCAGCCAAGCATTTCCTTATGGACAACCTGAAAACCCTCTCTGTTCTACCATTCACACACACTAATCCAAATTGTATACTGACTGCCACTAGAACCCATACCCTCAAATCAAAATCGCATACAGGAAGATTTACTAAAATACTAGCTATAGCAAGAACCAAACAAAATGCCAGTATATGAAATGTAATGCTAAACATATCTATGCACTACTCTCCACTTCACCGTATACACATCAAGATCCATTTTAGCATCTAAATACATGCACCACCACTAACATTCTTTAGCAGAGCAAGGAATAACTAAAGGAGGTGCTACTATATGCATTAACTCACCACAACATACTACCTCAAATCTGGACAAAGAAAGAATGAAATATCAACTAAATAACCCTTCTAGGCATTTCCTCAAACACCTTAGCTACAACAATTCATCCACACTAGACTTCACCTCCACTTACCACAAAGGAGGAGAGGAAGGAGGTGCCACCATGGGGTGGAGCAGCAGGGGACTCCAAGGCGGCACAAAGAATGTGGGTCTCGGGCGGTGCCAAGCAGCAGGGATTTGCCCCAAGGCAAAGCCGGGCAAGAAGAGGTCGGGGCTCGGCCTAGGCTCACCGGCCGGGGAGGGCGCATGGGGAGGCGCTGCTCACAAGGCCATCTTCTGGCTGGAGTTGCTTGGCAGGGAAAAGGAGAAGGCGCTTGACTTAGGCTGCACTGGCAGAGTCATGGGCAGGCTGGGAGAGCAGGCGCCAAGATCGGCCAGGAAGAGCGCCAGGAGAGGCGCAGGGAGTCACGGTGGAGAAGGGAGCAGGAGCAAGAATGGAAGCCTCACCAAGGCGCAGGAGCGAACCAATGAGTGAAGGAGACGCCTGCCGCTGGAAAAATCAAGAAAAGCTGCCTTGGGTGGGACAATGCCAGCCACACAAAACCAAGAAAGAGAGAATGGGTAGGTGGAGAGGTGGATTTCCAAAAACACCCCTCCCTAAACCAAACCTTTAGCCCTTAACCTCCCATATGGAACAAACACCTCAGAGAAAACCTGTCAGACGGCCCCAAAGACGCCTAATCAAGGCACAAAGGTTGGGGCGAGGTTTTCGCGATATTACACTATAATCTTATCATAGATGTTAGTATATATTCTTTTTGATAGTTTTTACTATCCGAGTGTATAGATTTCACTATCTATTTATATAGATTTTTCCATGAATACACTCTGAGTTTTTTAGATAGAGTAAAACCATTATGTTTGATGTAGCTGTCAGAACTGGTTAAAACCAATCGTAAATGGAGCTTACAATAATAAAACTATAGCTTCATGTAAGGTAACAAGATTCGTGTATAAATTACGAGTCAGAGTTTCTAGTCAGTTGGGCATCAGTATTAGTAGCCATCTAATATTTTGTTCGTCTTCGCAGGCTGTGTAGTACTAATTTATGCATTTGGTAGTAATGTGTTTTGCAATCGGTAGTAAAGTAGAGCTAGATCCTCGAGCTGTACATCGGCGAATGTTATATAAGGCTGATGGGCTTTAAGCCCATTTTAGAACCATCATAGTATACATATGGATGATCGGATTTTACTCCCATATCGCTCATGGAATTTTAACCTTACCTATTTATATACACAAATACGTGTAATGTTAGTAAGAGTAGGGCTATGTCTGTGGACTCTACTGCACTACATGCTGGTGGTGATGGATCCGGGCACCTTACCCTTTAACATGTGCGATCACTTTTTGTGTTTGTTTGTTTGTTTTTTTTTGCCACGTGAGCTTTAGTGTTGTGCAAACCGACCCTGCCATGGTGTTGTCGTCGGCTTTTCATGGTTAGATGCAGTGGCGGATTCAAAGGGGGGGCACAGGTGGGCTCGAGCCCCCCCTTGGCTCAGCCAGCGCAGGTCGCCTGGAGACTTTTAGTCACGCTCACGCATGACGCATCATGCATGCATACGCGGCCGACGGCCGCCGCCCGCCAGGAAATTTCTTTTTGTCACGCATGCATACAAGAAGCTCTGAACTAGCCAACTAGGGTGTGCTTATGTTACTAAAGTGGATCATTTTGTGGCTCAATGCAGATTGCAGATTTGCGCTTTGTGTTCTTTCATTTTGTTTATACTATGTGTAGATCAAGAGATGTTAAGTTTGTGATTCTTTGCTAATTTGTATGCCATGCCCACAGGCCTCAGATTGCAATTTCTGCATTGCAATCAGTTTTGCAGCTTGGAGGAAGATTTCAAG
Source organism: Guadua angustifolia (assembly GCA_036346375.1). Taxonomy (NCBI): domain Eukaryota; kingdom Viridiplantae; phylum Streptophyta; class Magnoliopsida; order Poales; family Poaceae; genus Guadua; species Guadua angustifolia. The sequence continues at coordinate 801,978 of JAYEVE010000332.1, forward strand.
ACCACCGACAGACGACAGTTGTGACTTGTGAGGAAAGAAGATCGTGTTTTCAGAGCACTCACAACAGAGGAAATCGATCAGCACCTAACAACCATAAGTGAGTTTGTTTTTATTGAGAACAGAGGAAATTAATCAGCACATAACAGAGGAAATTAATTGAATTTGTTTTTATTGAGCAGATAAGACTACAATGAAGAGATATGGAAGATATTTTGCAACGTTTTCAGAACATGAAAACCTGTAAATATCAACTATCAACTCTTAAGAAGTAATGATCGATACGTTTTTTTTTCTTTGTAATGTTACGTATTTACATTATATGCGACTGTTAGATAAGTGTTGGTATTTTTATATTATATATATCATTCTATCATATTCTATGTTCGAAAAAATACTATATATATATAGGAAAATAGTTTCATACTCTTGGGAGTACATACTCTCACCTCTAGTATAACGCTTAAACGATATTATTATACCTCTTTATCCTTTTGAGTATACTCTAATATTGATTATAAGATACTCCAAAGTGAGTTCCACTTAAAAATTTCATCAAAATCCACCCTTTGTAGTATAATTTGTTTATATATTCGCTTTTACATATGTAAAAGGATATATAGCAAAAAATAAAGGGTTCCAATGAATTTTTATCAACTATGTCGTGTTGGGGTATCTTAGAATTATTATTAGAATGTATTAAAAGTGATAAAGAAGTATAACACTTTTGTTTAAGTGGTATATTGAAGGTGGGAGTATGTACTCCTGAGAGTACAAAAAAGGCTTCCTATATATATATATATATATATATATATATATATATATATATATATATTAGTTTGGAGGTCTTAATTTTAGCCCCTCCTTTCAAAGTTTCGGATACGCCCTTTGGTTAGATGTAAACTGCATCTGTCTTTTAAACCGCTATCTTACTATGTAGTTTAGTAATTTTTACTATATGTTCGGCTATGAAATAAGAACTTTATCTTCTTGTTAATTTTACTAGCACAGTATATATTTTTCACTATATATTCATTTGGATTTTACAATAAGTTATATCGTTATGTTAATATCATTGTCAGCAAGCTTTTCGTAAAAACCAATCGTAAATTGGAGCTACAAATAAAAAAGTTATAGCTAAATAAATGGTACCAAGATTTATGTACAAATTAATTACATGTCAGATTTTCTAGTCGGCACACGTGGACGATCCAAAATAATATAAATTTATTTACTACATATATTTCTGGAATGGTTCCATTCGGGTTCGTAGGCTTTGCAGTAACAATGTATGTATTTGGTGGTAACATTATCTGCATATGTAGTAACATCCGGTAGAATGCATAATAAAAATAAAAAATAATATATAATGCTACAATTATATTTGTGGAAACCCAAAATGAGTGCACCCCTTGTCTTCTACTATACATGCGAATTGGTAGTTGGGCATCAGTATTACTAGATGTTGATATTCCATTCGTCTTTGCAGTTGTACTAATTTTTGCAGTTGATAGTAATGTGTTATGCAATCGGTAGAAAAGTAGAGCCAGACCCTCGAGATGTACGTCGGTGAATGTTATAAGGCTGATGGGCTTTAGGCCCATTTTAGCAGAACCATCATAGTATACAGCATGGATGACTGAATTTTAGTCCCATATCGCCCGCAGAAGTTCAACCTTACCTGTTTATATACACATTTGGGATAGTTCGATAAATCAAACTGATACATGTAATATTAGTAAGGGTAGAGCTATGTCTCAGACCCTATCGCACTATGTGTCTGATGATGGACTCGGGCACCTTACCCTTTAACATGCACAATCACTTTTTTGTTATGCTTCTTTTTTTTGCCACATGTGCTTCAACAGTGTGCAAGCCAACCCTGCCACGGTCTTGAGATCGCATTCATCGTTGGATATAAATTTTACTGTCTTTATTCTTTGATCTTACTATCAAGTTGAGTAACTTTTACTATCCACGTGGCTTTTAAGCAATAATAATTTTTTCTTGTTGATAGTTTTTACATCCTCAGTATATGTTTTTACTATATGTTTTTATGGATTTTACGATATTTTCACTTTGATTTTGTTAGCGTGAGTTATAACACTAAGTTGATGTCGTCGCCAGAAAGCTTTTGGGTTAATCCAATCGTAAATTGGAGCTACTTAATAAAAAGTTATAGCTAAATAAATGGTATGAAGATTCATGTATATATTACATGTCAGATTTTCTTGTCGGTTTGCCAAATGTGGTTGGGTTGGTGAGTATTACTAGTTGTCCAATATGAGCAAGGTATTACTGTGTTGTAAATGTATTTTTACCAATATAATTTATGGAATTGTTTTTATTATGTTTGTCCGTTCGCGTTTGCACACTGTATAGTAACATATTATGCTCTTGTTAGTAATGTATAATGTTATCAGTAGTAACGATTTAGCGAGGTCATTTTTTCTTACCACGACGGTGTTGAAATCAGCATCATTTTTGGAAGTAAACTTTATTGTATTTTGATTATGATTTTAAGTAAACAGAAGTTATGTATTTAGTAAAAAGTATCCAAATGTATTTATTTCAATATAAAGATTGTAACTTTGGAGGTACACTATAGTAAATATAGGTTATATAGATATTAAGGTAATCTTTTCGTATGATAGACAGTTAATCAAATTTTATTATTTGTGTTTGAGATAGTATAATGATTTTTCAGAAAGCTGCGATCTGTTTTGTTAATCGCCGTGTCGTTTCCTATTCCGTCATACAATACATATTATCTACTTTAAGTCCGTCTAGGTTTGTAGTAAACGGAAGTTATGTAAATAGTATTTTTTTATATTTGCATTAGTAAAGTATGAATTTATACGTATAGTCACATTATTCTTGGTTGGTAGTAATATATTTTTTTTCGATTTTTCTGGTCTCGATGGTAATTATTAAAAGCGACATCATATTATTCCTTACGTGATAGTATGCATGGTCTGTGGCTGTAGTTCCTAAATCTGTTATAAGTACTAATGTCGGTGATGTTATTACGATGTTCGAAGGAGAGGATCCCCACTACTATAGAACCGACCTTTGCTACCGGCCCATCAGTACCGGTTCGGTACTAACCGGGACTGATAGTTAGATCAGTCCCGGTTCAACGACTACAGCTCATGGAGTTATTAGTACGGTTGGAGACACGAATCGCATCGATAAGATAACATCGCACTGTTCGTGTCACTTAACCTGTACTATTTAGTGGGTGCTAATAGTCCCGTTCGTGACACGAACCGCATCGATGTCATCTCATTAGTACCGGTTCGTGGCTTCAACCGCAGATCGAGTCCCAATTTAAACTTCTTCCTCCCGCCTCTCGCTGCATCGAGATCATTTCCCTGCTGAAAGGAACAAAGGAGCTTCGGCCAAGAGCTTCATGGGAGGGGAGGTGCTGCCCAAAATTTCCAAATTTTGGTCATTTTACTCACAACCAAGGTAACTAAGGTTAGTAATATCATTCCTCACTTCATTTGGTGTTAAATGGAGCCTCTTTTTTGCTTGAATTATGAAGAAAATTTGATCTTTGCCATGATTGATGAAAGATTATGAATGTAGAGGAGGTGCTGCCCAAATTTCAAAATTTTGGTCATTTTACTCAGAACTAAGGTAACTAAGGTTAGTAACATCATTCCTCACATCATTTGGTGTTAAATGGAGCCTCTTTTTGCTTGAATTATGAAAAAATTTGATCTTTTCCCATGATTGATGAAAGATTATGAATGTAGAGATCTAGCTTGATCTTTTCAAATAGGATACAAAAACTTGTTGTGTAAGCTTAGAATTTGCTTGGATTATAATGTAGCTCACATTTAATGTGTGGATCTAACTTAAATTTAGGTTTTAGTTCCATCGATCGATGAAGGATGAGGTTTGGTTGCACGTAGTTGGGGGGAGAATGGTGCATGGAAATCATGGAGTTTGGGATCTTCAAATGGCAATAGTTATGTGGAAAAGAAGAAATTTAAATTCATTTGTAATTAAAATAATATCAAAAATATGAATGGCTTTATAGAAAATATAAAATGAGTTCAATATTTGAGAAAAGTTTTCAAAAATAATTTGGAATATTTTAAACTTAGAAAAATTACTTCTAGTATAATTTTGGTTTTAATTTCCATCAAGAAATTATTTTTGAAAACATCATTAATTAAGTGCTAGAGATTTAGGAAAAATAAAATAAATGATTGAATAATAATTTAGAAATTTTTAGGTGCTACAATTTCAACAGAATTTGCAAACAAAGTCGTGCGTGAATTTTGTTCGTAATTTTGAATCCGCACTGATCGACCAATTCTTTTTGTAGGTTGCAAAAACTTGTTGTGTGAGTTTAGATTTTGCTTGGATTATTATTTAGCTCGGATTATTATTTAGCTCGGATTGAAGGTGTGGATCTAGCTAATATTTAGGTTTTGGTTCAACAATTCATTATCGCAAAATGAGCTAATAGTTATCTTGATGTGACATAATGTAGATGGACCGCGATGGATGTATATGGACCGACGCTCCCGGAGTTCTTGGTGGTTTGCAAGATTTTCTTCGTCGGCCGATGCACACACGACGTCAGCTACATATGTTGTCCATGCATAGATCGCAAGAATGAGAAGGAGTGGCCAAAATCCAGCCACCTTCACTTTCATTTGCTCACAAGAGGTTTCATGTCAAACTATACCGCTGGACCAAGCACGGTGAAGAAGAGATTATACAGAAGACGGTGAAGAAGAAGAGGCGGACAACAATATCCCTGACGCCGGTCAACACGGTTCTTTCAAGATACATTGGGGAGTGTGGTGATGATGACCTAGACCAGATGTCTGCGGATGGAGAGGAGAATACATCGATGAAAGACATTACGAAAAGTTCCAGCGCCTATGGGAGGACCACGGAACACTTTGTTGTACCCAAACCGTCGACAGGCCATAAAAGTTGCGTATCACACTAGAATCGATGCAATGGAAGGCTACCAATGGATTGTCTCGATAAGGGATTCGACGAGTTGTTATGCCTCATAAAGAAGTTACTTCCAGAGGGGAACACACCGCCCTAAACTACGACGATGCCAAACAAGTTGTCCGCCTTTGGGGTTGGAGGTCTGAAGATACATGCATGTCGAATGATTGTATCCTTTATCGCAATGAGTATGAGGATTCGAAACTTGTCGGTGTGCAAAACTCGCAGTATAAGACCAAAGTGATGACCTGTGAGGTAGAGGGCAGCAGAAGAAGAAGAGACCTCTGCTAAGGTGGTGTGGTATTTCCAGAATCCCTGCTGAAGCGTTTATTTATAACAAAGCGCATGCCCAGATGATGCTACCGCACAAGGAAGACCGTAAGGACGACGGAAGGCCGAGGCACCTTGTCGATGGCTCCCAAAGGAGGAAAGTCGATAGAACATACCGGACTTTGCCGAGGATGCAAGGAACATAAGGTTTGGGTTGAGTACGGATGGGATGAACCTGCTCGGCGATATGAGCAGCGAGCCACAAAGACTTGGCCCATGACTCTATGTATCTACAACCTTCCTCCTTGGTTGTGTATGAAGCGGAAGTACATTATGATGCCATTGCTTATCCAAGGCCCAAGCAACCTCGAAACGACATTGATGTGTACCTCAAACCGTTGGTTGAAGATCTGTTAACACCGTGGAACGATGGTGTACGGTATGGGATGAGTACAAAGAGAGCACTTCACTCTACGCATTGCTATTCGTGAACCATCAACGATCGCCTGCACTTGGTAATCTATCCGCCTATCTATCAAAGGATATAAAGCCCGTGATCCACCGCTTAGAGGATACGGACAGCAAGTACCTAAAAACTCTCGAAAGGTTGTGTACATGGGCCACCGTGAGGTTCCTCCATATGAAGGACCCGTTCACATGAGGAAGGGTGAGAATTTTGATGGGATGAAGAGAAACGTAGAAGCCCATGCATCGCAATGGGGACGCTTGTATTTTCTTTAGTAAAGGATCTGAAAGTAGTATTTGGAAAAGGTCTGGTAGCAAACCCGTCCCGGTGAACAAGGTCACACGAAGGCCATTTGGAAGAAGAAGTCAATATTTTGGGACTTACTCATCGAAAGACTTAGTGGTCCGCCACTCATCGGACTTCATGCATATCACGAAGAATGTCTGCGTGAACCTACTAGGTTTCTAGATATGTACTGTAAGTCAAAAGATACACTTCAAGCACGAAAGGACCTACAGCTATTGGGACTCAGGAACGACCTACATTCGAAAAAGAGAGTGAAAGGACAGCATTACCTCCACCCCGCGAGCTACACTCGAGCAAGGAAGAGAAAAAACATGATTAAGTTCTTGAACAAAGGTGAAGGTCCCTTCGGATACTCCTCGAACATAAGGAGACTTATAAACATGAAAGAGAATAAAATCGCATACATAAAATCCCATGATTGTCATGTGTTGATGACACTGCTTGTTCTAAAGGCGGTGCGAGGTATTCTCGCCAGATTGGGTACGAGGGACAATCATAAAGCTATGTTCATTCTTCAACGCTGTGTCGCAGAAGGTCATCGAGCGAATAAGGTATCTAGTCCGCATGATGACATGGTCAATAGTCCCGTTAGCCTTGAGATGATCTTCCCTCCATCCTTCTTTGATATTATGGTCCATCTCATGGTCCACATTGTTAAAGAGATAGAAATTCTCGGACTGTGTTCCTCCACAATATGTTCCCTTTCGAGAGGTACATGGGTATCCTAAAGAAGTATGTTCAGAATCGGTCTCGCCGAAGGTATTGCATTATGCAGGTGTCAAAGACAGAGGAGGTGATCGAGTTTTGTGTTAGTTACATTGATGATCTGAATCCGATTGGCATCCTCAGATCACGCCATGAGGGGAGGCTACGGGAAAAGGGACTTTAGGAGAAAAGAATCCTATAGCGACGATCTACTTGCATTTAAACAAGCACATTTCACGGTATTGAAACAAGCAATCGTAGTGGCTCCATATATCTATGATCACGAAATGAGTCTACGCCCAATACCCAGAGAAGTCGATAAGTGGATCGCATGGAGCAAATGGATCATTTCGGCTTGGTTACAAAAGCAATCTGTTGGGCAAGCGCAGATGATGAACAATTGAAACTCTTCGCCGAGGACCATCCACAACAATCATATCATTTCAAGGGTATGAGATAAATGGGTACACATTTTACACGACAACCCGTGATAACAAGAGCACCAACCAAAACAAAGGGCGTCAGATAGATGCCTTGGACAAAATGGAAAGATGGACACCTACTATGGTTTCATAGAGGAGATCTGGGAGCCGGAGTACGCCATTAAAAGTCCCTCTGCTTTGGTGCCAATGGGTCAAACCGACGGTACCGTGGATATCGATAAATACGTGATGACAACTGTGGACCTCAAGCAAGTGGCCTATAGGGACGAACCGTCAGATTCGCTAAGGATGTGACATGTATTCTATGTGATGGACATGGATAGCAAACCGAAAAAATGTATGAGAAGACTAGCAAGAGCGATCGTGCAAGGCGCCACGTGGTTCTTCCAGTAAAAGAAGGATTGTTTGAGTTGAGGGCGCCACGGACGAAGAAGAGTATAATCGATTCGACGAGCTGCCTCCTTTCACGGTGGGACGAGACATTAGTGTCCTGAATGATACAGAGGAATCTCCCTACGACGCCGCGATCATAATGAAGGATCACATGTAAAAGCAAAGTATGTTAGCAAATAAGGATTGCTTTGCTTTCTTTTGGTGTAATAGACTACCAACATACTAGTTTCTCATTCTTCTAGTGGTTCTCCTGTTGTTCAGTATTTTCTATTCAAATTGTACTAATATTGTTCAAAGTCCCTCTGTACTAATATAACAAGGTGACAATTTGCAATGGAATTATAATAGTGCAAAAATTACTTTATTTCTTACAATTTTCTATAATGTTAATTTATATTAGATGGTTGGAAAAAATATTGTAAAGACTATCTCAATTTTAATTTATATTAGATTGCTGAAAAATAATTTTTAAAAATGCTTTTACCACTTTAGATTCATTTAGCCTTTTTTAATTTATTGTTTAAATTTTTTTGTTTCTTTTTTATTTGTTGTTTAACGATTGTTTTATTAAATGATTTTAACCTTCTTTTTAATTAATCGTTTAATGAATTCTTTTTGGTTTCTTTTTTTATTTGTTGTTTATGATTGTTTCATTAAATGAATTTTAACCTTCTTTTTTTTAATTTATCGTTTAATGAATTCTTTTTATTTCTTTTTTATTTGTTGTTTAATGATTGTTTCATTAAAATCAACAAATAGATTTTAATGAAACAATCGTTAAACAACAAATAAAAAAAAATAAAAAGAATTCGATTAAACAAGAAATTAAAAAAGAAGGTTAAAATTCATTTAATGAAACAACCCTTAAACAACAAATAAAAAAAAGAAATAAAAAGAATTTTAAACAAGAAATTAAAAAAGAAGGTTAAAATTCATTTAATGAAACAATCCTTAAACAACAAATAAAAAAAAGAAACCAAAAAGAATTCGTTAAACAGTTAATTAAAAAAAAGAAGGTTAAAAATCATTTAATAAAACAATCGTTAAACAACAAATAAAAAAAAGAAAAAAAAAGAAGGGCTAGAGGGTGTGAGCGGGGCTCGAACCCGAGACCTCACGGCCGGGAAAGCCCGCGCTCAAGCGCCTCGTGCTAGCCAAGGGGGAGGGAGATTTCTTATCGAGTAGTAAGGGCGCAAAATTATTTTGAGTGTTATAAACTTTTCACATCAGAACCGGTTGATGTCTTCAACCGGGACTGATAGTGCCTAGGCTCCTCGAGGTCGACACATCATCGGTTGGGGTATTCAACCGATCGATAGGAATATCATCGGCTGGTGTATCCAACCCAGATCGATGTGAGATATCAAGATCGTTGGTTACACCAACCGGACCGATGGTGCACCTATAAATCCTCTCCCGCCTCCTCTTCCCCAATTTTGCTACTCCCACCATTGTTCCCCAATCTCCTCCTCCTCCCGCTGCTTGCAAAGACCTCCGACGACCTCCTCGCCTCCAACGACCTCCACTTGCTGCTGCTCCTCGCCTCCTCCCCGACGACCGTCCACGCCTCCTCGCCTTGCTGCCATGAAGCCACTATCGCCTCGCCCAACGACTCCCACTGCGCCTCAAGCGACTTCGCCATTGCCCCCTCGCCGAACGATCTCGCCTCCGTTTTCCTCACCTACGGTAGAGCCTCCGTTTGTATGAGCAAGAACCGATAAAGCGAACCTAGGTTTAAGTGGTAAAGCCATTCGATTGATTCGGGATTGGAGGGAGTATGTAGTTGAAAGATTGAAATATTTTCTCAGATATTGCATTTGATCCTTGCCGGTGGATTGATTCGGGACTGGTGGATTGATTCAGGACTGGAGGGAGTATCAGTGATTGGTGTGCTCTGTGATGATTATGGGTTGTTTAATGAGTATGATAATTAATCTGTGAGTTAGGCCTTAGACTGTTAGTCTTGCATGTTAGTTTATCACTTGAATACTGATCTGAACATTCATGCTTGCAGTCTGTGTGCTGATCTGAATTGAAATCTGAACTTAAAACATTACGAGCTACATGTATGCATGCTGCTTCTTAGTTCATTTAATGATCTTTTGTTAAATCATTCTCGCTTTCTCGTGATTGATCTTCGTCAAGAGCTTGTAAAGGGCCATCTACAAGACTTGGGGACCTTGCAAGAGTGGGGTTATTGTTCGATGAAGATTGGGTTTAGCAAGACCATTTGTGACAACAACAATCTTTAATCGACATTTACTTGAGTAGTTAATTTGTTAACTTGTCAATTCTAATATATGTATGCCGTGTGAATCTTGTTCGCATGCTTTAGATCTTGTCACCGTAAGTTCTGGAATCACCTTTTGCTATCAAGATTCTCTAATTTCGCTTATCTGTTAAAGTGTTGAAATATTGTTTATTTTCAATAAGGTTGTCACAAATTGGTCAATGATTTTTGTCCCTTGTGACGAGGACGGTCTTTAAGGCAACCCGTTATCTGAGAACAATACAAATTAACAACTTGAGCACTATGCTAGTTGTGATGTCCCTTATACTTGTCATTGTTAGGCAATGCTACAAATACTTGTTCATGAGTTTGTATACTTTGATATTAGATCATATCTTTGTTCAGGATTTATGCTCAAATGAATATGTATCATGTGTATTATTCTAATTATTCTATTTTTATTGATCGGTTTTATGTATATGTGAGATTTCTATGTATGTGTGAGATTTCTATGTATATGTGAAGTTTGAAATGTATATGTATCATGTCAAATGAATATGTATCATGTGAATTATTCTAATTTTTGGTGAATTATCTTTCACCTGCTGCAATGCTTGGTTAGATCATTTTGTTGTTGGCTATAACATGTGAATTTGTATTGTTTACCCATACCTTAGTCTATTTCATTGTCCAAGAAGCTATTGTCCTCTCTGATACTTTGATATTAGATCATATATTTGTTCAAGATTTATGCTTAAATGACATTGTTATCTCATGGTTGTTTATTTTGCTTGGAATGATTATCTTGATAAATTTGCTAATACCGCAATACTTACAACAGTCTAGAAATTCTCACAAAATACTCATTACTGTGCATGCTTAGGAAGGTAAGGGTTTGAGGCCTAACTTGCTAAATTAATTGTCTAGCCGATTTGTGATTGGATTGAAGATCTAATCTTCAATATTTCACCCAAAAATCGAGAGCACAAGTTATCAACCAAACGGTTCTCAGAGACATGATTCGTAGAGCAATTGACATTAGTATCATGTTGTTATTGATCAGTTTCTATGTATATGTATCATGTGAATTATTCTAATTTCTGGTGAATTTTGAAATTTCTATTTTTATTGATCAGTTTCTATGTATATGTGAGATTTCTATGTATGTGTGAGATTTCTATGTATATGCGAAGTTTGAAATGTATATGTATCATGTCAAATGAATATGTATCATGTGAATTATTCTAATTTCTGGTGAATTTTGAAATTTCTATTTTATTGATCAGCTCTTTGTATATGTGAGATTTCTATGTATGTGTGAGATTTCTATGTATATGTGTATGTATAAAATTGTAGGTTCAGATTCATTATATTCCTAGAGTTATTGTCGAATTTTCTTTTTGTAACTCTCGGTATATAATGAATATATTTTTAATAAAAATAATGAATCATTCTTATTGCACACTAAAATGCTTCCTCTTCATTGATCCGAGTACTTACTCGCACCGATAAGTGCTCCAGATCAATGAAGAAGAGGAGCGGAGGCGTCCTATGGAAAGGGAAAGCCAAGAAGACAAAGAACTAAGTCCATTTCAAAGCGAGCCTCGCTTCCTCATGGCTTCGCCTTGTAATTCTGACGCCTCGCCACATCCATGCTTCTTGAACTTGATCAGGGCTTTTTTAAAATCATTTTAGTGTGCAATAAGAATGATTCATTATTTTTATTACAAATATATTCTTAAGAATATAAGAGAATTTTTTCATATTATTTTTCATTTCGAGATGTATATGTATCATATGAATTTTTTCTAATGTATAAGTATCATTTTAAAGTTACATGTGCACGTGTTTGTAGCATGAGGTCACAACATCACTTGATTTCCTCTCAACTCTAGCAAAATTACCATCGTATAAGTATACTTGTCGATAGTATTTGGCCGATTTACATTCGAACATCTTGGCGTCATGCCCATCCTCTCTACTGTCTCTTCCCCACCGCCTTCCACGCCGCTTTAGAGTAGTACCATCGACTTTACATGAAATGTGATCTATTTTCGTTAATTTTGATGCTTCTTCTAACCTAAGAAACGACGATGGACGAAGAAGAATTTATGAGAAGTTTGATTATGGAGGTGATGATCATGAGACGGCGGAGCTCGTGACCCGCCTCATGGGCCGAGGCCAATGAGGTCGCAGAGCACGATGAGGCCGGTGAGGTAACAATCACCACGCTCATGATTGTCGGCCCACTACCATGCTAAGCCAACATCGACCCGCTCATGATTGTACCATGCTTTCAGATCGGTCAACTAGGCAGCAATCACGCCACGAGGTCCAAGCAAGAAGAAGAAGGCAAGACATGTTATCACCGATGTCGGCGAGACGGCCGACCTCTTGCACCCTGGGGCGCTTGGGCTGTTCAATTCGCATGCGGCCCACGTTAGGGACCACGTGGCAATTAGCATAGCAAAATGGGATCAGTCCTCAAGATACGAAGAACATGCTTTGGAACGATGTGAAGGAGACATTCACCTTCCCCAAGGGACCGAAGAGAAGGTGAAGAGTTACACTCTCAAGAAGATGGCGGTCGCATTCCAGACTTATAAAAAGAAGCTGAACACGGAGTATATCAAGAAGAATCGAACGCCTGACTTCAACAAGCACCCAAAGTTGCAAGATCACTGGGATGCGTTTGTGAAATACAAGACTTCGGACGAAGGTCAAAGTTTGAGTGAGAAGAATAAGCTGAATGCACAGAAGAAGAATTATCACCACCGACTCGGCCCTAGTGGTTACCGCCATGCAATACCAAAATGGGAGAAGAGGGAACAGGACCTGCTAGCGAAGGGTATCGCACCCGCAACAACGGATTGGTCCGACAGAGCAAAGCATTGGTTCTATGCTCACGGCGGCGCCATTGATGATAACGGCAATGCTGTGTTTGGGGTGGTACTAAGAGATGTGGCCAGAAGGCTTGTACAGCCCATCGAGGAGACTTCCCAGGTAGCTTTGTGCCAAACAGGAGAATGACGCGCTAATAAGGGCCTTGCAAAATCCAGAGCACCTCGGACGACACGAGGCGTCGCCGTTGTCCGTGGAAGGTTGGTTTCGCCAGACTCCGAGAGCTATAGGAGTCGAGGCGAGGAGCAAGGCTCGACAGACACAACAGACTTAGTGTGCTTGAAGAATGCTCGAATCAAACAAATGAGAGAATGCAAGAAGAGATCCGAAGAGAGGTGCAGCTAGCCTTGAGCCAACAGCGAGAGACGGGCCAAGAACCTCTAAGTAATCCAGACATCATCGGCCCCTCCGGCAGCAACAAGGCTTCTGGGTCAATTTGTATGACTTGGACAAGTATCCCAGAGACGACATCGCAGACAATGGACACCTTGTGAGCTGCATATCCAGCGCGAACCTTACCTTCAAGGCGCCGATGGTATGGCTTACCCATTAGAGCCGGGCAGCTTATCCATGGCAAATAGATACCGTTAGGATACTCCAAGGTCTCGGTGGAGGAGGTTCGCCAGGTACGAGGACCTTGACCTCGAAATTCTGGAGGTGACGGGACTACGGCTAGGAGAGGCAAGACACACTTTCATCCTATGGCGCAAGCGGTACATAATTTTTCGAGATAACATGGACATGTCCTCTCCATGAAGAAGCCCGAGAAGAAACCCGTCTCCTCCCAAGAAGGCGCCGACTCCTACACCACCTCCTCGCGATATAAGCCCGACAAGAAGCCCGTCTCCTACACCATCTCCTCGCAAGATATAAGCCCCAAAGAAGCCCGCTCCTCCCAAGAAGGCGCCGACTCCTACACCACCTCCCGCTTACATAAGCGCCACAAGAAGCCCGTCTCCTCCCAAGAAGGCGCCGATCAAGGAAAGAAGCCACGACCAAGAGCTCCTAAGAAGACGGGTCCTCCACCCAATCCAAGAAGTGGTGAACTTCCGGAAGCGGCCGATGATATGAACGATGAGGAGACCAAGAAGGTGGTAAAAGAAGAGTTAACTAAATTTCTTAAACCCAAGTCACCAGAGAAGAAGGTTCAACTCGCATGTAAGAATTTTATAAAGGCTTAATGACTATTAAAAATTTGAAGGATAAAAAGAAGTGCCTCGCCAATCAAACTACGAGCGCACATTGAGTAAGGAATGCCCCAAGAAGAAGATGTCACCGAGGGAAGGGTAAGGAGATGCAACAATTCTTCAAGAAACCGCCTTACCGCAAATCAAATATTAGGCACGGAAAAGATTGAGGTTGCCCAAGTAAAATGGTTATTTAAAATGGGCGGTCATTGGTCGCATGAGGAGCTGCCCTTACTAACGACAAAGATGCGCAATTTCATGAATGGTACTTGGACGCGACCAAGCATGGTCTCTGATGTTATTTGTCAAGTTTAAGGAACAAGATTTTTTAGCGGTGAAGGTGAATTTGTTGTCGATCGACTACATATATGATCTATACAGACAGACGCCTCGGCGTGAGCTTGATGGCTTGTTGGACTCTGTAAGTGTCTTAATTATTTGCAAAAACTATCGTGCACTTCCTTGTACTATACTAACTTGCAAGCCTAACTAATTTCTTATGTAGCATGGAGATACAAAGATGCGAAGGATCGATTTTCTACATAGGCTTCATGGACCCAGAGTTATCAACGAGACAACCGTTAGAGACCACCAAGCTTAAATAGAGACTAACGATTCAATGCGCTAATGGGTCAAAGATATAAGTCAAAGATATATCTAGCCTACTCATTTGAGTACGTGTTTTCGCACCACCTCATTCTACTCCTTTTTCATAACACGATGTTAGAACTAATTAGTTATCTACGCTGACACATCTATGTATAGTTTTCATGGATTCTTCTTATGATCGAGCTAGATCGTAGCTCGATCACAATTATGGACTCATAAAGGAGACCGGTTGAAAAGTATCAAAACTTTATCGACATGCTCAACCGGTATTAATTCTTGTTCCTTTTATTATCATACTAGCTCTATTTCCTTCAATTTGAAACAAATTCTAATCATGTACAATTCAGAATCACATGTGTAGTGCATTCACACGGTTCCGTGCTAAAAACGTGGGCGATTCAAGGAGGAATTTGACATTACAATTGCCTCTCATGTATGTATATCATAATGCTAGCTTTTTAGTTAGTTAACTTAATTTCCTTGCATCCATTTCACGCTTTCAACTTTTTCCATCGCAGATCTTGACTCACCACGGGTAACAATTTATGCGGCTACTATGTATGCGAAGTTTATGCACACCCAAACCGAGCCATCGATCGCATGCTAAAAGGCAACAAGGGGTGAGTTAATATAACTACTAGCTTTAATGATGTATAGGTACTCCTTATATCTTGTACAAATTCAAGTATTGATTAGTTAATGACTTAACGATAGGTGCCTCAATATTTGGCGGAACAAGGTTCGAACTCTCGCCGACGAGTGAGAGCAATCCAAGAACAACTCGTCGGCTTTATTTACGATGAGGTTGTAAATCCAAAAAGCGAGTTTCACGAACCAAACTTTAACAGTGGGGCCCTTCGATAAGGACCGTGAATCGTCGTGGTTTACATCTACAAACTAGCAAGAGCGATGCGTGTAAAAGATCCCGATGAATAGAAGGAAAAGAAATACTAAAGTTGTAATTAAAGTTGTGTACATATATATTGTAATACATTAGACGATGAGCGCATTTAACAAATATGTGTACATATTTTAATACATTAGATGTAATTAAATTTGTTAATGAATGTTCAAGGATTTAATTATCGTGCAAAGTGCATGATTGATTATCGTGCTTTTAATTAGTTGTGATTTACACACACACATATATAATAGCTACTGCAGAAATAGACAGTATATATACAAAACATCAATATCGGTTGGAGAAACCAACTGCATCGATGAGGGTTTGATCAAGACGGCTGGAGATACCAACCGCATCGATGAGGTCCTCAGAGCTCCCGACGCGCCGCCACGTGTGATTCGAACCGCATCGATACTCTATCAAGACGGGTGAGTGAACCGATCGATGCCCTTGAGCATCAGTCCCGGATAGCCTGTACCGGTTCAAAAACCGGTACTAAAGGCAGTTTTGGACCGGGACTAAATGCCCTTTCCGTAGTAGTGCCCGGACCTGTTGAGGTCTTGAGGACTTACAGCCAACAGAGTAGCATCTACCACTTCAGGCGATGGTTGTGTCGGTGGTTCTTGCGATAGGTCCTCGTTGATCAAAGGACTCCGATCCATCAGATAGCCAGCCGTACTAGCGCAGGGAATGAACAGGAAAATTTAGAGTAATAAATGATTTGTTGGTTCTTTTACTAGTATGCGCAGGAAATGAATAGATGTACAATTTGTGAATACAAAAGGTAAGGAGCATTTATTACCTTCGCATGTATAGTAGAAGACAAGGAGTCCACAAAATTTACGGTACTCATTTTGGGTTTCCACAAATATAATTGTATCATTATATATTATTTTTTTATTATGCATTCTACCAGATGTTACTACATATGCATAAAATGTTACTACCAAATACATACAGTTAGCCTGCTAACCCAAATGGAACCATTCTAGAACTATATATAGTAAATAAAGTTATATTATTTCGGACCCATCCACATTTGCCAACTAGAAAATTTGACATGTAATTTGTACAGGAATATTGGTACCATTTATTTAGCAATAACTTTTTTATTTGTAGCTCCAATTTACGATTGGTTTTTACTAAAAGCTTGCTGACGATGACATCACCATAATGATGTAACTCACGCTAAGAAACTCAATGTCAACTTATGGTAAAATCCAAATGAATATATAGTGAATACTATATACTAAGCTAGTAAAAATTAACAAGAAGAAAAAAAATCTAATTTCATAGCCATACAAATAGTAAGATTTACTGAACTCCATAGTAAGATCGGCTTATTTCATAGACACTACATATAGTAAAAATTCTTATTTCATAGCTATTACTGTGGCAGGATCGGCTTGCACACCGCTGAAGCTCACTTGGCCACAAAAAAGAGAAACAGTCCAAAAAAGTAATCATGCATGTTAAAGGGTAAGGTGCGGGGTCCATCACCACTAGCACATAGTGCAATGGGGTCCACTATAACATCCCAAAATTTGGCCCTAAAATAAAATTAATTATTGTTTTATTGTTATTTGTTTATTTTATGATTTTTTTGAATTTATTGGATTTTTTGGAATTTATTGAATTTAGTTTTAAGTTAAGTATATTGGCCTTTTTGAGAAAACTAATTATATATAGATAAAGTTAATATAAAATTTGGCTAAAAATATTTTATTTGACTTCAAAATGTCTCAAAGTATTTATGAGAATATTCTTGGATTTTTTCTAATATTTTTATTGCTTTAAACAAATCAAACTAATTTCTAAAATTTTTTAAATAAAAAAATCTGTGAAAAATTCATTTAAACAGTAATGGTCTGAGCCTATCACTGTGCGTGCATGGCCCAGTGCTGTGCGGCCCAATAGGTTTGCGTTCAAGCGCTTCACCGCTGACCATTGGATCTACATCGTGTGGTCATTTTCAAGACACATTGCTGGTGCTATGTCAGCCGTTGGATCGCAAAGGAACGACTGTGATTTGAAGGTGGGGTTGGAAACCCTAGTGCTTATGGGACGTTGGATCAAGATCTAACGGTGCGGATTGTGTTGTGTTGGATTAGGATAGTTTAGATCGTATCTGTTGATTTGGGAAGGATGGATCTGATCGTGCTGCGTCAAGAGTGATCTTGGTTGTTGATCGTCGATTGGACAATGGTCGCTTGTCATCTCCGATCAGGACTCAGAGTCTGCCACCAATACGTTGTGCCGTTGTGAAGAGCTAGGTCTTTGTCTGGCATCTGTTTTGCGAGGC
This sequence comes from Guadua angustifolia, assembly GCA_036346375.1. Taxonomy (NCBI): domain Eukaryota; kingdom Viridiplantae; phylum Streptophyta; class Magnoliopsida; order Poales; family Poaceae; genus Guadua; species Guadua angustifolia. The sequence goes on from JAYEVE010000332.1 coordinate 819,674, forward strand.
TATTTAAGGCGCAAACTGCACCCCGAGGTTTGTCATCACGTTGCGCATCTGTAGACACTGAGAGCATCGCCAGTATCACCACCATTCGCATCAGGGAGCTTACAGTAGTTGCTTGTGCACCACCGCTTGTTTTCTTCGTTTTCACAGTTGTCAAGCCGAGAGTCGCCATGTGGGTTCCAGATCGTAACTTGCTGTGTCGAGACGCGTTCACGCCGCCACTTCTTGGTCACTGGAGGTTGCCATAGCACCGTCTTGGTCATCTTCTGTAACACCCCGGCACCCCGTGCCCTGAATGTCACACCCTCTAGCACCAAGAACTACAAATCACTAAGAATAAATATTCGCAAAGCAAGCAAATAACTAGGGGATTGTCCAAAATTATTAAAAATTTCGGCAGCACCTCCCCTAAAACTAGGACATCCACTCAGCAGACAGAAAACATTTGCAGTTATAAGATATCATTCTAGCAGGTCCTTAGTTAACCAATCACACATCTAATAGAAATTAATCGACTCCACCACATAATTATTACAGGACAATGACTCATTAAACATAACTGCAAACAACCCCTTACAATAAATTTACTCGAGCTATTTATATCAGAACTATACATCAACATAATGGAGAGGTGATGATGCAAAACGTGATTATGCTACTACCCCTCCCGCCATGCATGCTAGTTTCAAGGTACCTGCAACAACACAACCAACAAGCGTGAGTCGATGACTCAGCAAAGTACACGAGAGTATCAATTCCAATTTATCATAAGTAATGCAAGAGCTTAACCATAAAAGCAAGCAATACAAATGAAGCAACTTTCGGACAATACGCAATTATACCCGTTTAAAGCAATAATTTGACTATACCCAAAATTTACCGCAATCAAGTCATCAACTTGATAATAAAACCACTCAACGTAAAAGAGGCATCACGTGGCTCTAAGTCACTACGTCTTCCGACTCAACCACCCCTTGTTGCAACTCAAATCATTTTCATCGACTTTATTCGAGTTCAAAACTCAAATTTCACTCCACGATATTCATACAACATAATTAGCAAAGCAGAGAAAAGAAATGCGCTAATTCATCAATTCAATTCAATCTCCCCTTTTTGGGTTGAATCCACGACTCAACCTTCAATTACCATAATCACCATCCATATGACACACCATTTACCACAACACTCACTATTAAAGATGCAATGCACATGAATGCTCATTTCCATGCACGTCGAAGATCGCCGAGAGTGCCCACCCGTCGGTGTGCACCCTCACGCCCCTTCCATCCCGTAGATGGAAGGTGCCTCATTTCTTGTCTCGCTCCCATTCACCTCGATGAATGGGATTGCGAGGTAGGACTTTCGTGTTCACTACGTGTGAACACAGAGGCCCGCATCAAAATGGGTCGCCTCTTCCATTATGAATGCACAAATGCAATTTTCATGAATGAAATGCAACTTTTCATTCAATGCCAACACTAACATACCATAACCATATACATACACACATAGCCAATTCTCACATTCACAAGTTGCTAGCGGTACTAGTCTCATCAGATTCAACAACAAGACAGGACAACACATTACAGCGTTTCTGTCATGCAATTAACACAATTAATTTCAAACTACAATCATAATCATCTAACCGATTCGCACACATACTCAATTCCATTCCCCAGACGGGGCACAGTTAAGTACAACTCTTATAAATTAACTGCGAGTATCCATGTACCCCATCCTAGTTAATCACGCAATATTAACAAAGGTACGAAGAACTCACCAAGATGAAGGCTTACTAGTGACCACACGAATCCAATAGTTAATCATGTCCTCGAAGGGACGATCACCAATATAACTCATACTTGCCATAATCAATAGAAAATTAGCCATGAATAGATATATAACAACAAACAATTCAATTAGGCACCCTACTCGATGTACTTGCCTTTAACCTCTCGAACTAGAGTGGCGAGAAGGGAAATCCGATCAAGGAGGAGAAAGAGCAGCCCTGTCCCTTTCCTTTCCTGCCATCTACATTCATGAGGTATCAATCAATGTCTTTTCCACTCTTATCATTCAGTAGGAGTATTGATAGCAGCCACAAAATTAGCCTTTGTGCACTTGAATCACTGGGTCACAGCTCAAGCAAACATGAGAATACTACATATCAAGTTAGCTGTCAAAACAGCTCCCAGATCAGTAAAGCAACCTAGACTATGTATTTACTTCTCTGATTATCAACTTCCATTTGATGAAAGCAAATGATATTCATTTTGATTAATCAAAACACAAATTAATATTCCTTGTAAACTAAGCCTTATCTTAAAAAAAACAATTGCAAAGCACGCAAATAACAGGATCAATTATTTAGTATTATAAACAACCAGTTCAGTAGCCTTTGTCCCCTGAGATATCATGCATCTCAATGAAATATCTATGTCAGACAAATGCTAAAACACATAAAACAACAAGCATAGGAATGATGGAATTGGAAACAGGATTTTTTTTTAAAACAATAAGTGGTCTCTATGCTCTGGATAAAACATTCATTTCAGATAGCTTCACAACCAGGTCACATCAAGAGTAAGATCAGAAGGATGAAAACATAGTAATGCACTAATGTGACCATAGATTTTTGATCTATCAAGTAAATATTGGCAACATAAACAAACTTATCGCGCTATTAGGAGCAAGAACTTGTGGACCAACAGATCAACCTCATTCTTTGATGCAAATATTATCAATTTCCTCTTTAGCAATTGATTACAGCAAAGCATGCTTGTATATTAGGGCCAAATCTTAATGCCATAAACATAGTTATTCAAGATACCAGTGCATGCACAGAGATGAATTCCTAGGGCTTGTAACATTTCATCACAGAGAGATGCATAACTTGATTATCTATGTGCTCCTTCAGCAAATAGTGTACTATATTCTCTAGACCCTATTGCTTGGAAGGCGTAAATATCATTGTGAAGCACATAAGAAACATTGTGGTCTAAACATACATGTATGAACATAAGAGCATGGAGAGTAAATTTTGAATCATACAAAGTTAATCACAGAAGTCCAGTACACGAATCTCAATCTACTGTTAATAATCAAGCTCATGGATAGATAGTTCAATAAGCATCATTCACATTTCACAAGATAATACCACATGCATATATTTAGCCAAGACAAATGAAGCACACCTTTATTCTGTTAACACAAAGCATCCAATCCGATCAAGTGCAGATTCAATTATCCAACACGTATAAAGGTTGCTACTCATTACACCCAAATTTCACAACTTAGTGTACCAAGAACCGCATAACAGTAATGAGCATACTTTTGCTAAATCACAGCACACATAATTCAGAATAGAGGCATAATCATCACTGTGAAATACATAGGGACACGCTAGGCTGTACATACACGTACAACCCTCATAAACACAACAACATAGAAGTTAGTTTCCAAGTCATGCAAATCAACCACAGAGGTCCAGTATCCAACATAAAATTCCTACTCTTTAACCTTCACATTTATCGGGGCCATGAAATGCAAAGCAACTACTCATAGGCATTACAACAAGCACCTGCGAGCAGAGCCCAAAACTCTTTGGAGCATTAAAGCAAAACCTTGAATTCACGGCTACGGTTGGTTACCTACTTGCGCCAAGGCTTGAGCTGGTGCTTGACTTCTTCATGACGAAGGCGCTGTTGCTTGCCTTGCTCTCGCTCATTGGGAGCTCATGACGGAGGCGGCGCTTGAAGAGCCGCCGGCAAAGGGCGCAAGGGAGCGAGCAGAGGCGAGACAAAGCGACGGTCAAAGGAGGCCGGGCGATGCGGGCGGGAGGCCGAGGGTGGAGGCGGCCGGGCGTGGCGGCCGGGGAGCACGCCGCGTGGGAACTCGCCGGCCCGAGGTGCCGAGCCGAGGGAAGGGCAGGGGAAGGGACACGTTCGGGAGGGAGGGAGCAGAGGCGCCGGGAGGAATGGGTTGCTGGGGATCGGCTGGCGCCGCCAGGACGCAGGAGGCTAGCACGGGGAAAATATCTAGCCAAGGCAATGAATGGTAGCCACACACAAAAGAAAAGAGATAAAGCTTTGTAGTATTACATCTTCGTCTTTAAGTCTGGTGGAAGCAGCGCCGCCGTGCCGCCATCCACATCAGGAAGCTCAGGACCCGTTGGATCTTCCATCGATGATCAAGATCAAGCCACGTCACCACATCAACAGTAAACCCCATTGGTAAGTATGGGTTGTTGGATCTAGATCAATGGTCGGGAATGCGCCACATCTCGCTTATGTGTAGCCGTTAGATCTTCCGCGGGTGATCCTGATTCCGCCACACGTCAACCATCGGGAAAGGCGTCGTGGGTGGCACCGCAGCTAATCAGGTGAAGCTGTGTGGCTGGCACAGTCACCGAAGAGTCGTGGACTGGGTCTACGGTGGACCAAATCCAAACCCTGAACCGGGTCTATGGACCGAGGAGATGTGGCAGCCCGTGATTGGTACGGGTGAAAGGACCGGGATGCCGCCTAGAGGGGGAGTGAATAGGTGATTTTAAAATTTAATTCGCAGTGGAAACAATAACTTCGGATAGTCTGAAATTTTCTTCGAACTGTCCGAGTGGTTCAGATAGTCCGAGTGAATTTTCGGATAGTCCAAACTGCTCTGAGCGCAAAAACCCTAGAAAGTAGATCTGATCTATCTAGAGAGTGAAAATAGCACCAAAATGAAATTCAAGAGTTTAGGATACCTCTAGTCATCGAGAACTCACCAAACCACTTCACAATAGCCAACCACCACTTGAAACCCTAGGTCTCAAGAAACCACAAAGAGGGAAAAACAAAGTAATCCAAGAAGCAACGAAATGCACAAGTATTTTTACCCGAAGTTCGGATCCTTGAGGGGATCCTATGTCTCCGTTGAGGTGACACCAAGCCAGGGTCTTTTTCAACCCTAATCCTCTAGGTGTTGCACCAAGCACTCACCTACTTCTTCTTGAATCCTTCCCTTGCGGAGGTGGATTCGACCTTCACAAACTTCCGGTGGCGTCCCACACGAAGTTTAGGAGCTCACCAGTGACTCCTAGCCATCTAGGAGTCCTCAACCTCCAAGAGTAATAGATGTGTCGAGAAATCTGCGAGAGAATGATTTTTATGCTCAAGATGAATCAAAATCACTAGATCTTTCAATCTCTCTACTCACTCAACCTCAAAAGATTGAGAGGGAGTGAGGGCTTGAGCTCTAGAGGTGAGGAATGGCAGCAAATGAGTGAAATAACTACTCTTCTTGCTGTTAGGTGAGAGTATGGGGCTTATATAGCCACTCAAAAACTAGTTGTTTTGAGTTGTGCCAGAGTTTGTTCGGATAGTCCAAACAGTTTGAATTCCAGGCAACCGAGCAATACAGTTCAGATAGTCCGAACATTTCTTCGAACAGTCCGAACGCTTCGGATGCTCCGAGCGTTCGGATAGTCCGAAAATTCTTCGGACACTCCGAACATAAAAACACATGACCTAACTGAGGGGGTGCACTCGGATACTCCGAAGGTGTCTTCGGACATTCCGAACCCAAATTTGCCTGGACCAATAGAGGGAGTCAGTTTGGATATTCCGAACTGGGGTTCGGATACTCCGAACTATTTTGAGCAAAATGCCCCCAAGACTTTACATGTTGACTCATTTTGTGACTAAGATTCATCATTGAGCACATTAAGTCATTCTAAAGCTATTTCTCGTCATATCCCTCTTTATAGTACGGCGATCCTTAAACTCAAATAAAAATAAACTTAATACATGATAATTGAGTCTAAACGATGCCTTTTTCTTCTTTGATTTTGAGGGTGCTCTTTTTGCTTCGTAGCTTTCTCATAAATGCGATAACCTGCTTCACAACGCTTATAAAGCTCATTAGTCACTTAATCTTGTTGTCATTAATCACCAAAATCATTAAAGGGCCTAGATGCACTTTCAATCTCCCCCTTTTTGGTGAATTGATGACAACACGATTAGATTTATGAATAAATTGAAATGAGATTGTATTTGGAATACCAAATACATGGTGGAGCTCCCCCTAAATGTGTGCATTAGAAAAAATTGAGTGGAATCTCAAATTCACATATTTACGGGAAATTTGGCGAGAGCCCCCCTATATCTTTGCATTCGTGAGAGTATAACAGGATATTTAACAAATAATTGCACAAATAAATATGGCATGACATGGGGCACACAAATGCATTACTTAAAGGAAATACGAGATAGTTCCACATCCAACATTCAACCATTAAGCAACACAACCAAAAGCATTAAGCACACGAGATATAGTTCAACAACCAACAACAAAACGAAGCAAACTAAGCAAGCAAGCAATCATCACAAAAGAGATAAATCTGATCTTCTCTCCCCCTTTGGCATCAAGACACCAAAAAGGTCACTCCTCGCTGTCGTCGTCGTCGTTGCTATCACCTCTTGGCGTATAAGCGGTATCACCTTCTTCATCATCTCCAGTAGGCGCAGAAACCGCGGGAAGGTCAAAGAGCTGCTGAGTCTCAGAATCCACCGTTGCTGTATCTGACTTAGACTCTGACTCTTCAGAAGAACAGGATAGGTTGAGCTTCCCCTTTATGACGTTCAATTGACGACGCGTGTCCGCAAGCTTGTTATTCATCTCCTTAATCTTCTTATGATTCTTTATCCCTAGGCAAAAGATGGCACGAAGCATTGACTTGATAGAACCGCCTAGGGAGGAAGGATGAGCTCGAGACGAAGGTCTAGCAGAGAAGGATGGAGCAGCTGTACCGGGATCTAGAACTGATGATCGTGATCTATCATCTCTGACAGAAGGAGCAGGAGCAGGAGCTGGCTGAGCTGGAGCTTTAATCAATCTGACTTTGTATGGAAAATGATCCACATCCTTGGCAAACCATAGACCAGAAATACTCTCGACCATGCACATCACATATGGAGCAAAGCCGCAGCTGCTGCGCGGACTGATCGAGTTGAGGCGGATCTCTTGCCAGATAAAATCAAATACATCAAAGGGCCTGGATCCCTCACCAATCCGCAGAAGAAGGTTTCTAGAGTAAGAGCTAATATTCGTGGCATCTCCCTCTTTAGGCCACAGGGTCTTCCGAAGCAACTTGTACAAAATAGCATAAAACGGCTTCAATCCCTTTGTAGTGCCCAGCTTGAAATTTTGACTTTCATCATACAGAGGATCCAAATCATTGGTACCTGAAGTGTCCATTGTGTGCAGCTTGTCCAAGTTCTCCCAGTTCTCGGTCGAGAAGCCCAAGCTATCAGCAAATTGTGCCTTGGTTACTGAATAGTATAGCCCATCTACCATGAACCATATAGTGCTCTCAGCGTCGGTGTCAATATAAAGGGTGGCATAGAATTGTGCCACCACTTCATTGTTCCATTTGCACCGAAAGGACATAACTTCTTTCAAGTTGTGTCGCTCACAAGCTTCGATGACCTGATTAAACACAGGGTCTTCCTGCTGCACCATATAATCCCAGTCGATCCATTGCATAAGAGCAACTGGGTTTTTCTTTTCAGCGATCACTGAGTCATAGAAATCTTACTAGAAGTGATTCCAGAACCTTTTATCCACATAGTCTTCTTGGAGGTACAACAAAGGATCTTGACTTCTGTGCTGTCGGACTCTTTTCCTCTCCCATGTCCCATGCAGTAGTCAATCTTTTTCTTGGGAGTCACACCCATCAGAGTGAGATGAATAGAAGGGTGAATCTGCAAAGGACCGATCAATTCTCCTGCTCTGCGTTGTTCTGCACTCTTTACTGCCCTCAGCCTTGGCATAGCAGCCCTGGGATCTTCTGGACTACCCCCTTGATCACCACCTTTCCCTTGCCCAGAAGCAGCGGCCTGAGATTTCTGACTCATTTTGCGCACTGTCACACGCTTCTTTCTTCCTGCAGACTGAGCTGGAGGAGACTCCGGAGGTGAATCCGAGGGAAAACCCGTAGAAGCTGCAGGAGGATGCGTAGAAGAACCGCCAGCTGGATGATCATGCTTTGCCTTCTTCTTGCGAGCCATGGTGATGTCGATTTGGCGAGAGGGGCGAGAAGTAGGATTGCCACCTTGAGAGGGATCCATTCTAGAGGTATGCAATGGTAGAAACAAGATTAGACTATAATTATAACCTAGATGAGCATTATAGGGTTGAAATGAACTCACACACTTCGGATAGTCCGAAGTTATCTTCGGACAGTCCGAAGTTTTATTCGGATAGTCCGAACACATGTTCGGACACTCCGAATAGGAACTCGGACAGTCCGAGGTGAACGCCCACAAACCCTAAATTGTTCAATCTAGAAAATAATCAAATGTAGCTAGAGCTAATCAAAGAGGATCACCCTATTAAGGCCTAGAACGATCTAGAACACAAGGATTTGCAAAAGGGAACAAGGATTTACCGGAGAAGGAGATGGTTCAAACCATACCTTGAAGAGCGAAATCCAGAGATTCCGAGACAAAACTAGGGCAAAGAAGCGATGAAGATGAAGCCCTTGCCCTCGGGGAAGACCTTGGAGACTCCGATTCGCCGAACTTGAGGCCAAAACTCAAGATCCGTGAGGTTGGGTGGAGAACAAGAGAGAGAAACGGAGGTTGGATGTGAAAAGGAAGAAAAGAAAGAGAATTGGGTCGGGCTGGGTTAAATAGCCCGAGACCCCACTTCGGACAGTCCGAACATAAGTTCGAATAGTCCGAACAATTCGGACAGTCCGAACTGATTTTTGGACAGTTTGAGCTGACTTTCTCAGGATGGCATGAAACAAAGGATTGAAGGCCTCCGGAGCGAGAAAGAGGTGAGAGGTCCTAATGAGTCAAGTCATCATGTGATCAGCAAGCCATACAACCAATAAAACCATGATCACAAGATGATTGACGGGATCCGAAAATCAAGACCCAATTAACACAGGAAAATGAAGAGAAATAAATCGAAATAAGTTTTTCTAAAATATTTTCCACTCATCACCCAATTGCATGCATATTTCAAGCCAAGTTGCGAGAGTCTAAGATATTTAGCCCATTTCTCAACTCACAAAATCTCTTTTCATCAAGAGGCTTGGTGAAAATGTCGGCTAATTGATCGTTTGTGCTCACATGTTGAATATCAATATCGCCTTTAGTGGAATGATCTCTTAAGAAGTGATGGCGAATATCGATATGCTTTGTACGGGAATGTTGGACGGGATTGTTGGCAATTTTTATGGCACTCTCATTATCACACAAAAGTGTGACATGGTTATAGGTTAGGCCATAGTCATTTAGGGTTTGTCTCATCCAAAGTAATTGAGCAAAACAACTCCTGGCCGCTATATACTCAGCTTCGGCTGTGGATAGGGCTACGGAATTTTATTTTTTTGAGGACCACGAGACAAGAGATCTTCCTAGAAATTGACAAGTCCCCGAGTACTCTTCCTATCCACTTTACATTCGGCATAATCCGCATCGGAATAACCAACTAATTCAAATGATGAGCCTTTTGGATACCAAAGCCCGAAATGAGGAGTATGCACTAAATATCTCAAGATTCTCTTAACGGCCACCATGTGGCACTCTTTTGGAGCGGCTTGAAATTGTGCACACATGCACACACTAAGCATGATATCGGGCCTAGATGCACAAAGATAAAGAAGAGAACCGATCATTGAACGATATACCTTTTGGACGACCGGTTTACCTTCTTTGTTGAGGTCTAGATGTCCGTTGGCTTGCATGGGCGTCTTGATCGGTTTGGCGTTCTCCATACCGAACTTCTTCAACATGTCTTTGATGTACTTGGTTTGGCATATAAAGGTTCCTTCCTTGAGTTGTTTGACTTGAAAACCGAGGAAGAACTTCAATTCGCCCATCATGGACATCTTGAACCTCTTAGTCATGATCCTGCTAAACTCCTTGCACAATTGTTCATTAGTAGACCCGAATATAATGTCATCAACATATATTAGACAAACAAATAAATCATTATCAATGTGCTTAGTGAAGAGAGTAGGGTCGGCCTTTCCGACTACAAAACCTTGATCGAGAAGGAAATCTCGAAGACATTCGAACCACGCTCTTGGTGCTTGTTTGAGTCCATATAGCGCCTTGTGTAGAAAGTAGACATGGTCTGGATATTTTGGGTCTTCGAATCCGGGTGGTTGCTCGACATAGACCAACTCAGACAGTGGCCCATTTAGGAAGGCGCTTTTCACGTCCATTTGATACAACTTAAAACCATGGTGAGTAGCAAAGGCAAGTAACATTCTAATAGACTCAAGCCTAGCTACGGGAGCATAAGTTTCATCGAAATCCAAACCTTCGATGTGCGTGAAGCCTTGAGCGACCAATCGGGCTTTATTTCTAGTCACTACTCCATGCTCGTCTTGCTTGTTCTGAAATACCCATTTGATTCCAATCACATTTTGCTAGGGCCTTTCAACAAGCTTCCATACTTGATTCCACTCAAAGTTGTTTAGCTCCTCTTGCATAGCCATCACCCAATCCGGATCTTGTAGTGCTTCTTCTACCTTTAGAGGCTCAAGAGAAGAAACAAACGAGTAAAATTCACAAAAATTTACAACTCGAGATCTAGTGGATACTCCCTTGTTAATATCTCCGAGTATATTGTCGACTGGGTGATCTCGTTGTATGCTTTGATGGACTCTTGGATGAGGGACAGTTGCATTGGTTCTTTGGATAGGATCCTCATCGTCTTGAGCGTTGTTTGAGCCATCTTGAGCTTGCATTGAGGAAACATCACCCGGAGCATCCAACGTAGCATCCAGACTCTTTGGACTAGTCCGGATATTCTGGGTCTCATCTTGGACATTTTGAGTTGGTGTGCTCGGAATTTCTTCTTGCTCAAGTGGTCTCACTTCCCTAATTGCCAATTTCTTGATTGCTTTGCACGGTGGTTCTTCCCTGTCAATCACAGCACGATCAACTTGTTCTACTTGAGAACCGTTAGTTTCATCAAATGTTACGTCACGCGAGATGTCAACTACACCGGTGTTGTTGTTGAAAACTCGGTATGCGTAAGCATTTGACCCATAACCAAGTAAGAAACCTTCATCTACTTTAGGAGCAAATTTAGAAGACTTAGCTCGTTGTTAAGGATATAGCATTTGCTTCCAAAGACTCAGAAATAGGAAACATTTGGCTTCTTGCCGGTGAGAAGCTCGTACGCCGTCTTCTTCAAGACCTTGTGGAGGTATAACCGGTTGGTACTGTGACACGCGGTGTTGATCGCCTCTGCCCAAAAGATATCGGAGACCTTGTACTCATCAAGCATTGTGCGCACCATCTCGATGAGTGTTCGATTCTTTCTCTCTACCACCCCATTTTGTTGAGGGGAATAGGGAGCCGATAACTCATGCTTGATGCCCTCCTCATCGAGATATTCCTCCACGCCGGTATTCTTGAATTCGGTGCCATTATCACTTCGGATTTTCTTGATCTTCACTTCGAATTCATTTTGCGCCCTTCTCATGAATTTCTTTAGAGTTCCTTGGGCTTCACTTTTGTCATGCAAGAAAAACACCCAAGTGAAACAAGAAAAATCAACAATAACGAGACCATACTTGTTTCCTCCGATGCTTATGTATGTGACTGGGCCGAACAAATCCATGTGGAGCATTTCCAGAGGTCTTGAGGTATTTATCACATTCTTGGCGGGATGAGAAGCTCCAACTTGCTTTCCGGCTTGACATGCGCTACACACCCTATCTTTCTCAAAGACAACATTCGTTAATCCAAGGATGTGATTGCCTTTAATGAGTTTGTGAAGGTTCCTCATACCAACATGAGCGAGTCGGTGATGCCATAACCAACCCATGCTGGATTTAGCCATTAAGCACTTTTTAAGGTTAATTCTATCCGAAGTAAATTCTATAAGATAGAGATTTCCCTTTAAACGACCCTTAACGGCTATTGAACTATCATCCCTCTTAATGACGTCCACACCCTCATCACTAAACACACAATTGTAGCCCGCTTCACATAATTGAGTAACGGACAACAAATTGTAGCTTAGTGATTCGACAAGCAAAACATTGTTTATATGAAAATCATTTGTAATGAGAATCTTACCTAAACCTACCACTTCACCTTTTCCATTGTCGCTAAAAATGATGCTTTCACTATTTGCCCCATTGGCATCTAAGTGTGCGAACATCGCCCTTTCTCCGGTCATATGGTGTTTACATCCGCTATCCAATATCCAACTTGATCCACCGGAGATGTAGGCCTACAAAACGAAATTTAGATTTTATTTTTTGGTACCCAAACTTGTTTAGTTCTGCGCACGTTAGTGACAAGAGACTTTGGGACCCAAATAGATCGCACATGAAAAGCATCGTTGGGTTTACACCCGATATGATAAGCAACTACACGACCGAGGTTAGTTCTCTTAAGCACATAAGAAGCAAAGAAAGTAGAATGAGTCTTATACTTATAAGCTCCTTCGCCCTTAACAAAGTGAATGGGCTTGTTCAAGGGAGCAACCACGATGTTGCTCTTTTTGCCCTTGGGTGGAACGTACCCAAGCCCATGCTTCATGAAGTTACCTTGGCGCTTACCGAGGAACTCCTCTAATCCTTTGCTAGCTTTATAGGACTTTTGAAGTCCATCTTCAAGCATTTCCTTGAGCTTCTCATTTTCATGAGCTAATACTTACAAAGTCTGAAGGTTAGTGGCACTAGCATTAATATTAACATTATAGCATCTAGCACATCCATTGCTAGTAGACGGTAATGAGGAATTGGAGTTACCCGTCGAGGAGTTAGAAGAGCTATTCAAGAGATCAACAAGCTTCACTTCAAGAGCCTTGCAATCGTCCTTTGCTTTGGCAAGTTCCTTTATGAGTGAAGCGTTGGTGATCTCAAGACTAACTAACTCGGATTTGGTCATTTTTGAATTTTTGACCAACTCCTCATACTTTCTTCTTTCATTGGTTAGGCTTTTCTCTAGCTCAAGGTTTTCTCTTTTTCAAGAATAAGCAAATCCTCTTGAGCTTCGAGAGTAGCCTCCTTTTGCTCAATGGTTTCCTCCAATTTCTCAATATCTTTTAAAAGTAAATGTAACTTTTGAACATCAAAGTCCTTCATGGACTTGAATGCGCTATCATCGTCACTAGCGTCATCGCTATCATCTAAGCATGAGTCAACGATAGAAGGAGATGATGCTTTGATTGATACCTTGCGCCCCTTGGCCATAAGGCACATTGGAGCGTCTTTGTCGTCGTCGCTCAAGTTGTCGAAGAGGCCCTTCGACGTTGTTGAGGTAGAAGGCACGGCGATGGCGACGGAAGCAACTCCTCCTTCTTCGTCGGATTCGGAGCTTGAGTCGGAATCGGAGTTTGAATCCCACTCTTCTCCAATGTGAGCTTGCCCTTTGTGCTTGTAATGCTTGAACTTCTTGCTCTTTTCTTTGTCCTTGCCCAGGTATTTGTCCTTCTTGTAGGGCTTGTCTTCCTTCTTCTCTCGTTGTGGGCATTCGGCAATGAAATGGCCGGGCTCCCCACACTCATAGCACTTTCTAGTTGAGTGCCTTCCTCTTGATTTGTTCCATTGGTGTTTAGAGTGGCTTCCCGGCTTGTAGCCCTCTTTCTTGAGAAACTTGTTGAATCTTCTTACAAGCAAGGCCATGCCAACATTGGTCAAGGGACCACTTGACTCTTCATCGTCACTAGTGCTCTCTTCCACTTCGCGCACAATCTTGACGGCCTTCAAAGCAATTCCTTTCTACTTCCCTGACTTGAGCTCTTCCACCACCTCGGCCTCTTTGATCATCATTTCATCCATCATCAGTCTTCCAATCACGTCATGGGGTGTGAGAGTGTCAAAGTTAGTCGGTCCCGGATGAGTTGCACTAAATTGCGGTTGGTGGGGGTGATCACACGAAGAATAATCTTGACAACTGCTTTGTCGGTGAGATCGGTACATCCAAGACCCTTAGCTTGATTCACCAATACTATTAAAGCGGTCGAACATTTTTGTATATGATTCTCCTTCTTCCAAAGTGAATCGGCTTAGCTCACCAATAATGAGCTCGATCTTGGACTCACGGACGCTTGATATCCCTTCATGAGTAACCATGAGTCTTTCCTAAATTGCCTTGGCATCTTCGAGTCCATCGACTTGGTTGAACTCTGAGTCACTTAGAGCATTGAATAAGGCATTGACGGCCAAGTCATTGAAATGTTAAGCCTTTTTTCTTCGGGAGTAAGCTTGTTTGGGTCCGTGGCTTTGAAACCTATTTCAACAATCTCCCAAATACACGGGTGAAGTGATCTCAAGTACATCTTCATTTTATGTTTCCATGCGGCATAGCGAGTACCGTCGAAATGAGGTGCTCTACCGGATGACACGGAAACATAAGGTGAAGAGCTTGAGACTCCAATAGCAGGGTATTCATAAGGAATCTCAACCCCTTTGCCGGAACCCGTGGCATTGTCTTGGTCATGACTTTCGTCATTCTTTTCTATTAGCGACATCTTGATTCTCCAAGCGGTTAAGCCAAACTACGGAGATTTGGCTCTGATACCAATTGAAAGGACCGGGATGTTGCCTAGAGGGGGGTGAATAGGCGATTTTAAAATTTAATTCGCAGCGGAAACAATAACTTCAGATAGTCCGAAATTTCCTTCGGACTGTCCGAGTGGTTCGGATAGTCCGAGTGAATTTTCGGATAGTCCGAACTGCTCTGAGCGCAAAAACCCTAGAAAGTAGATCTGAGCTATCTAGAGAGTGAAAATAGCACCAAAATGAAATCCAAGAGTTTAGGATACCTCTAGACGTCGAGAACTCACCAAACCCCTTCACAATAGCCAACCACCACTTGAAACCCTAGGTCTCAAGAAACCACAAAAAGGGAAAAACAAAGTAATCCAAGAAGCAACGAAATGCACAAGTATTTTTACCCGAAGTTCGGATCCTTGAGGGGATCCTATGTCTCCGTTGAGGTGGGACCAAGCCGGGGTCTCTTTCAACCCTAATCCTCTAGGTGTTGCACCAAGCACTCACCTACTTCTTCTTGAATCCTTTCCTTGCGGAGGTGGATTCGACCTTCACAAACTTCTGGTGGCGTCCCACACGAAGTTTAGGAGCTCACCGGTGACTCCTAGCCGTCTAGGAGTCCTCAACCTCCAAGAGTAATAGATGTGTCGAGAAATCCGCGAGAGAATGATTTTTGTGCTCAAGATGAATCAAAATCACTAGATCATTCAATCTCTCTACTCACTCAACCTCAAAAGATTCACAAATCAAAAGATTGAGAGGGAGTGAGGGCTTGAGCTCTAGAGGTGAGGAATGGCAGCACATGAGTGAAATAAATGCTCTTCTTGCTGTTAGGTGAGAGTATGGGGATTATATAGCCACTAAAAAACTAGCCGTTTTGAGTTGTGCCCGAGTCTGTTCGAATAGTCCAAACTTATGTTTGGATAGTCCGAACAGTTTAAATTCCAGGCAACCGAGCAATACAGTTCGGATAGTCCGAACATTTCTTCGGACAGTCCGAACGCTTCGGATACTCCGAGCGTTCGGATAGTCCGAAAAATCTTCGGACACTCTGAACACAAAAACACATGACCTAACCGAGGGGGTGCACTCGGATACTCCGAAGGTGACTTCGGACATTCCGAACCCAAATTTGCTCGACAACGGAGGGGGTCGATTCGGACATTCGAATCGGGGTTGATATCTCGAACTATTTTGAGCAAAATGCCCTAAGACTTTACATGTTGACTCATTTTGTGACTAAGATTCATCATTGAGCACATTAAGTCATTCTAAAGCTATTTCTCGTCATATCCCTCTTTATAGTACGGCGATCCTTAAACTCAAATAAAAATGAACTTAATACACGATAATTGAGTCTAAATAATGCCTTTTTCTTTTTCGATTTTGAGGGTGCTCTTTTTGCTTCGTAGCTTTCTTATAAATGTGATAACCTACTTCCCAAAGCTTATAAAGCTCATTAGTCACTTAATCTTGTTGTCATTAATCACCAAAATCATTAAGGGGTCTAGATGCACTTTCAACGGGTCATCGCTGACGTCGTAATCTGGATTTTCTATTGAAAAATATTTTGGCTAGGAAATTCTTGGTGCTAACATCATAAATGCAACTTTTCAATATAAAAATAATTTGATTTATTTATGATCTTCCAATTTTCTGATTTTTAGAATTTTTGAATTTTCTCATGCCCATTCTCCCTCATATGAGCTCTGATTGAGGTGATTCAATTTCTAAAAAATTTTAAAATTGAGATCTATTTAATGGTGAATTTTATTTGATTTTTGGAGTTCATTTTCTCTCTGTTTTTTGTGTTTATTTGGTTTTCTCTCTCGAATTGCGTAGATGTTGAGCTGTGTGATGCATCGAAGGAGGATCCATCTACTCAAGAGCACTTACAAGAGCAAGATCAGTACCTTTACCAAGGCAAGTTGTTCTTTGACCATGTTGAACCCTTGTTTGCAAAATTTTTATATTATTTTTACCTTATTGCATATTATTTCACATGTACAAAATTTTCAATTAGATTGGGATCTAGTTAATCTACCTAGTTGATTTATACCCTACCTTGTCATTTGTATTTCATAATCTATTGTCACCCTAGATTCGTTCATTATAGTTGGTTAATACTAAAATCAACATGGGATGGTTAGATCACTTTAGTATGCTTAGCCATGCCACGTCATCACATGTGCTTGAATAATTGGTAATTAATCTTGAGTAATGGAATATAGGACAATGTTATGAACTTGTGTGTCATGTGTGGTCACATGATGAGATTGAGTTGTTGTGGCGAGAGGATGTCACACAACTAGGTTGAATTGTTGATGGCATGTTGTGCTTGGTAATCAACTAATTAAGGTGGTAATTGTAATATCCCGGAATTTATTTGTTCTATTTTTTTCGCAATTGGGTTTTGATGTTAGCTCTTGTGGGAGAAGGATTTTAGTCTATTGCCTTTCTTGCAAAGTTTAAGCCGCCCCACTTTAGTCATCCGCCATTTCTTGGTAGTGGCTCTCCTCTCCCCAAAATTCCATTTGGCGATGAGCAAACATTGGTTTTTCCTCCTCAAAACCGATCAAAGCAGGAGCACCCTCCCCTTGGCGACTTCCCTGGTCTCCTTCCACCCTTGCGCCTCCTCTCGGCCAGAGCCCTCCATTGGAGCCAGTGCTGCCTCCAAGTTCCTCCCGGTATGAGACATGTTCCCCAACCAAGCTCGTCCATCTCCTTGCTGTTTTGACCATGGATTCAAAGGTAAATTTTGGGGATTTTTCGTAGTGAAGGCTGTGGTGTGTTTAGGGTTGAGGCTAGAGTAGTTTCCCTCAAGTTTTATTTGCATTTGGACCGGATTGGAGTGAAACCCTAGAGTTGTTCAAGTTCCAGTTTTCGGGCAGATTTTCGTTGTCTGTTAGGGTTGCGTTTCTAGGGCCTTAGAGGAATTTTATGGATTTAAAATTGCTTAGGAAGTTGTAGATAATCCTTTCCCCTTTAATTTGAGACCAAGAACACTCAATTCCATCCATCCATTCGAAAGTTATGGCTAGTTTAGTGCAGACTGCTCTGTGTTGGATTTCAGTGATAGGGGTAATGTTCATCAGCTGTTTTGGGCTAGTTGCTGGCCGAATTAGACTTTGTGTTTGCCTAGAGAAAGATGGGTCATTTCCTGTAGATTAGTAAAATGTATTTGTTTGCTACATTTGCATTCAAGAACTCGAAATTTCGGATTAACCAATTGGAAGATGTGTTCGTTTTAGTAATTTCTGTCCAGTTTTCGTTTAATTAGGTTTTGGGAGTCGTTTTGGATTAGGGCGTAGTTTCGTAATATGAAGTTGACCTTGTATAGTTTTTGAGTTGTGTATGCGATTGTGTGGTTCCTTTTCAGGTGAAGTAGCCTCGGGTGCGTCTTCTTCCTTTCGCCACCCCCCTCCTCGCGGTTGAGGCAAGTGTAGTGGGTTAATGTCGTGGAATAGCTAAATACTTGCTCAAAGTGTGATTTCAACTATTTTATAGAAAATATATGATGTCTTACCATAATTTTTATTCATGATTCTATTTAGTATAGTACGAAGGATCACATTTGAGAAATGAGAGTTGTTTGATGCTTCTAGATTGGTTATGGTTATGCAAAGGTATTCATGTTAATTGCATAATTGCATTCATAAAGGAAGAGGCGACCCATTCTGATGCGGGCCTCTGTGTTCACACGTAGTGAACACGAAAGTCCTACCTCGTAGTCCGTACACATGGTTGAGCAGGAGCGAGTCGATAGAGTAGGCACCCTCCATGGGATGGAAGGGAATGAGGGTGCACACTGACGGGTGTGCACTCGGCAATACCAGTATGAGCTAAAGGAAGATGCATTCATGAGCATGTGCATTGCATTGCATCGCTAATGTTAAGCTTTGTATATTAAATGGAAATGTGAGGGGTTGGGATGGAGTCGTAGACTCATCCAAAAGAGGTGTAATGAGGTATGCGCGTGAAATAAGCAATGAGGTAAAAGAGGTAAATGGTATTGATATAGTCGCTTATGTACTTGCTAATTCATATAAGAATTATGATATTGTTGATGATTTGAAAATGTTAATTGATTAATCTTGTTGATTTGATACGCTTTGCTGAGTTTTCGAACTCACGCTTGTTTGTTAATTGTTTTAGGTGTTCTGAAGACGACAGTGCTGGGAAGGGAAATAGCATCACATCACTCCCTTCATCACATGCAAATTATTAGTTTAGAAGAGTGCTTTGTGGTAGCATGTTTATTCTTGTGGTCATTGTAATCTTCTTAAGGTTGTGTTTGATATCTGCTAGAACTACTTGCTAGGAGGTTTCGATTGAACTCCTAGATGTTTATGTCGGGAATTATTCTTCTTGCTATCTAGTTGTAGTATTTATGGTGTTGTTTCCAACCCTCGCTTTTAGCGTGTGGTTGATGGTGATTGCCTTAGCTAGAACTTGTTATTGTGATTATTTAGTGTACATTATCTCTTTGCCTGCTGAGTGGATGTCCTCTGTTCTAGAGAGGTCATGCCGAAATTTTGTAAATTTCGGTGACTTAGTTTTTAGCCGGTTTAAGAGTTTTAGAGATTAAATTCAGTTTAAGTCTTTTCGTAGAGGTGTTGTTTGTTATTTAGGGTTTTTGGTAGCATTCGCGGTGCGCTTGGCGCCGGGGTGCTACAGTAATGATTTAGATTAGGACAAGTGGCAAGGGGCATGTAATACCGCAAATCATTTTTTCCAAGGGTTTTTGGCTGGAATTGTGTTCGTTTTCTTAAATTCAAAGATTTATTTGGAAGGGCAAAAGATTTGGTCGTTTTGCAGTTTTAAGTATCTTAATGGAAGGTTTTGCGTTGTGCCGAATGCTTATCGGAACGGGTGTTTTCTTCCGAGATGTATAGTTGGCGGCAAGTTTGTTTTCTCGTTATTTGTCATTTCGCGCCAAGAATTTGAAAATTTATTGGTTCGCGATAAGGGTTAAAAGTTGGATTTTTGTTTTGGGGGTGTTTAGGATTTTCCATCCCCACCTAACCACACCTCCTTCTCTTTCCTATGTGTGGTTGTCCTTTCTTTTGCTTGGCGATTTTTTTCCCTGGCATTTCTTCCTGCCGACTTCCTAGCTCCTCTGGCGCATGTTCCAGTCTTTGGTCGATGCTCCCTCCCCATTCTTCTCGTCGGCTCGCTTGAGGCTGCAGTCTTCTTGCGCCTCCCCATCAGCCCCGCCTCTGGTCAAGCCCCTCCCGGGCAGCTCCTCCCTACCCTCTTGTTTCGTGCATACAGCCATCCTCGTGGCGGCAAGAAGCAACTCGGCTGACCTGCCAAGCAAGCCCGGGCCGAGTTCCCCTGCGCCTCCCCTTCCTGACTCGGTACCAGCAGCAGCCATGCCCTTCCCCCCTTGCTTCTTGTGGTGAGAGCTCAAGCAATGAAATTTGTGGTGTGTGGTTTCCTTGTGCATGCCAAGTGTTTGATGAAATGCTTAGCTAGGTTTCTTGTTTGAAATGCCATTAGTTGAGTGGGTCCTGGATCCTAGATTCATGTATGCTTTGCGTTGATTTGATAGGTTTGGCATGTATTAGGTTTTTGTTAATGTACAGTGGGATTTATTGATTGGTTGGAGGCACTTCTTAATGATCTAAATTCTGAAGAATATTCGTTGGAAGATTCTGTAGTTCGAACTTGTGCATGGATCAAAACGAAGGCAGCTTTAGATTGATTGCTAGATATTAGTGAACTTTCAACTTGCATTTCATAATATTTATGGGAAGGGGTTATTGGAAATGCTATGATTGTTCCTGTGCAACCATTCCAAATTTGCTGGATGCTGAGAAACGTTGTTCAATTCTTCACAATGTTTCACTTGTTTAACATGTACATTTGCATCTATGGTCTTCTGCATAATTTTCCATAGGATCCATCAACACTTTTTTGTAGCCTATTTATTTCAATTGGTGATTCATGGATGCGTGGGCCATTGCCTGCATTAGTTTAGCAGAAAGAAGATTGTAAACTTAGTAGTTTGCTAACTAGTGTCTTTTTCACTAATTTCGTTCCTGTTAATGACCATATAAAGCATGTGGTTAAGAAAAATTGGCTATTGAGTTCACAAGCATCGCAGTTTGATACATTCCGATTTATCATTGCATTAAGTTTTATCTCACCCTGTCCCTTTTGTGGTCATCAGATTGGTATCATTTTGTTAAGGCTTTGCTAGGTCCAATTTTAGTGCCATGTTAGAGCTATGATTTGAAAATACTAGTTTCATTTCCTACTCGGCGCTATGTTGAGACATTGGTAGAGCATCAAATTACCTTTCATTAGAGACTGAACTCATTCAATTTGGTTATACTGTGAAGGTTATGCTTGTTTGAATAAGTCTGCTTACGATTAGGGTTTTAATAAAGTTTGTGATCTTAAGCTAATATTTAAATTATGCTAGAGGTTGAATTAGAATTTCTGTACACCTAGATAAATATGAAGAATTTCATGTAGATCATAATAATGCCTTCAAATGCTTAATTCGGATTTGTATCGAATGTTTTAAGCGAACTTGAAGTGAGTTGTCTCGTATGCGAATAATTACCTGAGATTGCTATTTCAGGTAGTGGGTCTTCGGGGGTTACCTCGACCCCGCCTCACTCCGTCTTCAATGAAAGGCAAGTGCAACCCCTAGAGTGTTATTAGGGTGTTAAATGTTTTGTTTGCGATAAGATTATGAAACTTCTAATGATGTGGTTATGTTTAATAGCATGACTAGAAGTTGTTTTTAGTATGGTGATGAGGATGGATGAATGTTAGTAACCTGGTAAGTAAGTTATTCAATTCCCATTTATTGCATTGCGTTACGAAATCGTACGAATGGGTATGGTTATGTTGATGCAAGTGTAGGAACAAGCTTGCACTATAATCACCTAGTTGATCATATCTGTAAATTTAATCTACTTTATAGAAATTATGTGATGCCTTTCCCTGAATCTATTCATGACTTTATTTACTCTCGAATGAATCACTCTGGGGAGATAGCAAGTTAATTGGTACTTCCATGTTGGTTATGGCTATGTGTGGTGAAAATGAATGAGGGATGAAATGCATTCATGTCAATTGCATAATTGCATTCATGATGGACGAGGTGTCCCATGTTGATGCGGGCCTCGGTGCTCACCCGTAGTGAGCACAAAAGTCCTACCTCGTAGTCCCATTCATCGAGGTGAATGGGAGCGAGTCGAGAAAGTAGGCCCCGCCACGGATGGGTGGGATTGAGGGTGCACACCGACGGTGTGCACTCACTATACCCCAGATACGCTATGACAATGTGCATTATGAGCATGCATGGTGCATTCATTTTATGATTCATAAGGAAAAAAAGATGAGAGCATAAAAGCATTGCATTGTGTGTTGCAATTGGTAAATGTTAATTGATGAGAATGGAAATGATTGTTGAGGCGTGAGTAAGGTTTATTTATGTTTTCCGAGTTAGATGTGGTAAGTAGGGTAGTCTCTGTTTCTTTAACTGGATAATTTTAATTGAGTAATGGTTATAGCAGATGGTGAAGTAGTCGTGTGGTTACGTTTTGAAGTTATATGAATTCAAATTGCTCCCTTTATTTAAGGATGTCAAGTAAAGGAACTATTACTGTATGTCTTGAAGTCGTTGTATTCTAATCGAATTCATTACTTTTATGCTTGATTGCACTTTCTTTGAGTCTTGGACTCACGCTTGTTTGCTTCCTGTTTTAGGTACTTTGAAGCTGGCTCGTCGGGTTGGGAGTAGAGCACATGCACGACTTCGGTCACCATCAACCAATTCAATTGTTTCGTTAAGTCTGATTGTAACTAATGCTAATGTAATGTGTCGATCGTCGTTGCGTAGTCGATTAATTGCCGGTTGGATATATGATCGATTATCTAAGGACCTGCTAGATGGTTTCATTCTATTTCGAGTGATTGTTATATTATTCAACTGCTATTATTCTTTTGTCTGTTTGAGTGGATGTCCTAGTTTTAGGGGAGTCTTTGCGAAATTTTGAAAATTTCGGTGGCTTATCTTTAAACCGGTTTTAAGAGTCGAGGTTAATTATTGTCTTTTCACTAGAGGTGTCATTAGTTATTTGAGAGTCTTGGTAGCATTCGCGGTGCGTTTGGTGCCGGGGTGTTACAGCATCATTTAGGATCTTTTGGTAGCATTCGCGGTGCGGTTGGCGCCGGGGTGTTACAGGGCAGTATGACAAGGTGCACCAACAAGGCAGAGGGTATGTGGAATTCTTACCCTAGTCACCCTAAGGACTTAACCTTGCAAGCCTTTGACCTGAGTCAATCATGCAATCACATGTCTGGTATGGGACAGCCTAGCTGATTAATTTACACTGTCTTAGCTTTAGTACTGCTTATGGTGGTGTGAGTCCCGGGTAGTGGTAACTAGTCCTTGCAAGAGTAGACTCACATGGCGCAAGAGGGGGGCCCTAAATATGCTAACCACCCCACGGTGTTGAAACTGGCGGGTAATCTTGGGTTGTATCTTGCAAAGCGCTTTTTGATTTTTGGCGGTGGTGCTTTCATTTTTCTTGATTCAAGGATGTATTCGAAGAAAAGCTTTGTTGCCTCATGATTAAAAAGTTTAGTAAAGGTTAGGGTTAAGAATTTAGAGTTGGGGAGGGTATTTTGGAATTTCCCTCTTCCTCATTTTTTTGTGGCTGAGATTGTCTTGGGGGAGATTTTTCTTCCCTTGCCAGCCGACTCACTCATCTCAGCCGAGCACCAGCACCCCTGGCGTCTTCTTTCCCTGGCCGAAACCCCTGGCGCCTGCTCCCAATCTCCTCCTGGCGATTTCCTCCCCAGCGAGCACCTGATCCTTGGCGATTTTCCTTCCTGGCCTCCTCCTCCTGCGCCCTCAGCTGCTGACCGGCTACCTCCTGGTGCCACTCACAGCCAAGCCGTCGCCTCCCCTCCAGCTTCACTCCTGGCATCTCCTCGGCAGGCCAGCCAACCACTCCTGGCCCAGCAGTGAGCCACTCCTGGCATTCCTCTCAGTAGTGACCTGCCCTCCTGGCGTTCAGTGAAGCATTGGAGCAACAATGGCGTTCGGCGAGTGGCAGCAGCGATTGCGAGCAAGTGGTGCCTCCCGTCTGGCCGATTCGGGCCACAGCCTCCTCCGTGACCTTCCTCCCTCCGTAGTAGTGCCCCTTCACGTGGTGAGAGCTCAAGTCTAAATTTCATTTAGATGTTGGCCTCTAGTATGCTGCCAAGTGTTCGATGAAATGCTTAGCTAGGTTTCATGAGATTTATGTGGTGGTCTCTTTTCTCCCTAATTTGTTTTGCTAGTGAGTATGGTTGTGGGCTGTCTTTTAATATGGAATTGCTGCATGTATGGATGAACTGTGTTGAATTACATGAAATGTGCCAATGTTGATGTAACGAGTTAATAGGTGGTTTCTGGACATAATTGCTTAGCACCTTGTTGTTTGGATGGAAGGATTCTGTCATGTGCTGAGTTGTCTTCTGTTTGCAAGCTCGGAATTTTTGAAAGCTAAGCACTAATTGTTTTGCCAGACTGAAGAAAATGTTCAACCACAAAACAAATGTTCTATGTGCATTGCTTAATGCCTGGTTATATATATTTTTTTAGCTTATGAGTGTCTTCTAAGTCTGATTACGGTTGGAACTTAGTATTGTAGATGTTTGGTATAAACTGTACACGATGACGAAAAGAATGAGCTAGCTGGGAAGCATACCAGAAATGATCGACATTGTTATTGTCTTATTGGTCCATGTCTTACTCAGGTCTACGCCCGCAACCTTGAGTGTCCACCTGCAATTAGTTGAGTGGATCCTGGATCCTAGATTCATGTATGCTTTGCGTTGATTTGATCGAGTCAATTAATTAGAACATAGGTGAAATATGGGTGGCAGATGATGGTTCATTTTATTGAGATGTAGAATTTGGTTGATGATCTTGAATTGTATAAAGTCCCTTATCAAGTAGTGTGCTATTATACTCTTATTTAAGCGCTTCTTTAATTCCGTTAAGTTTGTGATTGTGACAATCGTGCCTTGCCCTATCTTGGGTTGCTGTTCTCTAGGGTTGGTGATTTCTAGCGCTGAAATGGGCCGTCAATTTCTCGCCGAGGTTAAAGGCAAGTGCAACTCCTAGAGCGTTGTTAGGATGTTAAATGCTTTGTTGCGATAAGATTATGAAAATTCTAATGAAGTGATTATGTTTATTAGCATGTCTAGAAGTTGTTAGTATGGTGATGAGAATGGATGAATGTTAGCAAATTGGTAAGTTATTTCATTTCCCATTTATTGCATTGCATTACGAAATTGTACGAACGGGTATGGTTAAGTTGATGCAAGTGTAGGGACAAGCTTGCACTATAATCACCTAGTTCATATCTGTAAATTTAATTTACTTCATAGAAATTATGTGATGCTTTTCCCTGAATTTTATTCATGACTTTATTTACTCTCGAATGAATCACATTGGGGAAATAGCAAGTTAATTGGTACTTCCATATTTGGTTATGGCTATGTGTGGTGAAAATGAATGAGGGATGAAATGCATTCACGTCAAATTGCATAATTGCATTCATGATGGATGAGGCGTCCCATGTTGATGCGGGCCTCGGTGCTCACTGTAGTGAGCACAAAAGTCCTACTCGTAGTCCCATTCATCGAGGTGAATGGGAGCGGTCGAGAAAGTAGGCCCCGCCACGGGATGGGTGGGATTGAGGGTGCACACCGACGGGTGTGCACTCAGCTATACCGGTATACGCTATGACAATGTGCATTAAGAGCATGCATGGTGCATTCATTTTATGATTCGTGAGAAAAAGGATGAGAGCATAAGAGCATCGCATTTCATTATATGTGTTGCAGTTGTTAACTGTTAATTGATGAGAATGAAAATGACAGGTTGAGAATTGAGTCGTAGACTCATCACGAATGATTGTTGAGGCATGAGTACGGTCTAGTTATGTTTAGAGTTGGATGTGGTAAATGGGGCTAGTTACTATTTCCTTTACGGATGATTGCAATTTTGTTTTGGTTATGTCACATCATGAAGTAGTTGTGCTCTTATGTTTGGATTTATATGAATTCAAATTGCTTCTTTTATTCTGACTATCAAATTAAAGAAACTTTTACTTTACTCTTGAAGCAGTTACATTATAGACAAAATTTCACTACTCTTCTTACTTGATTGCACTTTGCTGAGTCTTGGACTCATGCTTGTTTGCTTCCTGTTTTTAGGTTCTTTGAAGTGGCTCATGGGATGGGAGTAGAGCACATACGACTTGGTCACCATCAACCTATTTAAATCGATTTGTAAAGCTTAGTAATAGGGATTGAGGTTGTAGTATGTTGTTAGTTATGGAGTAGTTATTAATTTATATTGGATGTGAGATTGGTTAACTAAGGACCTGCTAGAATGATATCATATACCGCAATGTTTTCATCTCTTGAGTGGATGTCCTAGCTTCTAGGAGGTCATTAGAAATTTTGTAAATTTGGTGACTTAGCTTTAGATTGGTTTTAGAGTTTAATGGTTGATTGCGGTCAAGTTCAGTATAGATGTTAGTTTTATGCCTTCTTGGAAATTCTCGGTTCAAGTGATTGTATTGTGGAGAATTATCATGTGTCGGTAATCCTTCGGACATGAGTGGGTCCAAAGGGTGTCGCTAGTGAACCGGGGTTTTGGTAGCATCCGTGGCGTTGGCGTCGGTGTATTCTGATTAGTATCGAGCGGGCTTGAGTCCGTGGTGTTTGAATGTAGTGAGTAATTCTAGAATGAATTAAAATTTTGCTGTGTGAAGGTAGAAACATGGTTTAGGTTGAACCTTTAAAATGTGGCCCTAGGGCAATAACCTTAAAACTTTATGTAGATTGGTTAATTAATTTTAAAAAAAAACTTGACACACTCTGATGCACAGTAGGAAAGGGTATGGGTATCGTTGCTTTACGCTTAAAATATTGTATTTAAACTCTGATGTTGAATGCTACAATT
Source organism: Guadua angustifolia (assembly GCA_036346375.1). Taxonomy (NCBI): domain Eukaryota; kingdom Viridiplantae; phylum Streptophyta; class Magnoliopsida; order Poales; family Poaceae; genus Guadua; species Guadua angustifolia. The sequence goes on from JAYEVE010000332.1 coordinate 846,175, forward strand.
GGCTATGCATGTTGCTAAGATTATGAAAGACATGATTGAGTTATTATGTTCTTGTGAATTGGTCAAGCTGAAAGGTTCTTGGTGTTGTTCTTTTGGCCTTGTTTTGGGCCTCGGTGGTGGATGTGGTCGGCTAGAGTCACCCCTTAAGTTTGGGAACCTCTCGTAGCTGAGAGTAGTCGCCTTTGCGGCATAGTTTAGAGAGTGGGTAGAGAAGGTCAGTTTCTTTTGTCTTCGATCGTTCGAGACTAGAAGAAAGAGTTTAGTGTTGAATCTTTTTGGATTTCTATTGCTACCATTTTGGCGCTCGTTTTGGTTGACCACTTGATTTTCAACCTTGCATCTATCTTACTTCGTGGAAGTTGTAAGTTTTGAGATTTGTTTGAGGCGTTGTTGTATGTCAGAGTTTGGAAACTCAAGAGTCGAGTTCCTTTATGATTTATTGTTGAGTTTTCTGGAAAAAAAAATGTTTTGGTGTTGTTCTTTTTCCTAAGAGCTGTGGATTCCTTAAGGGTTGGGTGCGTGACCCACGAGGATGATTAAAAATGTTAAGTGTTGAGGAGTTAGAGTTTTCAAGATATGGTTTATGGACTTTGTTAAAGTAGATGTGTTGGTTGTTTAAAGACAACCTAAATTATTGTGTTGGTAGAGAAAGAATAATAGAGATGGTAAGTGATGTAAGGTGAAAGTTGAATTAGTATTTTGGTGCAAAGTGTTGCGAGTCATGGATTTAATGGAGAGATCAGGATTTGTGTTCCGGTAAGGTTAGTCTTGATCACGATCAAGAAGGTTTAAAATGTTCAGTTGATGAACTTACCATAGCAAGGAGATGGTGTAAATTACTGACTATTGTTGTTTATGTTGAAATAAATGTTGAAGGGTTGTGTTTAAAGTTTGGAATAAACAAATATACGAATGATGGATTGTTTTGGTTAGTGAACCAAGGAAAATGATGACACATGTCTTGTGTTGAATTAACTGATAGATTATCTGTGCAAAAGAAGCGAGAACGCTGTTCCCTTCATTGATTATCGAGAGTTAGACTTGGGTTAGTGTTTGATAAAAATATGATAAGTGATGGTTTGGGGTTGATGTTAATATAACCAGTGGTAGTTATATGAAAAGGAGAAGATAAATAAAGAAAGAATGGGATTGTAATTTATGTCTGAACCTGTTGGGTTTTTCCTAGGATACCTTTGGTGACTATGAAACCTTAATGGCAAGAGTTGGATTTAATCGAGAAAATGCGTGTGAGTGTTCCAAAAACGTAAACCTTATGGATGTTCAATAAGTGATTTTTGTTGTTGAAGTAGTTTCTGTTGGAAATGAGTTTTCTTTTCTCTTGAAAGAGAAATGTGATGGTTGTGGGTTCAGATGCTTGATTTGAAAATTGGTTTTCTCTTTCCAAATTGTTGATTTTGGATAGCCGTGATGAGTTTTGCTTTCTGGCGAATTGAATCATGGTGGTTATTGAGAGCTTCTATCAATGCTTTGTGTGGAGTTTCTCTTTTAATTTGAAGTTCTTCCGATGCGACTTCTATCGCATGGTTTGGAAAATGATAATAGTGGTTTTTGCGGTTGTAGGAGAATTGAGTTTTCTCCTCTTAAAGAATGTTGGTCATTGAGTTAAAAGTGGATCAGTTCCTTTAATTAGTTTTATGAAGTCGTTTATTCTAAAGAGATTACGCCTTGGTAAAAGCTTGAGGTTTACTTTTGTAAAGTGAGTTGCCTCATTAAAGTTTTGTGCGGTGTTCTCTTTTAATGGAGTTTTTCCCCAAGGGAAAGCTTGGTGCTTTGGCCTTAATGTGTTGGATTTGGATCGAGTGGTAGAAAGGGGATCGAGATTTCCTTTACTTTCTAGCGTGACAAGGAAGAATGAATGGCTTCTGGTATTTGGCTTAGGAAAAGAAAATGAGTGATCTTTGGATCAGTCAAATTCGTTCCAAAGTGAATTTGAGCACTTTGGGTTCAAGTTGATGCTTGTGTTTCAATTGGGTTCAAAAGAATTATACTTCTTTTGCTTTCTAGATGGGATTGAAAGTATAAATGCTTATGGTATAATGTTGAGTATAATAAGGATTATATTTTTGGACTTGGTTAAATTGAGTGAAAGAAGGTGACAGAGAAACCCTCTTAGGAAGCGAACCGTTTGTGGCTTGGTATTGATCTTTAGTCCTAGCACGAACTAGACGTTGACCGTCAGTAGTTAATGGTGGTGTATGATGAACACTTGTAATGTCGATTCAAAAGTTTTGGTAGTATCATTGGTTGTAACAATGATGGCAGTCGAAGTGAAAGGTTATATGTGAATATTTGTGTTAGCTAATTGTTCCTGGGTATGAGACATGCCTAGGAGAGTATAGAATGAAATTTTATATAACGTGGTTTGTGATTGGAAGGGAAAGTATGCCCAAGAGGGCCGTTTCCTTAGATGGCATTGGATGATTTTAGTCCTTTTGTTGAAAAGGTCAGTCAATTGGAAATGAATGAAATTATGTGTATTTGAATCTTTGGGGTTCAAGTTTGGAACCCGAAATGTTAAATAGATGGTTTGAGTATCTGTAACACCCCGGCGCTAAACACGCCACGGCTGCTACCAAAACTTTGAAAAACTAATGCCACCTCTAGCGAAAAGACAGGAATTAACCTCTGACTCTTAAAAGCTGGTTTAAACTAAGTGGCGAAATTTACAAAATTTAAAGACACCTCCTAAAACTAGGACATCCACTCGCAGACAAAAGAGCAATAGCGACTATATAATATATCCACAGATAAAATAGAATCAAACCATCTAGCAGGTCCTTAGATAATCAATCACACAACCAAATAGAAATTATCAACTCAAACCTGACGAGCAACACATTACAACACGATAATTTACAACCGGGCTTTATAAATTAATTAAATGCGGTGGTGATGACCGAGTCGTACGTGCTACTACTCCCATCCCGACAAGCCGACTTCAAGGTACCTGAGCAGAAACAACCAAGCGTGAGTCAAGACTCAACAAAAGCGCAACAATAAAGAAGCTGCAACGAATCAAAGCGAAATAATAATACTTTGAAGCGTAACATAGTCAAATAATTGATTGAATTTAGTAAATAAGTGAACAAAACGATGCCAACTACTACAACCATTTCAATAATTATTGAAACTTTACTCATACCTCGACAGTAGCTTATGGGATGAGTCCATGACTCAATCCTCAACCTATGAATGCCATTAACTCCACGATGAACCATTAATAGTTTCAATTATTTGCCTTCATGCTCAAATGCACAAATCATACACAAGAAGAATCTCATATCCATACATAAAAATCAATTCATTTAACATGCTTCATCATTGTAAATGCAATGCATATGCAAATAGGCCATACAAAAGAAGAATCATATATCCATACATCACAATCAATTCATTTAACATGCTTCATCATTGTAAATGCAATGCATATGCAAATAGGCCATACAAAAGAAGAATCATATATCCATACATCACAATCAATTCATTTAACATGCTTCATCATTGTAAATGCAATGCATATGCAAACTTGCTTGCTTGTTCATATGCTCAACCCATTTCAAAATTCTCATCTCACTCCACCATTCTCATGCATATCTCACAATTTTTCATGCATATGATGCATCATTGTCAATGCAATGCGAGATGATTGCTCCTTCGATGCGCGTCAGTCAGATCGCCGAGTGCCCACCGTCGATGTGCACTCTCAAACCCAACCATCCGTGGAAGGGCCTGCAGAAACAGGACTTGCCCGCTACCCGATGGCGGGTCCCTCGCTAACACCGCTCCCATCTCGCGATTACATGGGACTACTGAGTAGGAACTTCGAGCACACCGGATTAGTCATACTGATCAGTATAGCGTTCTCACCGCCTCGCTCAATGCACTTTTCATGAATGCACATATGCAAATGCTTTCCCCTTCATATCCATATTCTCAATACCCATATCCGCATTCCTAACATTCATCTTCATATTCTCAGCTCTCATATTCAGATTCTCAACATTCATTTTATAGTCTTAATACTCATATCTACATGGTCACAATTATCATTAATATTCCTGTAAAGTCATAATCCATCCTCATGATCGCCAAATCATCCATTCTTACTAATCAAACCTCACTACGTCATTATTCACATTATCCTATCTTACTAGTGATAATAGTATGACATCTCAACCGATAGCTCTCCATAATCTTAAGGTATCATGACATTCGACTCTCGACACAAATCTTTTCAATCAACGATGCACTTGCATCAAATTACTTTACCTTCTCACAAAAGGCTATTACCCTACTAGGCGTGCTTATAAACACAAACACCACCATTAGCAAGCATATACCTAACACAAGCAATCAACTAGATACAGTATAGGGGTTATCGAGTTACACTTGCATATAAACTCGGTTTAAATAAAAGCATAACCAATTAACCATTCTCATGCATCAAATCGCATGCAAAAGCAAACACGACAATATTAAAGCAACACATGAATAAATGTATTCTTGTAAAATCTAGTAGCCACCTAAGCCACAACCGACACAATGCACTTGCCTTTAACCTCGGCGATGAAGCGGCGGTCCATTGTAGCGCTAGAAACCACCAACCCTAGAGAACGACAACCAATATAGGGCAAGGCACGATTGTCACATTCGCAAACTTATCGAAATTAAAGAAGCATGGTTAAATAAATAAGAGTATAATCGCACTCTACTCGATAAGGGACCTTATACATTTCAAGATTAACAATGGCATAACATGGATTTCATCACTTGTAGGTCATAGCAACTGCATTATTTTTTTATTGTCACTATATGCATTTTCATAATATGAACAACTCCTAGCAATGCTAAAGGTAATGAAGAAAATAAGCTTGGAGGAATGAACAAGAAGCTACCAAATGTGAAGCATTATCTATGTTTTGAATTGTGAATGTTCAATAACTAAGCTAGGACTTGTGTCAATGAGGAAGGGTCTCGATCTTGGTTACTATGATCATCATCATTTATAAATGGTCGGCATATCAAGTAATGGCCCTAAAGTGACAACTACCATATACTCGTATAGTATGCACAACCATGAATACTAGGCTCTAGAAGAGATGGCATGGCCTTTTTTAATGCAATAGGCTAGATGGACCGAGTCGTATGAACAACTCTGGATTTAGCCTTGTACGATAAACTATATCTGTAAACGAAATTCGCAATGATATGAAAAAATAAAATAAAATCTCGGTCTTAATAAAATAAGCGCACATGGGATGGAGCGCCATAGTGAAACCTTATATAGAGTGACAATGATCTTTTTTTCTTTTCTTTGCTAGATGCATAGCAATATTACATGGTGCTTAATGTATATTTACGGAGGAAGTAGCAATCAATATTATAATAAACAACACCGAGAGGTGTAGGTTAATTACACTTTCTAAGCTCCAATCCAATAATAAAGCATAAACCATACAATTATATATTGCTCATGACAAGTATTTTCCACATTTTCGAATCCCATATAATGGCTCATCTACAAGAAAGTATGCTATACATCAATGCTAACCACATCAAAGAAAAAAAACACGAACATACATTCTACTTCAAATATGCCGATTACATCAAGCTCACGATTTAATGGGAAACAAAATCACATGCAATGCCAATTCATTCTCATGAAAGTCTAGCTAGGCATTAACACAAACACTTGGCATGCAAAGAACTTAACTCCCCAATTCCTAGGGTTTTACCTCAAAGAAAATCCGGGGAGGACAAAGGAGGTGGGGAGAGCTGCATCGGCCGGGAGGAGGAGCTCATGGGAGTCCTGCGCAGAGGCTGGGCGGGGTGGCCGAGCAGGCGCATGGAGGGCTACATCGAGAGAGGAACACCGACCAGTGCGCTGGCGATTCTTGATGCAGCTGCCATTGTTGGCTGAGAGGAAGCGCAGGAGGAGCCACCGGCCGGGAGGAGCTCGCCGTCGGCGGGTGGGCCGAGCCGAGCTGCTCTCTGCTGCCTCGGCCTCGGTGGAGGGAGAGGTGGCCGGCAGGAAGTCGGCGGTGAGGCGGGGAGGCGTCGGTTGGAGGCCGGGGAAAGGGCGCTGATCTTTGCTGCTTGCTGCTTGCGCTTGGAGAGGAATCGCTAGCCCACGGGAGAAATCGAGCAGAGGAGGAGGGAAGAAAATCGGGGGGCTCCAAGCAATTTCTGACCACACATAAGGGAAGGAGAGAGAGGGTAGGTGAGGAGGTGAAATCCCAAAAATAACCCCATCCTACAAATAAAAATACAACTTTTAACCCTTAGTGCAAACCAATTACATCTCAATTCTTGGCGTGAAATGACAATTTGTCAAGAAAAGACACTTACCGCCAAACAAAACATTTCGAAAGATACCTCATCCGAAAACTAGGGAATCATTACGGCCAAAAACCACGGCAAGGAAAATTCATGCGGTATTACGATATCTAGTTGAAGTATGGTTTGGAGGCATCTTAGAATGAAAGATCTCATATCTTTGTTGTTGTCATGAATAAGATGAATCAGGGTAAGGAGTTTGAGAAAAGAGTTTACAAGATGTGATTGAAGTGAAAAGAGGATCGGAGTTGATTTAGAGGTTAAATCTGAGTGTCCTCTTGAGGAGGATCATCGGTTAAAAGGTATAATGGGCTTTAGTCTTAGAAAGAATTTTGTTTTGGAGTTGCTTGCTTGCTCCTTTTATTTAGCGAGTGCCGGGGTCTGAGTTGTGGTGTTTTCTCTTGCGAGAGAAGTACCCAACTTTGTTCTTTGGGAGTTTTCGCTTTGTCGATCGGTTTAGTTGTTCTTGTTGGTGTTCTTATCGTGGTCGAATTCGAGGTGAATCTGTTAAAGGGGAGAGTGTATCTTGCAAAGCGCTTTTTCAGTTTTGGCGGTGGTGCTTTCATTTTCTTGATTCAAGGATGTATTCGAAGAAAAGCTTTGTTGCCTCATGATTAAAAAGTTTAGTAAAGGTTAGGGTTAAGAATTTAGAGTTGGGGAGGGGTATTTTTGGAATTTCCCCTCTTCCTCATTTTTTTGTGGCTGAGATTGTCTTGGGGGAGATTTTTCTTCCCTTGCCAGCCGACTCACTCATCTCAGCCGAGCACCGGCACCCCTGGCGTCTTCTTTCCTGGCCAGAAACCCTGGCGCCTGCTCCCAATCTCCTCTGGCGATTTCCTCCCAATGAGCACTGATCCTTGGCGATTTTCCTTCCTGGCCTCCTCCTCCTGCGCCCTCAGTGCTTGGCCGGCTACCTCTGGTGCCACTCACAGCCAAGCCGTGCGCCTCCCCTCCAGCTTCACTGGCATCTCCTTGGCGGCCAGAAAGCCACCACTGGCGTCCGGCGGCGAGCCACTCCCCAGCATTCCTCTCGGCGATGGCAACCGCCCTCCTGGCGTTCAGCCAAGCGGCCGGGCAACAATGGCGTTCGGCGTGGCGGCAGCAGCGATTGCGAGCAAGCGGTGCCTCCCGTCCGGCGGTTCCCTTGCCACAACCTCCTCCGTGACCTTCCTCCCTCGGCCGTAGTGCCCCTTCACGTGGTGAGAGCTCAAGTCTAAATTTCATTTAGATGTTGGCCTCTAGTATACTGCCAAGTGTTCGATGAAATGCTTAGCTAGGTTTCATGAGATTTATGTGGTGGTCTCTTTTCTCCCTAATTTGTTTTGCTAGTGAGTATGGTTGTGGGTGTCTTTTAATATGGAATTCTGCATGTATGGATGAACTGTGTTGAATTACATGAAATGTGCCAATGTTGATGTAACGAGTTAATAGGTGGTTTCGGACATAATTGCTTAGCACCTTGTTGTTTGGATGGAAGGATTACTGTCATGTCTTTGAGTTGTCTTACGTTTGCAAGCTCGAATTTTTGAAAGCTAAGCACTAATTGTTTTGCGGTGAAGAAAATGTTCAACCACAAAACAAATGTTCTATGTGCATTGTTTAATTCCTGGTTATATATTTTTTTAAGCTTATGAGTGTCTTCTAAGTCGATTACGGTAGGAACTTAGTATTGTAGATGTTTGGTATAAAGCGTACCACGATGTGAAAAGAATGAGCTATTTGGGAAGCATACCGAAATGATCGACATTGTTATTGTCTTATTGGTCCATGTCTTACTCAGGTCTCGCCCGCAACCTTGAGTGTCCACGCAATTAGTTGAGTGGATCCTGGATCCTAGATTCATGTATGCTTTGCGTTGATTTGATCGAGTCAATTAATTAGAACATAGGTGAAATATGGGTGGCAGATGATGGTTCATTTTATTGAGATGTAGAATTTGGTTGATGATCTTGAATTGTATAAAGTCCCTTATCAAGTAGTGTGCTATTATACTCTTATTTAAGCGCTTCTTTAATTCCCGTTAAGTTTGTGATTGTGACAATCGTGCCTTGCCCTATCTTGGGTTCTTTGTTCTCTAGGGTTGGTGATTTCTAGTATTTGAAATGGGCGTCGGTTTCTCGCCGAGGTTAAAGGCAAGTGCAACTCCTAGAGCGTTGTTAGGATGTTAAATGCTTTGTTGCGATAAGATTATGAAAATTCTAATGAAGTGATTATGTTTATTAGCATGTCTAGAAGTTGTTAGTATGGTGATGAGAATGGATGAATGTTAGCAAATTGGTAAGTTATTTCATTTCCCATTTATTGCATTGCATTACGAAATTATGCTGACGGGTATGGTTAAGTTGATGCAAGTGTAGGGACAAGCTTGCACTATAATCACCTAGTTCATATCTGTAAATTTAATTTACTTCATAGAAATTATGTGATGCTTTTCCTGAATTTTATTCATGACTTTATTTACTCTCGAATGAATCACATTGGGGAAATAGCAAGTTAATTGGTACTTCCATATTTGGTTATGGCTATGTGTGGTGAAAATGAATGAGGATGAAATGCATTCACGTCAAATTGCATAATTGCATTCATGATGGACGATCGTCCCATGTTGATCTTGGACCTCGGTGCTCACCGTAGTGAGCACAAAAGTCCTACCTCGTAGTCCCATTCATCGAGGTGAATGGGAGCGGGTCAATAAGAGTAGGCCCGCCACGGATGGGTGGGATTGAGGGTGCACAAGCGGGTGTGCACTCACTCTCCCCGGATATACGCTATGACAATGTGCATTAGAGCATGCATGGTGCATTCATTTTATGATTCGTGAGAAAAGGATGAGAGCATAAGAGCATCGCATTTCATTATATGTGTTGCAGTTGTTAACTGTTAATTGATGAGAATGAAAATGACAGGTTGAGAATTGAGTCGTAGACTCATCCTGGAATGATTGTTGAGGCATGAGTACGGTCTAGTTATGTTTCCGAGTTGGATGTGGTAAATAGGGCTAGTTACTATTTCCTTTACCAGATGATTGCAATTTTGTTTTGGTTATGTCACATCATGAAGTAGTTGTGCTCTTATGTTTGGATTTATATGAATTCAAATTGCTTCTTTTATTTACGGCTATCAAATTAAAGAAACTTTTACTTTACTCTTGAAGCAGTTACATTATAGACAAAATTTCACTACTCTTCTTACTTGATTGCACTTTGCTGAGTCTTGGACTCACGCTTGTTTGCTTCCTGTTTTTAGGTTCTTTGAAGCTGGCTCGCCGGGATGGGAGTAGAGCACATACACGACTTTGGTCACCATCAACCTATTTAAATCGATTTGTAAAGCTTAGTAATAGGGATTGAGGTTGTAGTATGTTGTTCGTTATGAAGTAGTTATTAATTTATATTGGATGTGAGATTGGTTAACTAAGGACCTGCTAGAATGATATCATATACCTGCAATGTTTTCTGTCTGCTGAGTGGATGTCCTAGCTTCTAGGGAGGTCATGCCGAAATTTTGTAAATTTCGGTGACTTAGCTTTAGATTGGTTTTAGAGTTTAATGGTTGATTGCAGTCAAGTTCGTATAGATGTTAGTTTTTATGCCTTCTTTGGAAATTCTCAGTTCAAGTGATTTTATTGTGGAGAATTATCGTGTGTCGGTAATCCCTTCGGACATGAGTGGGTCCAAAGGGTGTCGCTAGTGAACCAGGGTTTTGGTAGCATCCGTGGCGCGTTGGCGTCGCGGTGTTACATGGGTTAAGGCATAGCATTGTAAAGGCTTTGTTATAATCACTCGCCTGTGTGGTGTATGGTTGTATTATGTGAGTAAAGTGCATAATCTCTGCAGAGTGTAAAATCTATTTAGATAGCCATGCTTGCAATATTGAGCATCGCTCAGGAATTAAGTCAAGGGTTAGACTTTTGTAAAATAAAACTTGGAATGAATGGAAGGATTGCCATCTGAGATTGAAACTTGACTTATGATTAGAAATTTAGTTTATTTGAGAAATGTTGAATCTATCTATTACTGTTATTTGTTTTACTATCTTTCAATCTATTTAATGTATTCTTTTAAAAATACTGCTTTACTGTAAAATAGCCATGTCCAGCACTCCTTTGGAATAAGCCTTGCATATAGCTATATTAGGATTACATTTTGTATATAACTTGTTGAGTGCTTTATATACTCACCCTTACCAACACCAACCAATCAACAGTTAAGGAGTCTACGTCTTTGTTGGAGGAGGAGAACCAAGAGGACACGAATAATTAGGGTCTAAGCCTTATCAGTTGCCAGTGTTAAACTGAAGGGTCATCTATGTTTTCTACTTTCTGCTACATTTGCTTTTATCTTTATTTAAAGTTTAGCCCTATGTGGCTTAATAATGTAAGTTGATCATAAGATCATACACTAGTTATAATCAATAAATAGTCATATTATTATTATCGTTGTGTATAGTGTGATATGCATCAACATTGAGCCTGTGTGTATTAGCGTGATTCTGGACTAGTGCAGTATACACAGAGGGCCTGGATTTGTATATTTGGGTCCTGACATCCACAGACATTGCTCTACCCTTGCTAACATTACATGTATTACTCTGATCGACTGAACTATCCCAAGTTGTGTATATAAACAGGTAAGGTTGAACTTCCTGGGACTAAAATCCGGTCGTCTATGCTGTATGCTATGATTGTTCTAAAATGGGCTAAAAGCCCAACAACCTTATAACATTCGCTGGCATACAGCTCGAGGGTCTAGCTCTACTTTACTACCAATTGCGTAATACATTACTACCGCAAACGGAATATTAGATGGCTAGTAATACTGATGCCCATCCTACTAGAAACTCTTACCTGTAATTTGTACACAATCTTGTTACCTTACATGTAGCTATAATTTTATTATTGTAAGCACCATTTATGATTGGTTTTAACGATTTTACTCTCGTTAAAAAACTCAGAGTTTATTCATGGAAAAATCCATATAAGCATATAGTGAAATCTATATACTCAAATAGTAAAAACCATCAAAAAGAGTAAATTCTTATTTGTTTTAGCCATACTAACATCGATTGTAAGATCGTATGCAAATGCCAGTAGAATTCACTTCCAACGATGATGCCATTGTATATACTAATGAAGTAAAAACTATCAACAAGATGTTACTTTTATTTTTAATAGTTCTTACTATCGGAAAACATATATTTTATTTTTGATATACACAAAGTTTATTACCTAGAATTATTTTAGCATATTGATCTCGTTGTTACCAAGCTATTGGTTAAAACCAACAGTAAATTTGTGATGCCAAAAAAATTATATATCTAAATGAAAGGTATCAACATTCCTGTACAAAATACGGTCATATTTTCTACTCAATTGGTCTTGCGTTTTCCTGTTCGGTTATGCAGGTTTTAAGGACATTTTTACTCTTTCAAAGTACAAGTTATTATCAGGGGTAGTTCATTTCTGGTTCAATATATATTTAACGCAATAAAATACATTATTCCTGCATCAAGATTTTACCATGTTGTCTGCAGTAATTTTACTACCAGAGGTGAACAATTCTATCATCTAGCCCTTCCGTACATACATACATACATACATACATACATACATACATACATACATGTATGTACATATATACAAATCACATATGGTTACTAGTGGTGACCGAAATTCCCTGTGACCCAGTTAACCCAACAAACCGGCCAAACAAAGCCAGCTAAATTAGAATTTAATCAGGTTACGAAACTTTAGGCAATTCTGTCGCCTCATCGCGACCCCATCGCTTGCCGGGTAGGTGCGGCCGGCGGTGATAACATTATCCTTGCGGTTCTAACTTCAATCGGCGGTGATATGAATAATATAAATTTCCGCGAGAATGGAGGGAATATCATTGCCGATTTTGTAGAAACGGCGGTGATAAGAAGATATCCTTTGCCGGTTTATATGTACAACCGGTAGTGATTTATTATTGCCGGTTCGCCTATAAACCGGCGAGTGATAAACCCTTTTCGCTGCGGTTTTACTCTAGAACCGGCGGTGATATGTATTTTCGCGCAACCCAATTTTCGCGTAGTATGACCTTATCATCTTTGGTTTCTGCAGAGCGGCGATGATAAGCTATTTTCCACGTAATATGACCTTATCCTTTGCCGTTTTTAGCGAACCGCAGTGATAAGCTATTTATATAGCAATGCACTGACGAGGCCTTTCCCTAGCGAAGCGAAGAAGAGCTCTTTGCTCGGTTGTATTTTTCTGGAGAGGTCTTCTTGAAATTTTGTGTTTGTATTTTGTTCATATTTTTCATCGAATCGACATCTTCTCCGACCGAAAGCAGAACAAAGAGGAGCTCTATTATCTTGGCGAGTTGTTCTTTGAAAAATTGTATTAAAATTTTCAAGGTTCTTGACTTGATCTATGTTATATTTGTCGTAAAATTTTACTTTCTGAGTGGTATAGATCTTGATAATTGCTTGATTATGCGATGTGAGCAGGTTTATGTCGGTAGTGGTCAAATTAAGATCTAGCTAAATTATTGAATAAATTATAATTCATATCGTAGTGGATGTTTAAGTAATAAAATTGCTAGATGGACAATTATGCATAATTGTAATTAATTTAATTAATGAAAATTTGTTATATGGATTTTAATAGTAAAAATTGCTAGATGAATTATAAGCAGTGAGAATTGCCAGTTGAATATTTAAATAATGAAAAATGGTAGATGGATTTTGCAATAATGAAAGTTGGAACATCAATAATTATTTAGAAATATATCCTTATATTCAATTATATGCTTGTTTGTTGTAGATTAATTTAATTTAATAGATAGCGCTACATAACAAAATGAAATGAAGAAATCTTCTAAATAATTAAAAATGCTAGATGGATATTTAAATAGTGAAAAATATTTGATGTATTTCAATATATAGGCAAAGTTGCTAGATGTATTTGTAAAACTAATCATTTACAATTATATTGTTATTTGCGATAAATTCATATCCATTTTAGTGATGTAGTGGATGTTTAAGTAATAAAAATTGCTAGATGGACAATTATGCATAATAGTAATTAATTTAATTAATGAAAATTTGTTATATGAATTTTTAAATAGTAAAATTGCTAGATGAATTATAAATAGTGAGAATTGCCAGTTGAATATTTAAATAATGAAAAATGGTAGATGGATTTTGCAATAATGAAAGTTGGAACATAAAGAATTAGATTAATTTAATTTAATAACTAGTGCTACATAACAAAATGAAATGAAGAAATCTTCTAAATAATTAAAAAATGCTAGATGGATATTTAAATAGTGAAAAAGATTTGATGTATTTCAATATATAGGCAAAGTTGCTAGATGTATTTGTAAAATTAATCATTTACAATTATATTGTTATTTGCGATTATGTGCTTATAATGTGTTTATCGTTTTAATTAATTAGCAATGCATGACTCTTGTAAAGAATAAATTATTTTCATATCGTTTGTTCATATCTTTGAAATGTAGTTTGATATAATTAGCGTAGATGGACCGAAGGTGGATGTATGACACGGACCGTCGCGGTCGAGTTCTTTAATGGTGTGACTTGTTTTACGAATGCGGTTGCGGCACACAAGTCGAGAAACTGGCGGACTATATGTGTTGTCCATGCGTTGATTGCAAAAATGAGAAGATGTTTTGTAACATAGAGTCGTCGTGCACACTTGCGAAGGGATTTCAAAGTGGCTATACTGTTGGGTGAGCACGGTGAAGATGATATTGTACATGAAGGGCAACACATTGATGAAGATGATATTGTACATGAAGGGCAACACATTGATGAAGATGGCGGAGACAACGATATGGCGGTGGAAGATCGTTCGTTGATACCCACGAAGATGATCTAGATCAAATCTTTGCGTGATGGGGAGGGACTTCACGAGTGAAAGGAGTTTCAAAAGTTCGGTATGGTAGAGGACTCTACAACGCCATTGTACCGGGCTGCAAGGAGGAGCACGAAAGTCGCATACCGTGCTTTCCTCGTAGTTGAAGGCGAGCAATGGTTGGTCAGATAAGAGCTTTCTTGGTGTTATGTCTCTTGGGGACTTGCTTCCAAAGGGTAGCGTGTTGCCTTCAACTACGTCAAAGTAAGCGGGTTGTCCGCCGTTGGGAATGGAAGTACAAAGAATACACACATATCAAGCGATTGCATATTGTATCGCAATGAGTTTGCGAACATGGATACTGTATTGTTTTCAAAGCAAAGCGGTATAAGAACGACAGCGATATCGAGAACGAAGATGTCGGGTGAGGCGTAAGAAGAAGAGGTGTCCCGTAAGGTGGTGTGGTATTTCCTATAATCCCCGCCTAAAGCGATTGTTTGAGAACAAAAGGCATGCCCAATTACTACGATGTACGCCAAGAGCGTAAGAAGGATGGAATGCTCGGACACCTGCGATTCTGCGCAATGGAGGAACATCGACGAAAATATATAAAGCGGTTTGCATATGATGTGAGGAATATAAGGTTCGGGTTGAGTCTGAGATGGGATGAATCCTTTTGGCAACATGAGTAGTCGTCACAACACTTGGCGGTGACTTTATGCATCTACAACCTTCCTCTTTGGCTTTGCATGAAGCGAAAGTACATTATGATGCCACTATTGATCCAAGGGCCGAGCAACCTTGCAATGATATCGATGTGTACCTCAAACCATTGGTTGAAGATCTTCTAATATTGTGGAGCGATGGTGTATGGTATGGGATGAGTACAAAAAGAAAACTTTATCCTCACGGGCATTATTGTTCGTAACCATTAATGATTATCCTGCTCTTGGCAACTTTGTCGGGCCGACGACAAAAGGCTTCAACGGATCGTCGATTGCTCGGATAATCTGACTAGCCGGTGGTGAAGAAGCTAGAAAAATGGCTTACATGCGGCATCGTAGGTTCCTCATAAGGATCACCCATACCGCAATAATAAGAGAGCTTTTGATGGGACAAAGGAGGCGCCTTAGCTCAGAAGAATCACTTTGGGAAGCAGATATTTGCGGCTGTAAAGGATCTTACAATTATTCACGGAAGGGGCGGCGGTACATCTATTCCGACTTCAGGGATAAGGCTCCTTTGTGGAAAAAGAAATCGATATTTTGGATCCTACCTTATTGGCGGCACACGGAAGTTCGACCGCATAATCGGCGTCATGCACATAGAGAAGAACGTGTGTGATAGCTTGCTTGGTATCTTCTTGGACATACGGAAAAGCGAAAGATACACTTCAAGCAAGGATGGACCTCGAAGATATGGCGAGGTAGGAGCGCATCATGAAGAAATGGATCTGAGCAAAAAGTACCTTCCATGACTGCTACACTTTGAGCAAGAAAAGAAAATTAAGCGTTTGCGAATGCTTACACGGAATCAAAGTTCCGTCTGGTTACTCTGCTAACATAAAGAGACTAGTCTCAATGAAAGACTTAAAGTTAATTGGTATGAAGTCTCACGATTGCCGCGTGATGATGACACAGATGCTTCCAATTGCAATTAGGGGTTTACGCGGAGAAAGTCCGAGACCCAATTATCAAGTTGTGTTCATTCTTCAACGCGATTTCACGAAGGCCATCGATCCATTAAAACTAGATAAAGCTGCGGAAGGCGTGGTCCACACTCATGCGGGCTTGAGATGTGTTCCCTCCATCTTTTTGATATTATGGTCCATCTCATTGTTCACATTGTGAAAAGAATCTGATTCTTGGTCGTATTTCTACATCAGATGTACCCTTCGAGAGATTCATGGGGTTATAAAGAAATATGTTAAATAACGAAATCGTAGGAAGGCGGCATTCTCGATGGTCGGGGAGGGCGAGGAGGTCATTGAGTTCTGCGTCGATTATATGGATCTCAAACCAATTGGTGTGCTGTATCTCGGCATGAGGAAGGCTACGAGAAAAGGACACTAGGCGAGAAATCGATGCGTACTAGCAATCTAGCTGCATTTACACAAGCACATTTCGCGGTTTTGGGACAATCGGTTGTGGTGGCCCGTATGTCAACATGCACAAACGTGCTATCCAAAACAAACCGGGGAGGTCGAGAGGTTTGGCTCGCGAGAAACACAGAGATAATTTCGGCAATTGGTTGCGTAGACACATGATGCGTCGGAGGCAGTTGCACTTTCGGTTGAAAGTGTTGGCTCGGGGACCGTCAACTACAATTCGGACATTCAAGGATACGATATAAATGGTTTTACATTTTATACAAGAGCGCAAGATAAAAAAGCACCAATCAAAATAGCGATATCAGTATAGATGCCTATGGCGACAATGAAAATAGGCAAACCTACTCTGATTCATAGAAGAGATTTGGGAGCTTGACTATGGACCTTTGAAGGTCCCTCTCTTTCTGTGCCAATGGGTCGACTTCCGTGGCGTGAATATGGACAAATGCGGTATCACTACCGTGGACCTCAAACTCGTCGGATCTGAGAGAAGAACTATTCGTACTTGCTAATTACATTACACAAATCTTCTTTATGGCCGACCGGGCTAACAAGGGCATGCGTGGTTATTCAAGGAAAAAGAAGGATTGTCGGAGTTGAGAATGTTGTCGACGAGGAAGAGTACAACCAATTCGATGAGCTTCCTCCTTTTGGAAGGGCGTTGACCTAAGTACCATGAAAGAGTAGCGAAGCTACGTACATACGCGCGATCATAACGAAGGTCGAATCGTAGCTTAGTTGAAGTAATGAAATGTATGCTTTCTTTTGTATGAACGACATGTTTATTTTCTCATATGTAACAATTAATGTAATATATGCAATAATGGAAATTGAGGTTATGCATTTTTGTGATTTTTGTGATTTTGACTGCACTTGAATTTGTTTGAATTTGACAGTATTTGTGTTCAATTTGCAAGCATTATTTGATTTTTGAAATATTAACACTATTAAAATAGTTAGCAATCTGATTTTTATAATTTTAGAACCTAATAAAAATTTGGGGAAATATTTAAATGAAATATTAGATGTCCTATAGTATGCCTCCAAAGATTTTAAAAGGATTTGGATCAAGTTTAATAGAATATGGGCAAAGAGCTTATCACTACCGGTTGTTCATGTGGACTGGCAGTGATATTCACTATCACTGCCGGTTGTACAATGGATCGGCAGTACTAATCCACGATCACTGCCGGTTGTATAATGGACCGGTAGTACTACTCCACTATCACTGCCGGTTGTACAATGGACCGGTAGTACTACTCCACTATCACTACCGGTTGGTGTGGCCAACCGGCAGTGATATTCCACCCCTATAAATTGAAATGCCGCCTTCACCTCCACGCTGTCTCCCCACCGTCGCCTCGACCCCCCCACCGTCTCCCCGCTGTCGCATCGACCTCCCCACCGTCTCCCCGCCGTCGCCTCGACCTCCCCACCGTCTCCCCGCCGTCGCCTTGGTACTGCTCTTGCGGTGTGTGAATGTGCATGTGCAGATGTGAATGTGAATGTGAATGTGGTTGTGAATGTTTCAGATGTGCATGTGCAGATGCTAAGGGGCCAGTTAATTCATTTGGCTTGGGGACCTAGCATGTGGGTATAGTGTTCAGTGAGGATTTGGGACTGCAATAGACAATTTGTGACAACTAATCTGTGATGATTCTAGGGTTATCAATGAGATAGACATTTATTACGTGAATAGGGCCTTAAATTGATAGACTTATATCTTTGTAGAAATCTTGATTTATTCACTTTGTCACTTTGTGGTTCTTGTGCAGTTTGCATCTGTGATTAGTATATTCATTTGTTTAGGCACTGTTGTTGAGTAGTGGTTATGTCACTTTTGTTCAGCTAGCTTTGTAGTACTTGAATCTTATCAATCTGTTGTCGTTAGGTTACGTGAGACTCTATCTGTTGGTTCTGAGGAGTCTATTTTATTCGCTAGCTTGCGATCCTGAATCTTATTGATATATTGTCATTAGGTTCGATAGCTTTTGTCCAGTAGTTCATATATTGCTCTTGTCTGAATCTTATTGATATATTGCATGCATACATTGCTGATCAATTGGCATATTTGATACATATCTTGATCTGAACAATAATAAGCGAACACTACTTGGTTAATCTCTCGATCTGAATGTATGCTCACTATCGGTGTTACTTCATTGTCTTTATCTTGCTCTGTTCGGTTAATTAGTTAGCTCTTGATCTGAATAATAATTGCTTGGTAAAATAGCTAGCTAACTAATCCGAACTTCATTTCATGATTAAACAGCAAATATTTAATCTACTAAGGTAAGGTGGTCACAAATTAGTCTATTACTCGTCCCTTGTGGCGAGGAGGGCCTTTGGGCAACCCGACATCGAGAACACTCAAAATAAACAAGTTGAGCTTTATGCTAGTTGCCTTGTTCATTTTTTACGTCCTTGTCTTTGTTTTGATCATTTTGCTCTATGGTTATTTATATTGCAGCCAAAAGTAAACTTCAATTTGGTGCTTTGTATATGTTCTTGAAAGATGTATACATCTGTTGTAAATATTTGTTTAGTAAAGATGTATACATGTGTTGTAAATATTTGTTTTGTGCCACCAATTGTAATAGTAAGTAGTTATAATAGTTGTAGTTCATTTAGTTAATACTCCGTGCACCGGACTTTTGGGTGACAGTGAGCATACACTTAAGTGGAGTATGGGTGTCACCTCTAAGTCCAACGCACGTGTGAGGAATCGATTCATATTTCTGGGTGCCCACGAGAGGTTTTTCGGGTGACTTTTGGGTGACAGTGAGCATACACTTAAGTGGAGTATGGGTGTCACCTCTAAGTCTTTCAAATATTTGTATGTGTTCTTTTAAATATTTGTATGTGTTTTTCAGTGGAGTATGGGTGACTTTTGGGTGACAGTGAGCATACACTTAAGTGGAGTATGGGTGTCACCTCTAAGTCTTTCAAATATTTGTATGTGTTCTTTCAAATATTTGTATGTCTTCTTTAGTGGAGTATGGGTGACTTTTGGGTGACAGTGAGCATACAATTAAGTGGAGTATGGGTGTCACCTCTAAGTCTTTCAAATATTTGTATGTGAGCAACGTATCTTGTGCACATAGATTGCCCTACCTATGTATGAAATTTGAAGATCAAATTCATTATATATCGAGAGTTACAAAAAGAAAATTCGACAAGTTTAAAAAGTTTAAACTTGTCAAAATTTTCTTTTTGTAACTCTTTGATATATAATTTGATCTTGAAATTTCATACATCGCTACCTATGTATTTGTAGGTTCAAATTCAATATATCTTTGAGAGTTACAAAAAGAAAATTTCGATAAGTTAACTTGTAGAATTTTCTCTTTTTAACTCTCGATATAATAATTTGATCTTGAAATTCATACATAGGTAGTATAATTCAAGATCAAATTCATTATAAACTTGTCAAAATTTTCTCTTTTTTGTAACTCTCGGTATATAATGAATTTGATCTTGAAATTTCATACATAAACTACCTATGTATAAATTTGTGTGTATAAAGATGTATGTGTATAAAAAGTGACATATCACAATCCCGAAAACAAGCTGTACAACATAATATGAAAAAATCATATATTCTTAAGAATATATTTGCTTAATAAAAATAATGAATCATTCTTATTCCACACTAAAATGATTTTAAAAAAATAAGCCCTGCAAGTTCAAGAAGCATGGATGCGGGAGGCGTCCGTGCAAGGCGAAGCCATGAGGAGGCATGCTCGCTGACAAAGCGTCCGTCTGAAAGCTCTCTGGCTCACGGCCGCCACTCGATGATAGCCCTCGAGAACCTCGATCACGGTGTTCTTAAGAGCAGTGCAAGCGTCCTAGCGATTAGGAGAGCATCGACTCCATTTTCGATGGATGACATCACGTAACCGACACAGTGCAAGCTGCATTTGTCGCACATGGCATTACCATCAAGGTGGTGATGGCGGGGCATGGCCATCTGACGCCTCGCGGAGGTCTACCTTGCTTATAATACGGGAGGATTAGCGAGTCGAAATAGACGGTGTAGTCCGACAATATCGCAAAATGGAGGTAGAGATTCTGGCGAGGCGGAAAAAACAAACTTGGAGAAAGCGTGCATGGCTTCCTCGCGTGGCGCAAGAGCTTGATTATGTTTGGCTCGGACGATGAGGCCGACAACGGCAACGGCGATGATGAGCCGCACTCTCTACCGCAGACACATCGCCTAGGAAAAGTGCAACTCCTCCGGCACCGGTTAGGAAAAGTCCAACTCCTCATGGCACCATCGAGAAAAAGTCCAACTCCTCATGGCACCGGCCAGAAAAGTCCAAATCCTTAGCGGCACATAAAAAGAATCAAACATCAACACCATCTCGGAAGTCCGCATCTTCTTGTACCAAATCTTGGTCATCTGTGAAGTCAGCACAGCCTCCGAAGAAATTACCGGCCGAGATGACTGAAGAAGAACGAAAAAAGGAAATTGTAATACCGAAGATCTCTTTTGCTAGGGTTCGGTCGGAAATGAATTTCTTCTTCATGAGTCGAGGATGTTTATTCAGGAGGAATTATTTATTGTTGCGCAAATGAAGCTTTTATTAAAAGTTTTGGATTTCTTCCGTTAGTTTTCGGATAAAAGGTGTTTTTCCGAGCCGTATAGTTGGCGGCAAGTTTGTTTTCTTGTTAATCATCATTTCGCGCCAAGAATTTAAATTATTTGGTTCGCGCTAATGGTTAAAGTTGGCATTTGGTTTTCGTTTTATTGAGGAGTTTCAGTTCTTTTGTTTCCAAACCCTGTTGATTTGCGGCATCCAGTTGTTGGAGTATATAAAGGAAAGAAAAAGAGTCATCAATTTCTTTTTTTCCCCAGCGCCAAATAAACTCCTCTCCATTTCTTTTTCGGCTACCCTCCAGCCATTCCCACAGAGCAGGTTCCATTTCTTGCGCCTCACTGGTCTCCTCCTGGCGTCGCCCCTGGCTAGCCTCCTTGCGCCTCCCCCTGCTGCTCCTCTCCCTGGCGTTTGTTCCTCCCTGGCGTTTGTTCCTCCCTATTAAGCATCCAACCAATTATCATCAAAACACCAAAGCTATCCGATTAAATCGCTAAATTTCTTTCAGCCGTTTGAAAGTTATGGCTATTTTAGCGAGTGCTGTCCAGTTTGTGTCGCGATTTGGTATAGTCCGTGTTCATCTTCGATCTGGGAGCTGCGGGTGCATTGGCTGAGTGCTTGGTTATATTATTTGTGTAGTTCATTCCCTTGCGGTCGTTTCGAGTATAAGAACGCGAAAATCCGTTGAGCCAATCAATAGTTACGCTATTTGGAAGTTTTGTCCCGAAGTTGGGAATTTGCAGCGAGCTCAGTTTTTCGGTTGAATTTTAGGGTATGATTTTGGGGGCCTTCATGGCATCTCTCGCGTGAGTAGCTGCGAGGTAGTTGTGGGTTGGCCTCTTATAGTTAATTAGGGTTAAAGAACCCCATTTTGGTTGGACCAATTAGGAGTTAAGCTAGTTATAGCGCTTGCTGTCGAATTTCCACCGGCAGATTTTGGGGGCTGTTTTACGCTAAGGGGTAGCAGTGTTGCATGTGTTATTGTTGTAACCATCTAGAATGGGAAAGTTGAGGTTGCCCATGTTATTTCACGAGGAGTAACCGAGGCGCCAACTTCTCGATATTCCCATTCTACAGCGGTTAAAGGCAAGTACAACCCGTATATCTCTTATAAGGTGTTTAGTTCTTTGCTTGTGTTAAGTATATGCTTACCCTATGGTTGCATTCGTGTTTATAAGCATGTCTAGTAAGCTAATTATCTTTTGATAAAAGGGTAAATGTCGATACAAGTGTATCGTTGTTTGAGCGTGTTATGATTTGTTTGATGAACATTATATGCCTTGCCGTCATGAAATTTTCTTGCATCCTGGATTGAATGCTATGGCGCTGTTTAATGGATTCCGTCTAGATGCCGTGATGGCGTCTTGCTAGATCTTACTTTCATATTCGTTCACTAGTTTGATAGGCTAGTGGGAATCTGAAAGTATAGAATTGGATTGCGAAAATGGATTGATTTTTGATCAAGATAGATGGAATTAGTAATTACTCGAGTAATGGTGATGTGAGTATGAATATGAATGTTGAGGAGGTGATTACGGGTATTGAGAATCACGATTATTGAGTGTTGCAAATCGATTATGAGTGTTCGAGGATGTGAATGGTAATTTATGGATGTGAGGAGTGGTCGATGTTTATGTATTTACCTATGGCTATGCAAATGTGAGAAGTGAATGTAGTTTGCAAATTGGTTTATGTTAATTGCATTTGTGCATTCATGATGGAAGAGGTGACCCATTACGATCACGGGCCTCTGTGTTCACACGTAGTGAACACGAAGTCCTACCTCGTAGTCCCATTCATCAAGGTGAATGGGAGGCGAGACGATAAAGTAGGCACCTTCCATCTCACGGGATGGAAGGGGCGTGAGGTGTGCATAGCGGGTGGGCACTTTCGGCGATCTGATGCGATGCATGGAAATGAGCATTCATGTGCATTGCATCTTTAATAATGAGTGTTATGGTAAAAGGTGTGTCATATGGGCGGTGATTATGGTAATTGGAGGTCGAGTCGTGGATTCAACCCAAATAGGGAAATTGATTTGAATTGATGAATTAGTGCATTTCTTTTCTTTGCTTTGCTAATTATGTTGTGTGAATATCGTGGAGTGAAATTTGAGTTTTGAACTCGAGTAAAGTCAATGAAAATGGTTTGAGTGCATTACATGATTGTAGGAGTGTGATGGATTATCTGATTTTGTATTTTTTATATGCGTGTGATGTATTATTCAGATTACGTACTTTCCTGTCTGTGTGATGCATTATGCGAGTTTGTATTTTCATATACGTGTGATGTATTATTCAGATTCTGTACTTTCCTATCGTGTGATGCCTTATCGAGTTTGTATTTTTCATGTCTGTGTGATGTATTATTCAGATTCTGTACTTTCCTATCTGTGTGATGCCTTATGCAGAGTTTGTATTTTTCATGTATGTGTGATGTATATTTCAGCTTTTGTACATAACTTAATGGCTCTTGTGGTGAATGGTAAGGTGTGGAGGTAACTCCCCCAAAATTGTTTAAATAAGTCGTGTGCCAAATTCCTCGTATATGTTTTGTTGGATGCATTGCATAGTAAGCTGATGGTGAATGGCAGCGGATGACCTTTGGGTTGAGGGTAAATTACAGGATTAAGAATGGATCAGGTCGTGGACTCGTTCCATGTGGTCTAATGAGGTATGTTGTCGTGCCCCGAATTTACAACTTCGGACACTCTGTGTATTCTGCACTAGTCCAGGATCACGCTAGTGCACACAGGCTTAACAGGGTATAATATCACATCATACACAGCGGAATATTAAATAAGTATTTCAAACTTGCTTCCCTAGTTCTCCGGCCCATCAACGAACTCCTCTTCATAGGCGGTATGATCTCTTCTTCCGTAAGTTTGTCATAAGGGTGAGTACACCAGTACTCAACAAGTTATGCACAAAATGCAGGTCTATTTACTACATGCAAGGCTTATTACAAAGGAATGGCTCTACTGGTTATTTTGCTTAGCATCAATATTTTTAAGTAATATCTAATTAGATTGAAAGCATCAAACCATATAACCATTATATATAACTCAAGTTGTTTATTTTCACAATATTTTGGACACACAGGTCCTAGACAACTTCAATTCACAATTTTGGCACCTGACCAACCACCCCATTTATTTTTAGAACACTACCCTTGATTTGTAATCCCGAGCATTGTCCATTACCGTGGACTCGGCTATTGAATAGTTTTAACACTCTGCAGAGGTTGTACACTTTACCCACAAGATCTGATCGCACACCACAAAGGCGATTAACTAGTAACAAAGCTTTTCAGAGACTTCATCTCCACCTAAGAACCTCTCCGTGTTGCCTTCACTATCACTTCCCTCACAGAGCGAAGTATAGGACCGGCGAACAGATTGGATAGGGTACCAAGCGAAGCAGAGCACGCTCCCGTCTGATTACCCCGTGTAACTGCCACCCCGAGGTATCAAAGGTAAGACATCAGAATCCTACTAAACTAGGTCTTCCCATTCAGACATGTGGTTGTACGAGAGACTCAGGTCAAAGGCTTGCAAGGTAAGGTCCTTAACTGACCAAGGCAAGACATCCTTCTCTCAACATTTGGCACCTGACCCTCACAACCTCAAACCCCCAATTGCCACGAAGGCCCACCTAGCACGAAGCCTCGGTCCACTTGCCCCAGTCTAAATCAATTCCATCCCAAGTTGTTAACAGTGCAACACATGCTCATATTCATCTTTCATGTAGAACCACACAGGTCTCTACATTCCAAGGTTAATACCAACATCATTCCACATTTCATTAAAAAGTATTCACTATTCTTTAATCAGTGTTGATTTTGTAATCCAAATAGAATGGTTCACGTACATGCATGGCTAAGCAACTATTCACGGTCTAGCCTCCCGTGTTGGCACAATATCATCAACCAACTAGATTTATCCAACTTAGGTTATCAATGAATCATGTCATACAAATAATATCAAGGTGGCATAAACAACTTGGTTGGATAGCTAATTCACCCAAAATAATTAAAGTCATTTTTAGTTGAATTAGCATGCATAGTTTAAAACAAAGTATATTTCAAAATTAGGAGCAACATGGTCAAAGCATAACTTGCCTTGAAAAGTTGTTGATCGATCCAGAAATCAAATCTTGTGCGAGAAAATTCCCCTCGAGATTCTCCGAGCAAATCAACGTCTACCAAATTATAAACATACAAACAATAAATACATTTTCCAGAGAGCAAAATCAACTCTAAAAATTCCACAAAATCCACCAATAAATAGATCTTGATTTTACAAATTTTTAGAAATTGGAATCACTCAAATCGGAGTTAAAACGCAAAAGTTATAAGCGTTTGAAGTTTTAAAATAAATCCAAAAAGAATAAACCGAATTTCATTTTTTTATTTTTATACTGAAAATCCCGAATTTATGACGTCAGCATCGATATTTATGACGTCATCACAAACGTTTCTCTAGAATAAATTTATTTATAAATTCGGTTTATAGCGTCGGCATAGCGTCCTTCTTTAACGTCGACATCGACCACTGATGCGACATGTGGGCCCCACCGATGGCGTCATTTCCGGCGTCGACGGACGTGTCAACCATCCGGCGTGACAGCGTCGGCTCATTATCACCCGAGAGGTTGATCTAATCTCAGCCGTCGGATCGAGACTAGACGGCGAGATTTAAGCGGATTCGGCTCGGGTTATTCGGTGGCGACCGTGGCGCATTCTCATCCCTCGGATCAAAATCCAGCGGCGATAATTAATCCGAATAACCATTTACTTACTCGGTCATGCGTCAAGATTAAATGCGATTGAGATCTCGGTGATCGATTGATTGCGAAACACTTTTGAGCGTCACCACAGGTCTTGACCGTGGCTCAATCGTGACCCGGTTGAAATCAAGCGGCGGCTATTAATCGGTGGCGTCGACCAGCGGGTATGTCACCTCGATTCCGTGCGACCGCGTCCGCTCGATCTTTGGGCCGGCTCGCGGTGCGATCACGAGCGTTAATTTCAAAATCAACGGCTCGGATTAATCAGTTTTCTCGCCTAATTTTCCAGATTAAATGGCTCTGATTAAATAGGCGACGTGGCTAAATAGCAACCGCACGATTTTGATCAAACGGCTAACATTAGAAGATGATATTTACTATTCACGTGACTACGTGGCTACATCTACACCATACATCAAAGATCCAACGGCTGATACTTACTTGATTATGAGCACACGTGGGCGATCCCAGATACGGGCACGTGGCACTATCCTAGCCCTTGATCTCTAGATCTCTGACACTGAGGTTAGAGATGGCACTCCTTTGTTTTGAAGACGACGTGGTGCGATCGAAGACGTTCAACGAAGATCGGACGGTCGACAAGCTTCAAGATTCCGACGATGGCGCGGTGAAGACAGATAACCGGAGAGGAAGAAGATGGCCAAGGCGACGGCGTTTCGGTGCGACTCCGGCGAGAAGAATTAGCCCCTCGGGTGCGGCTCGACGCGATGATCACTCCGGTGGTCACGGCGACGACGGAGAGTCACCGACGGCGACGCAAATGGCGGCGAAGCGAAACTTCGGCGAGTGCGGCGTGTGAGCTACGGTGAACCTTGGAATGCGTGAAAGGGGTCAAACTGTGCGGAAGAGAGTGTTTTATAGCGTGCGGTGGTTAATGGGGCGGCGGCGTCATTACGGCGGCGAGTAATTGCTATGGTTTCGGATCGAAACGCACGGCGGCGACGGCGCTTCGTTCACCCGGAGACGAAACGACGTGGAGCTATCGCAGGCGTACACGTGGCGACAATCAATGACTCGGACGATGAAGCGACGCGGTTAAACTCCAGCCGTTGGATTTTTAATCGGACGGCGCAGGTGCGGGGACGATTAGGGTTTCCGAGCGGCGCACAGTAATGGCTCGGCCCGTTACTGTTCATCCGAATTTTCAAATGATTTTCGAATAAAAACAATTCTGGAAATTCATTTAAATTGTTTGAGGCAGTAAAAATATCAGCAAAATTCTAAAAAAAATCCGAAAAATATTTTATGACATTTTGAACTCAAATAAAATATTACCACTTTTATTTTGTTAAAACTTCTCATTATTAAATTAATTTCCAGAAAAGAACTAATTTCCAAAAATGCAAATAAATCCAATTAAATTACAGAAATTCCCAAAAATTCAGAATAAATTATAAAATTTAAATTTAGCCAAATTTGAGGATGTTACAAACCTCCCCCTTAACAGAATCTCGACCCCGAGATTCAAGGCTGGCTAGAAAATAATTCAAGGAATTCCTTCCTCAAATCTTCTTCGCGTTCCCAAGTTGCTTCACTTTCGGAGTGGTTGCTCCACTGGACTCTGCAAAAGCGGGTTGACTTGTTTCTGGTCTCACGATCCATGGTGTCCAAGATCTTTACTGGATGTTCCTTGTAGGTCAAATCCTCCTGCAGTTCAATAGCTTCAATAGGTGCTTGTTCCTCTGGTACTCGAAGACACTTTTTCAATTGCGACACACGAAATACATCATGTACTCCTGTCAAAGACTGCGGCAGTTCTAGTTGATATGCAACTTCTCCTTTACGACTCAGAATCTTGAATGGTCCAACATACCTCGGAGCAAGTTTTCCTTTAGCATGAAACCTTTTGACTCCTTTGAGTGGCGTGACTTTGAGATAAACATAGTCTTCTGGTTCAAAGCTCAATTCCCGGCGCCGGTTATCTGCATAACTCTTACGCTGGATTATGCGGTCTTGATCTTTCTCGGATCATAGCAATCTTCTCTTACGCATCTAAAAGTACATCTGGTCGAAGCGTGGCGTTCTCCGTCTCATTCGAGTTCAATGGTGTCAGAGCATAGTCGACCATACAAAGCTTCAAAAGGCGACATTTTCAAACTGGCTTGATAACTGTTATTGTAGCTAAACTTAGCATATGGCAAACACTTGTCCCATGAGGTTGTATATGACAATGCACAGGCTCTTAGCATATCTTCAAGTATCTGATTAACCCTTTCAGTTTGACCATCTGTCTGTGGATGATATGCCGTACTAAAATTTAGGCGAGTACCCATGGCAGTATGTAGCTTATCCCAAAATCTCAAGGTAAATTGAGTACCTCGATCTGACACTACTTTCTTGGGTACACCATGTAAACAAACAATCCTTGATATATACAATTCCGCTAACTTATCTCCCGAGTAAGTTGTCTTCACGGGTATAAAATGGGCGACCTTTGTTAGTCGATCAACTATGACCCATATGGAATCATATCCACCTTGAGTCCTTGGCAAACCAGTGATGAAATCCATCGATTTCCTCCACTTCCATTCGGGTATCTTTAGTGGTTGTAGTGATCGGTGGTCTCGGTGCATGGCTTTAACCCTTTGACATACGTCACATAATGCTACATGCTCAGTTACTTCCTTCTTCATATTCGGCCACTAGAATCTTTCCTTTAAATCCTGATACATCTTAGCACTACCAGGGTGAATTGAATACTTGGAATCATGCGCTTCTTCCAAAATCAACTGCTTCAATTCCAGCTTGTGAGGTACACAAATTCGATTCTTCATCCAAAGAGTACCCTGCTCATCTATTCTGAAATCCTTGGCTAAGTCTTCGTCCATTTTTGACTTGATTCTCTGAATCTTTTCGTCATTCTTTTATCCTTCCCTGATCTGCTCTTCTAGGGTCGGCTTTACTTCCAATGTAGCTAGGAATCCTTCTGGTACAACTTCCAATCTGAGCTTCTGAAGTTCTTTACATAACTCAGTCTGCTCTTCTGCTATCATTAAATTCAAACTATAACTTTTCCGACTCAAAGCATCTGCTACCACATTTGCTTTCCCTAGATGATAATGAATTCCAATATTGTAATCCTTAATTAACTCTAACCACCTCCTTTGCCTCATGTTTAGGTCTGATTGTGTGAATATATACTTTAAACTCTTATGGTCCGTATATATTTCACACCGATTTCCCATAAGATAGTGACGCCAAATTTTAAAAGCGCGCACTACTGCTGCTAACTCTAGGTCATGAGTCGGGTAATTCTGCTCATGTGGCCTCAACTGTCTTGATGCATAAGCTACTACTTTACCCTTCTGCATCAGAACACATCCTAATCCCTGACGTGAAGCATCACAGTATATATCAAAATTGTCTTTAGTGTTCGGCAACACTAAAACAGGTGCCGAAGTCAAACGCTTCTTTAGTTCTTGGAAACTCTTTTCGCACTCGGGCGACCAAGCAAACTTTTTCTCTTTCTTTAACAATTGCGTAAGAGGTCTCGCAATTGAAGAAAAACCTTCAATGAATCGGCGGTAATATCCGCCATCCCAAAAAACTTCGATCTGGGTAGCGGCTTGGTTGCTCCCAATGCAACTTGCTTCTACTTTCTTCGGATCAATGACTACTCCTTGGCGGTCATCACATGACCCAAGAACTCAACCTTCTTTTTCGAAGTCACATTCTTGAATTTTGCATATAGCTGATTTTCCTTAACTTTTCCAAAACCTTCCTTAAATGTATTGCATGTTCTTCCTCCGACTTGGAGTAAACTAATATGTCATCGATGAACACGACAACAAACTTATCCAAATATTCCATGAATACTTTATTCATCATATTCATGAAATATCACGGGAGTATTAGTCGATCAGAAGGACTTGATCAGTAAATTCATAATGACCATACCTTGTGAAAAAAGTTGTCTTTGGTATGTCTTGATCCGAATCTTAAATTTGGTGATATCCGGATCGAAGATCTATTTTAGAAGACTCCTCCTCTTAAGCGATCAAAGAGATCATCTATCACGGAGCAGCGGATATTTGTTCTTTATCGTCACTTCATTTAGTGCACGATAGTCTATACACATTCTGAAACTCCCATCTTTCTTCTTTACAAACAATACCGGGGCTCCCCACGGTGATGAACTAGGCCTTATGAAACCTTTTTCCAATAACTCTTCAATTTGTTTCTTCATCTCTACCAGCTCTTCAGTGGACATTCTATAGGGTCTCTTGGCTATTGGAGCAGTTCCGGGTACAAGCTCAATTACAAATTCTATATCCCTGTCTGGTGGCATCCTAGGCAAATCTTCGGGAAAGACGTTCGGGTATTCGCTGACTACTGGAACCTCTTCCATGATAACTGCCTTCACACTGTTAACCATCGGTTGATCTTCCCGAGTAACAAGTGCTTGAATCTCTACCTTCTTACCATCTGGGCTTTCAATGGTTACCACTCTCCGTCCACAATCCAACACTGCCTTGTGCTTCGATAACCAATCCATTC
The DNA here is from genome assembly GCA_036346375.1 of Guadua angustifolia. Lineage (NCBI taxonomy): Eukaryota > Viridiplantae > Streptophyta > Magnoliopsida > Poales > Poaceae > Guadua > Guadua angustifolia. The sequence goes on from JAYEVE010000332.1 coordinate 876,409, forward strand.
CCAAAATTACATCTATGGTCTGGGTATCCAATATGATTAGGTTCGCTAGGAACTCTATTCTACTTATTAGAAATTTTACCCCAGAACATCCAACTTTAGCTCGGAGTTCTGATCCCGGGGTTTGAACTATTAGCATATGCTTAAGTTTAACCACATCTAAGTCATTTTTCATAACAAAAACTTGAGAAGCGAAGGAATGAGAAGCTCTGAATCAAATAGAATTGTAGGCGGCTTGAGTTAACTAAAGACTTACGATACAACATCGTGGCATTACGAGCTTCTTCCATCACGATGTGATTAACTCTTCCACGAACAAACGGTGATTGTGGTGCGGCTCCGTTAGGCGGTACTCGACTTCCTCCTTGGTGGCGTTCTAGCGAGTATTCCCAGTTAAAAGCGGATAGGAGTGACTACTCCTTTCTTGGGACAGACATTGGCGCAATGCCCCATCTCGTTGCAATTGTAGCAACGTCTTCCTGCCATTGATAGATTTCTGCAATTTGGTGATGGTTCTTATGAGTGTCTGTGGATTGACGGTGGGTCTCTGTCTGAGCATTGGTGCCCTTATCTTTGCTTCCTAGCTGAAATCTGGTAAACTGTTGAGGTACCACCCTCGGTCTCTGCTGACCCTGGCATCCTCCTTGCTGTGCCAGGTGACGCTTGCGATTATCACCCAATTCCTTACGTTTGTCTTCCAGAATTAGAGCCTTGTTCACCAACTCCGGAAATCGAGGAGCGTGTGAGTGATCGATCCCACGAAGTCGAGTTGAGTCCTTCATAAGCCGGATCGCCTAGCCTTGTCAGTAGCTCGTCCTCCGGTGCATAACGAGCAAATTGTGTGAACTTGTTTAAATGTCGGCCTTGGTAGCCCCCTTGCTTCAGGATCGGAACTCTTCTTTCTTGAGCTCCATCATACCCTCCGATTACATAATCTTTGGCGGAAGGCTATGGCAAACTCTTCCCGGTGATTTCTGAGGATGTTCATGAGAAGCACAATAATTTTTCCACCATTCTGCGGCGGTTCCTTCTAGGTGGTGGGAAGCATATAAGACTCTCTCATTGCCTACACATTGGGATATGTGCGGCTTCCTCTCAATGGTCTTGTGACCAATCATCGGCTTCTATGGGGTTGACATTCCCGGAGAAAGTTGGGGTCTAGTCCTCATGAAATCGGCGGTCTTGAGTGATGCCCATGTTGCCTGCACTTGGTTGTTGTTGAGATTATTAGCGGCGACTTGATTCTGCGATTGTTGCATCTGTTGCATCATTATGCGCATCGGTTTGGGTTTGAGCGATCAGAATGCACCCAAATTATTCATGTCCACGGTGGTGCTTGAGGATTAGGCGCTTCATTGTTGTTGTCCCTCTCTGAGAGTTCTTGCCTCCGACTCCTTTGTTGCTCTGGTGTTCACCATCAGAAGAACAAAAGATTTAGGAGAAGAGAGAACGAGAATAGGCAAGTAACAAGAATCTTATCGGGGAGAAGATTTGTTTGACTCAAACATAAGCACACCATTTTTATTTAATATCATGATGATATGGCCGCTCACAAGTGCCTATGGGCATTGCGGCGCATACCAAACACGCATAACCATAGGAATTGCTCAACATAAAGAAAACATAACAACTCTTAGAGTTCAAACCAAGCAACCGTTCTAAAGGACAGACTCAATGAACTGACTCGAGATGACTTGACTCAATTATTTGACTCAATGATAACGTGACTCAACGCAGGAGTCGACTCAACAAAGATCAAACGCTCTCTAATCATCGATCCATCCAGTGCAGCCCTCCGTGGATAATCTGGCGGTCTTGGCTTGATCGAGCGGCGATCAGTGCCCCAGTGGCCGAACAAGCAGCCCACAAACTCGGTGGCTCAGGGCTGCTGCTTTCGGGTCTTGGCGGCTCTGGCACCTACGGGCTGGTGCCTCTGCCGGCGCCTCTGCTCGAGCTCCTCGGGGTCGGGTCGTGAAGCTCAAGCTCGGCTCGGCTCAGTCCTCTAGCAGCTCCTCGGCTCGTGCACCCTCTGATGTAGATGCCCGGGCCCTCCATAGTCTCCCTTGGTGAGCCACGACCTCCGTGATCTCGTCCACGAGCCCTCTGCAGCTCTGGGCAGTCTCGTCTATGAGCTCCTCTGGCGATGGCGTACCTCGCCAAGTGGGTGGCCGTAGCATCGTCCTCCTCCTCCGGGTCTCTGTCAAACTGTTGTCTCGGCGGATGAAGATGGAAAAGCGGTGCCACGAGCTCCTCGGAGAAAGTGCGTGCGATATGGCGCATCGCTGACAGCGATCTCTGGATCCGGCCTCAAAAGTAGACCTCTGGCGGTGAAGTGGAATGGGCGGTGGCTCTCCCCGGTCTCGGGCGTGAGCGGTGACCTTGACATCCCATCGGCGTCGTCCACCTTTCGATCCACGAGTTACCTCGGTAGATCGGCCGAACAAAACCCTCAAGCTGCGCAGCAAGTACCACAACTCGGCGGCGTAGCCACCGTGCGCTCTCGAAGAGTGGATCCTCCTCATCTGCCAAAACAGATCTCGTCGGATCTAAATTTTTAAAAGAAATCAAAAGCTGGTACAAACATACTGACATAGGTATGAAGTAAGAAAGAAAGGACAAGCCAAGATGTCATTTATAATCTTGCACAATTTTAATCTTTTAGAAAATAACCTTATCTTTTATCGGCCGGTCTAAACTAGGGTCAAGTCCTACGATCGGTATGCTCGATACCACCTCATGCGTGCCACAATTTACAACCGGACACTCTGTGTATTACGCACTAGTCGAGGATCGCGCTAGTGCACACAGGCTTAACAGGTATAATATCACATCATACAATGGAATATTAAATAAGTATTTCAAAGATGTATATAAGCGAGTGTACGACCTTATGGTCAACCTTACAATAATGCGCCACAGGGCTTACATTATTCAAAGTAAGCTGATAAATAGCGGCGGAAAGTAAAACTTCGTGATGACCCATCCATCGCCACAGGCAGCCCGATCGAATCTTGCTTCCCTAGTTCTCCGGCCCATCAACGAACTCCTCTTCATAGGCGGTATGATCTCTTTATACAGTAAGTTTGTCCATGAGGGTGAGTACACAAGTACTCAACAAGTTATGCACAAAATCAGGTCTATTTACTACATGCAAGGCTTATTACAAAGGAATGGCTCTCTTGGTTATTTTGCTTAGCATCAATATTTTTAAGTAATATCTAATTAGATTGAAAGCATCAAACCATATAACCATTATATATAACTCAAGTTGTTTATTTTCACAATATTTTGGACACACAGGTCCTAGACAACTTCAATTCACAATTTTGGCACCTGACCAACCACCCCATTTATTTTTAGAACACTACCCTTATTTGTAATCCCGAGCATTGTCCATTACCGTGGACTCGGCTATTCAAATAGTTTTAACACTCTGCAGAGGTTGTACACTTTACCCACAAGATCTGATGCACACCACAAAGGCGATTAACCGTAACAAAGCTTTTGAGACTTGTCTCCACCTAAGAACCTCTCAGTGTTGCCTTCACTATCACTTCCCTCACAGGAGCAAGTATAGGACCGCGAACACCGTTGGATAGGGTACCAAGCAAGCACGAGCACGCTCCCGTCTGATTACCCCGTGTGCTTGCCACCCCGAGTATCAAAGGTAAGACATCGAATCCTACTAAACTAGGTCTTCCCATTCGGACATGTGGTTGTCACGAGACTCAGTCAAAGGCTTGCAAGGTAAGGTCCTTAGCCACCAAGGCAAGACATCCTTCTCTCAACATTTGGCACACAGCCCTCACAACACTCAAACCCCCCAATTGCCACGAAGGCCCACCTGGCACGAAGCCTCGGTCCACTTGCCCCAGTCTAAATCAATTCCATCCCAAGTTGTTAACAGTGCAACACATGCTCATATTCATCTTTCATGTAGAACCACACAGGTCTCTACATTCCAAGGTTAATACCAACATCATTCCACATTTCATTAAAAAGTATTCACTATTCTTTAATCAGTGTTGATTTTGTAATCCAAATAGAATGGTTCACGTACATGCATGGCTAAGCAACTATTCACGGTCTAGCCTCCCGTGTTGGCACAATATCATCAACCAACTAGATTTATCCAACTTAGGTTATCAATGAATCATGTCATACAAATAATATCAAGGTGGCATAAACAACTTGGTTGGATAGCTAATTCACCCAAAATAATTAAAGTCATTTTTAGTTGAATTAGCATGCATAGTTTAAAACAAAGTATATTTCAAAAATTAGGAGCAACATGGTCAAAGCATAACTTGCCTTCGAAAAGTTGTTGATCCTGATCCGAAATCAAATCTTGTGTAGAAAATTCCCCCTCGAGATTCTCCGACAAATCAACGTCTACCAAATTATAAACATACAAACAATAAATACATTTTCCAGAGAGCAAAATCAACTCTAAAAATTCCACAAAATCCACCAATAAATAGATCTTGATTTTACAAATTTTTAGAAATTGGAATCACTCAAATCGGAGTTAAAACGCAAAAGTTATAAGCGTTTGAAGTTTTAAAATAAATCCAAAAAGAATAAACCGAATTTCATTTTTTATTTTTATACTGAAAATCCCGAATTTATAGCGTCAAGATCGATATTTATAGCGTCATCACGAAAGCGTTTCTACCGAATAAATTTATTTATAAATTCGGATTTATAGCGTCGACATAGCGTCCTTCTTTAACGTCGACATCGACCTGCTGATGCGACATGTGGGCCCCACCGATGGCGTCATTCGCGGCGTCGGCCGCGGACACGTGTCAACCATCCGAGCGTGACACGCGTCAGCGCATTATCACCCAAGAGGTTGATCTAATCTCAACCGTCGGATCGAGACTAGACGGCGAGATTTAAACGACGGTTCGGCTCGGGTTATTCCGGTGGCGACACGTGGCGCATTCTCATCCCTCGGATCAAAATCCAACGGCGATAATTAATCCGAATAACCATTTACTTACTCGGTCATGCGTCAAGATTCGTGCGATTGAGATCTACGGTCAGGATTGCACCGACACTTTTGAGCGTCACCACAGTGCTGACACGTGGCTCAATCGTGACCTTCGGATTGAAATCAAACGGCGGCTATTAATCGGTGACGTCGACCAAAGCGGCGGCTGTGTCACCTCGATTCCCGTGCGACACGCGTCCGCTCGATACTGGACCGGCTCGCGGCGCGATCACGAGCGTTGATTTCAAAATCAACGGCTCGGATTAATCAGTTTTCTACGCCTAATTTTCCAGATTAAATGGCTATAGTTAAATAGGCGACGTGGCTAAATAGCAACCGCACGATTTTGATCAAACGGCTAACATTAGAAGATGATATTTACTATTCACGCGACTACGTGGCTACATCTACACCATACATCAAAGATCAGCGGTGATACTTACTTGATTATGAGCACCGTGGGCGATCCCGAGATCTGAACGCGTGGCACTATCCTAGCCCTTGATCTCTAGATCTCTGACTACGGGTTAGAGATGGCACTCCTTTGTTTTGAAAACGGCGTGGCGCGATCGAAGGCGTTCAGCGAAGATCGGACGGTCGACAAGCTTCAAGATTAAAGCGATGCACGGTGAAGACAGATGGCCGGAGAGGAAGAAGATGGCCAAAGCGGCGGCGTTTGGTGCGACTCGTGAAGAATTAGCACCTCGGGTGCGGCTCGACGCGATGATCACTCCAGTGGTCACGGCGACGACGGAGAGTCACCGACGGCGACGCAAATGGCGGCGAAAGGCTTCGGAACTACGGCGAGTGCGCGTGTGAGCTACGGTGAACCTTGGAATGCGTGAAAGGGGTCAAACTGTGCGGAAGAGAGTGTTTTATAGCGTGCGGTGGTTAATGGGGCGGCGGCGTCATTACGGCGGCGAGTAATTGCGATGGTTTCGGATCGAAAGCGCGCGGCGGCGGCAATAACCGTTCACCCGAGCAAGCGGCGTGGAGCTATCGCGGCGTGCGTGGCGACAATCAACGACTCGGACGATGAAGCGACGTGGTTAAACTCGGTAGTTGGATTTTAATCGGACGGCCAGCGAGTCTTGGGACGATTAGGGTTTCGGCGGCGCGCGATAATGGGCTCGACTTTATTCTTGTTCATCCGAATTTTCAAATGATTTTCGAATAAAAACAATTTTGGAAATTCATTTAAATTGTTTGAGGCAGTAAAAATATCAGCAAAATTCTAAAAAAAATGCAGAAAATATTTTATGACATTTTGAACTCAAATAAAATATTACCACTTTTATTTTGTTAAAACTTCTCATTATTAAATTAATTTCCAGAAAAGAACTAATTTCCAAAATGCAAATAAATCCAATTAAATTACAGAAATTCCCAAAATTCAGAATAAATTATAAAATTTAAATTTAGCCAAATTTGAGAATGTTACATATGTGAAATCCGTGAACAAGGTAGTTGACGAGGTAACCAATAGTGATTTCTTCTTTTTGTTATACGTGTTAATTTAGTATTCCAAAATATGGGCATGTTTATGAATTACACATGTTAATTGTTATTGATATTGCTACTTTGTTGTGCTTCTTTGAGTCTTCGACTCACGTTTTTTTTGTAAATGTGTGTAGGTTCACTGAAGTCGACATCTTTGGGATGGGAGTAGTAGCACGTCACGACTTATAACCCTAGTTTCATTTTAGCCTTGTGTTTTCAAATTTAATGAGCTCATGTTTTGTAATAAGTAATTTGTGGGAGTTATTTTGTGTTTGCTTGGGGTCATGGGGGTTGGTTGGCGCCATGACCCATGTTTGTGCTTGGTCGGTTCCTTTAAGTGCTTATGATATTATTATATAATTGCTATTGTTCTTATGTCTGTTGAGTGGATGTCCTCTGTTCTAGGAGGTCATGCGAAATTTTGTAAATTCGGTGACTTAGTTTTAAGCGGTTTAAGAGTTTAGAGATTAAATTCAGCTTCAATCTTTTAAGTAGAGGTGTCGTTTGTTACTTAGGGTTTTTGGTAGCATTAGCGGTGCGTTTGGCGTAGGGGTGCTCTGAAATAAAATGACGTAACATCTCACTTCAAAAGCGCCATCACGAGAAGACTAAAGCCGATGCTAATGTCGAAGTTTTTCTTGAGTATGGCAAAAGCCAAAGAGGCAGGCGGGCTTCGAACCTTCAAAATGTGGGACTACGGCGCATCTCTAGAAAGCAATACTTGAAGGCGGCTAGTCTTTGGCGTTGATGTCATAAGCTCAAAAGATCTTCTTGAACAACCGTAATCACGAGCTAGGTCTAAGCTTGAAGTTAGTTTTGGGGCAACATTGGTTGCCCAAAAGATTAGAGAAGCTAACAACAAAATTGCGGCACGTCCATCAGTATTACATGCAGCAGTGCGAAAAGGGTACGTGGGCGTTCCCAGTGAAATATAAAGAATCTGATTTTCACAATGGGGATAACATGTTCTGGGTAGAGTTCGTCAAATTGTATATGTTGTCTAGGCGGATGCTCGGCGCGGCAATGCTCGGTGTGGACTTTGTAAGTCTCTATTTATATTATTGTATATTCTTGTCTTAGTTCAAGCTGTATGTCTAACTTCTTTTTATGTATGTAGAATGGAATCTGAGATATGTAGAGGAAATGACAATGACAAATTAGGATTTCTCGATCTAGGGCTTGTCAGCGAGACAATCGTCCGTGATAGTCCTGATTTGTTGAAGACTATTTATTTAAGACTTTCTTGAAGTTGCGAAACAAAACCTCCGTACTTTTACCCTATAACTTTTGGTACGTATTACCCTACTTCTAATATTTTTTACTATTTTTGCGTGACACGGTGTGGGACTAATAGGCTATGTTAACATATATGTCTAGTTATCCTTTGGGTCCTCCTCGTCATCGAGTTAGATGCTAGCGAGGATTTTTGTCTTGGACTCGCTGAGAAAAGAACTTAATCTGTATCAAAATTTTTGGGACATGATGGACAGGTAAACTCGATCATTGCGTTATTGCTCTAATAATATTTTATTTTATTGTATTTAAGGTTAATTACTATTTAAAATCATTCACAGGGCATTCACACGGTATTGCAAGAAAGGTGGTCCGCATCGTCCCTTCAGAAAAGAAATTCAAAATAATAACATGTAACACCCCGGCGCCACATGCACCGCGAATGCTACCAAAAGACCCTAGAAATAAAACTCGACAAAGAAGTTCAATTGAACTAAGAACTCAACGAACAAGTCACTAAACCTTTTACTTCTAATAAAAGATTGAAACTGATCATGGGACTCTCTAAACCAGCTTAAAACTAAGTCACAGAAATTTAGAAAATTTCGGCATGACCTCTCTAGAAAGTAAGACATCCACTCGTGAGATGAAAACATTGCAGATATGATATCATTTTAGCGGGTCCTTAGTTATTCAATCACACCCATGAAATTAATAAACTTTACCACGATGAACAATACATTACAACCACATTAATTACATTAGGACTTAACGAATTGGTTAAATAAATTGTTGGAGACCGAAGTCGATGCTGCGAGTTACTACTCCCAACCCGAAGAGCCGACTTCAAAGTACCTAAAACAAGAAAACAACAAGCGTGAGTCCTAGACTCGACAAAGTGCAATCAAGTATGAAAAATAATGCATTAGACTAGAATACCACTACTTCAAGACATAAAGTAACAATTCCTTTAATTAACATCCAGTAAATAAAGAAGCGGTTTAATTCATATAAATCAAGCGTAAGAACACAATTACTTCATTATTTGATATAACCATTACTTAATTGAAATCATCCAGTAAACGAAGTAGTAATTAACCCCACTTACCACGTCCAACTCAGAAACGTAACTAAACCTTACTCATGCCTCAACAATCATTTCAGGATGAGTCCACGACTCAATCCTCAACCTGTCATTTTCATTCTCATCAATTAACGTTTATCAATTGCAACACACAATGCAATGCAATGCTTTTATGCGTTCATGCTCAAAATGCAACCTTTTAGCCTATACCGATATAGCTGAGTGCACACCCGTCGGTGTGCACCCTCAATCCCAACCATCCCGTGGCGGGGCCTACTCTTACTGACTCGCTCCCATCCGTGGATGGGACTACGAGATAGGACTTTTGTACTCACTACGTGTGAGTACAGAGGCCCACATCAACATGGGTCGTCTCTTCTGTAATGAATGCGGAAATGCAAGTGACATGTTTATAAGCACAACACAAACATGAATATAACACACACATTATCATTTAATCACTTTATTCTTTACATCAACATAACCATACTCATTTGTACAATTCATAAGGCGTTGCAATAATAGAAATTGAATAACTTACCTTCCCATTGCTAACATTTATCCATCGTCATTACCAAGCTAAGAACAACTTCTAGATATGCTATTAAACATAACCAAATCATTAGAATTTTCATACTCTTATCGCAAGCAAAGCATTTAACACTCTAATAACGCTCTAGGGGATGCACTTGCCTTTTTACCGACGGAAAATGGAGTGGCATTTGGAATCTTAGCGTTCGCACGACTTCCCAGGATTAAAGAAAGCCAGAATTTAGAACACATACACATAATATAACTTAAGAGAACAAACCACATAAATTGGTTAACAATTCAATAACACATGGTCTACTTTCAATAAGCTCAAATGAAATTGAACATATACACCTATTCCGAGAAGCATAAGATGGCAGCTCGACCCATAAATGAAATCTCTAGAACTAGTGCCATTTAATCTCAGGAAGATGCAACACGAAAACAATATGCATTGATCCTAGATTTCAATAGCATCAGAGCATGAGGAAATATCATTCCACCAAGGCACAAAGAGGAATAATAACACACTACTTAATATGGGACTTTATACATTTCAAGATTAACTGTGGCATTAACAACTCTAGGTCCTTCACCATTTTAAACATAATCAATAAGCAAATAATCAACAATACGCATACACTTTCTTGCTTTCTTCTACTTCTCGCAATCGGACACAATTTGCCATGGACAAGAGCATTCCCCATAAATTTGAACAAAGCAATCCAACTGACACAACGAAATTATGCTCTCCAATATGTAGGATCATCACAATGGGTATCAAGCAAATATCATTCATATATCTAGGATCCAGGATCCACTCAACTAATTGCATTACAACACAAGAACCCTAGCTAAGCATTTCATCAAACACTTGGCATGCAAGAAATTAAACCCCCAAATAAACAATACCTTGCCTCTCTCTCTTGAATGGGGAAGAAGGCCAAGGGAGGTTCTTCGGTGGTATTTGCTTCTTCTTGCTCCTCCTGCCGCTACTCTTGCATTCTTGCTTCCCTCTTTGAAATTTGAAGCTCTTTGCCCTATTTCTTGAAATTCATTCTTGCCCTATTGCCGCTCGAGCTGCTTGCTCCTAGTCTGCGTCGCCCATCGGGAGAGGAAAGGGGTGCCACCGGCCGGGCTGGAGAGGAGGGCGCAAGGAGGAGGGAGCCAGCAGGGGGATCGGCAGATGAGAGCTGCAGGGCACCGGCCAGGGGACTTCAGGGCGCCGGCCAGGGGCTTCAGGAGGCGGCTGGGGGAGGAAGACAGCAGGAGGAGGAGGCCAAGGCGACGCCAATAGAGGGCCAGGGGCGGCTGGGGGAGTCAGCTGGGAGAAAAACAAGAAATGGCTGGCTCCCCCCTTTTTTTTAATGAGGTGGACATCTAGGGTTAGGGAAAAAGAATAGCATGTAATTTACAAACTACTCAACAATTCTAGAGACCCCAACCAACAACTCCAAAACTAACATTTCAACTCCCGACGGAAAGAAAATCCTTTGAGTAAAACTTGCCGCAGAAAAGTTATGGCTCGGAGAAATTCCCTTTCCGATATGCATCCGGCATATCTCAGAACTTTTTTGCTAAGATTCTTAAAATTGCAAGACGACCAAAAACAAATCCGGCCAAAAACCCTAGAAAAACAATTTGCGGTATAACACTCTTCCCCCTTTAACAGAATTCGACCTCGAATTCTGAACACCTCAATACTCACCCACAAGAGCAACAGAAACCGAATTGCAAAATCAATATGCCCAAAAAGAACACGCCAGGTACTTCTCACGCAAGAGAAAACTCCACAACTCAAACCACGACTCTCGCCAAATAAAAGGAGCAAGCAACTGAACTCATTTCATCCATCAACAAATCAACACTCACTCTAACTCCTTAACTCGCTTGGTACAAAACTCGGAAGCCAAGCCTTACTCAAAGATCGACACAAATTTGATAACTCAGACAACTCTTCTTTAACGTTTCAATACACAACCTCCAATCAACCAACGATTCTTCTCGGAAGATCATAATAAAAATTCCCAAACTCAATTCCCATTTCGCTATTCACTTTGACTCACCCAACTTAAATCTCCTCTCTAAGACTCCATACCACAGATCAACCAACTCGTGATGACAGGAATAACACGAGTCACATCACTCTATTAAGCATCCAAACAATTATCATCAAAACACCCAAGCTATCCGATTAAACAGTTGGGTTCTAAACTTGGATCCCCCACGAACCAAGAAAACACTGATTCCCATCTCTCCTCATTGATTAACCTTTCTAACCAAAGAGCCACACACAGAATCCTTTATTTCAACAAGCTTCTAATCAATTCCGAACATATCATTATTTCTAACCAAGCAATCACCGGAATCCTTTAGGAATCAAAACACAACTTTTATTTTTTTTCAATAGTTGCCCTTGGAAATAATAGGATCAAGAACATTCCTTACTATCGAAATGATTAGTCCCATAGGGTACAAATCCTATTCTCTCACAATATAAAATCTTACTTGATCTTCTTTCATGCATGTCTCGCACAGGAGACAACAACTCAAAGGAAAGATTCATAACTGATCCCGCCATTTCAGATTGACCAAACATTGAATCCAACCACAGAACCCGAGGGTTCTGACACACTAAAGACAATAACGCATTGCTGATCAATTCCAAGCAATCCGCCAACAAAACTATCCCCCATGCCCAAGGGAACAACATCATCGCCCTATCCTCCTACACAGGATCGGGACCAAGACAAGAAACACCTTTCATTAACTCCACTCTGAATCCATGTACGATCAACACTTAACCCTGATTAGGATTTTCATCAAAACCCCTCCACACTTGGTTCTCCTTCTAGGATGATCTTGCCCAAAGAACCAAAACAAAGAGCATAATCTCACTTATACTCAAACCAGGAATCCACATCCAATCATTTTCTTTCCTCACACTAGAAAGCAAAGAGAATCTCGATTCTCTTACAAAAACTAACCATTCTCCTTAACTTGAAATCAATGCAATAGAATGCATAAGGGGAAAAACTCAACTGAGAAGAGGAATTTCACACAATTCTTCTTCAAAAACGGTCACAAAATAACTGGGGAGAACTAAATTCTCACTAACAACATAAAGCATTTCCATCACCTTAAACTCCATGGTAGAAAACTTCACATCGAGGAAACACTCGGTTAAGAAGCAACACAACAAAACCCCACTTTTGGTAAAGAGGAAACCCACTGTCACCAAAAGAAAATATCACACAACAACCAACACCTTCACCAATAAGAATCTCTTTTGCTACCCACAAGAGACTTCACCCTTTGGAACACTCACAAAGATCATTTCCTTTAAATGGCAAGTCCAAAGACAACAATTTTCGGGTGTTAAAAAGCATAATCCACTCATATACCTTTGAGTGTAAATTCCGTAATCATAACATGAGCTAAATATTTAGCCACCGCAGAAAAATGACATGGATCAATGAATTGGAGTAGTCCAAAGACTATCATCACATCATTTCATAATTACGCATTCTTTCTTCCTCATAATCGTTCATCCACTAACTCCGCCTTTTGGCGAAACGCAACTAATATGGAAATTTCCATTGCACACCAAACAGAACGCCTTAAACAAAAGGCATACATCCACAAAATTACACTGACAACCTAATTTCCATAAGTATTTAAACATAAGCTCAACTTACATCCCATTATCTCTAATATACTTGCACCTTTAACATTAAAGGTTTGAATGTTCACACTCAACGCCTTTGGGAAGCCCCCAACAAGACTTAGCAAGAATTTCATAACCACTCTTCCTTGGATCACATTCTCCAGAATTTAGCCTCTCGACTAATTACATCCGCGATCGAAAATGTTATCACCAACATTAAACAAATTCTCCCCCATAAAACTCATCAAAGAAGACATGTTAGAATTTTATCCCGAATTAACCTACCATCCAAAATTCCTATTCGTCAACCATATGACGAACCCACAGATAAACTATCTGAGTCACCAATGATTTAGACAATTGAACCTCATTAAATTATTTAAACAAGTTCCTCAACCAAACTTGTTATTACTTCTTCGACAAAATCTTTTCTAACCTTACGCAACCTCCGCTTATAAACGTGGATCACCATGACCCACAAAATAATTCTTGCCATCTATCCAATTAGGGTCGACCACCTTATCGCAACAACATGAACATTCCACTAACCCTCTATAAGAAGATCTTTAATCAACCTACAACTTACTCTGACTGGTATTATTTTCCTTTCCAGAAAAGCCAACCAAAACTTCCAAAGAAGCTCGACTCTCAAAAGACCTAGAAAAAAGACAGGACTCAAGCCTTGTCGATTAACAGAACTCCCAACCAATCATCAAACTCCAAAATTTCATGAAGGAAAGGAGTTACACAAATAAATTCACGGAAAGGAAAAGCGAATCGGTCGAATAACACTTTTTCCTCTCTTTTTTTAAGCCCCAAACCTTAAGTTCTCACGACTTAAGTTTTTCACCACAACTTCAACTTGGAGAATGACAACACAACGAAATCCATATCTTTCCCTGCCATCGACCAATGGGCGCAACACCAATCCCTTTTTCCTTTGACTTAAACCCAAAAAGACCAAATAAGTCAAAACCCGGAAAACATACTCCATCAATTTTCCCATTTACAACAGAAGTACAACAACTCCTTTTTAAACCGGGAGAATGTCCAACACAAGAAAGAATTCCATAACTCTCTCCACAAAGCAACAAAAAGAGGCGCAAAACGATACTCTTCACTTTACCGCACGACAAAATTCAACCCTTGTCATGCCCACATACTCTGAAACACAAATAAATCACAAAGCTCCCACGACAGAAGAGGGTCACCAAAACGATTTTCTCAACCACGAAAAGAAAACGAGAGGTCGATTACTCTCCGATTTATGGCAAAGGAATTAGGACTATCCTCACTCGGGGTTATAAATCCTCCGGTGCTGGCACTCAACTGCCACACCGACCAACACAGCTACACAATAGGGCCGAAATCCCTTCGGCACAAGGAGTCCCACCGGACCCCACTAAACAATCTACCACTTCAAAAGCATAGCGGTAAATACTACCATAACCTTATCTCTACTATTATAAAGCAGCAGTTGGTGGCGGTCCGTTCTTCCACGGGCCCACTCCCCAGCCCCTAAGCCCCTCTCACTCCACGCGTACACAGCGCCTCCTCGCGCCGCGCCCACTCCCCAGCCCCCAAAACTCCTCGTCTCCTCGCGCCGCGACTCCCGGTCTCTCCCCCTCCCCCGGCCCAAAACCCAAAACCCTAACTTCCGACCGCCACCGCCTCACCGCGCGCTGGCCATGTCACCGCCGCACATGCTGGACCTCTCCGACGAGGTCGAGGCGAGCAGACGGCACCACTTGACCGTCTTCCGCCGCCGGCGACCCCATCCCCTCCTACCCGCTCTCGCCGTCTCCAACTGCCATGCCGCCGTCTTCCTCGCCCACCCCAGCGGTAACTCGGAGTGAACCACCAACCAACCGCTCGCTCGGCATTCCCATCTCGATCTCGCCACCTAGGGTTTCTCACACTGCTTTCGGGGTTTATGGCCGTAAGGACCAAGGCGTTGACGGTGGCCAGTAAGGAGGCGCCACCGAGAGAGAAGGGCAAGCGAAAGCAACCGCTGCGTCATGGACGCGCTCCTCCCCGGCGTCTCCCTACTAGAGCTCTCCTCGGCGAGTCAGTGCTAGCTGCCCGCGCGAGCAGTGAGATCCAGTTCTTCTCCTCTGCTTCCCTGCTCACTGATAAGGTAATCTCGTCTTCTTCAGTTAGCGAATGTTAGATTTCATTCTAGGCCAGCATAACAGTATAAGGAATGGGGGGATTTGTTTTTGCTGCAACTGATTAATTGCAGTTTCCACTGCAATTTCTGAGAGATGTTTCTTAAACGAGCTGGTTACTAATGGCCTAATGGCATCTGCGCTTCTTACTGAGTTTTTTAAGACTGACACGGTTTCCAGTAATACCAATTTTACTGTTTGCGGATTTTGCATTGCTATGGATACGGTTTGTGTTGCTGTATAAATTATACTAAATGGTAGTGTGCGTCAGCAGGAGATACCGTTGTGTTTATTGATCCGATATGTTTTAGTATCACTTGTTTGCACCTTTTCATTAGATATGTGGTAATTTCTTTTGTCAAGATTCTCATGTTTTCTTAATAATTATTCTACTTAATTAGGATGTTGAGCTGTCCTCATCAGGTAGCCTTGGAGAATCTGGCACTGTTAAAGATCTAAAGTGGCTAAATCATGCCTCCACAGCCTATATTGTACTCTCGAATGGTGGATTGCTACCTCATGGGAGTTTGGGTGAAGGTCTGAAGGATGTAATGGAAAATGTTGATGCTTTGTTGCTTTCATATTTGCTACTCGTCGTGAAGCATGCTTTTACCATTAAATTAATTTATTTCTCATCACTTTTGTAGGCCACAAAGGTACAAACCCTACATCTATCAGTCTCCATGTGTAAGATCTATACATCTATGAGTCCTGCTTTCATATTTGCTACTTGTCGTGAGCCATGCTTTTACCATTAAATTAATTTATTTCTCATCACTTTTGTAGGCCACAAAGGTACAAACCCTACATCTCAGTATAAGCAAGCTGAGTGTAATTTAGTGTAAGATATTTCTTTTTACCACCTAGGCAAAAAAACCTTCAATGGTAATCATCTTTTAGTTGAATATTCTGTTCTCTAATCATTTGGAGATCTACTGATATGACGTTATGCGCATTGCACAATTCTGGTTAGGTATACAAATACAGGCCCTGGTCAATTATCCAGACTTAAAACAACTATGTCTGCGCCTCAAGAGTCCAAGCTATTCCTTTTAGATAAAGGTGATTTGTTTATACATTATTGAGCACTAAAGTGGTCCTAACTGTCCATCGACATATCATGGGTGTGGTTATTTTAGGATCATCTGGGAGCGACTGTTATATGGCAGCAATATTAATAAGATTGGCTTAAAGAATAGGATAATCAATTGGTATTTTTTGTTTTGTTGTGCAGATGGATTATGTAGCCTTATCGCGTTATTAAGAACTACGATGTTCTTTCATTTTTTGCTACCCTTTCGTACAAAACTGACGGTTAAAACTATTGCATCAAGAAAAGCTCCAAACTATAGAATACAAGTACGTCTTTTACCTATTGATTCCTTATTCAGATTACATAACTGTTTCCTGCTGCGATGCATATAAAACCAAAACAGTTGACCTATAGTCTTCTGATTTTAGTCTTGATTTTTTTCCCTTTTGTATTTTGAATGTGTATTTTTATTTTCATACTTTATTTAAGTTCTCTATTTCTTCTGATTTCCACTTCATGCTAGAGAGCTGGACAAATGGCATCCAGATCATTTGGTGATTTGTTGTAATATTGCGACGCCTCGCTCCAAACTCTGGGCCTTCCGCGGGGAGTGTTTTGGCCGTCTAGCTGGAAATCTCAGAGGTGGTTGGTCCATCTGGGGGGTTAGAGTTAAAGATTTAGGTTTGTGAGGGGTATGGTTGGAACTTCCCCTCTCCATTACTTTTTTTACCTAATCTCTCTCTCCCTCCCAATGTGTGGCTGAGAATTTTTTTGGCTGTCTTCTTTTTCCAACTCCCTGCCGATTCCTCCTCTCCTCCTCTGGATATTTTCCTCCCAGGGGCTGGCTCCTCCTATCTAGCGCTGCCGGTCACCTCTCCAGCCCCCTGCCAAGTCGCCCCCAGCGCTCCCTGGCTCCCTCCCTGCCGGCGCCTCTCCCTTGCGCCCTTTCCCCTGGTTGGCGACGCCAGCAGCAGAGCCAGCAGCAGCTCGGCGCCGTCTCCTCTCCCCTGCCGAGCAGCGCCCGAAGCAGTGGCAGCAGCAGTTCGGCCAGAAGCAGCAGCTCCAGCCCGGCCGAAGCCCCTCCAGCGCCTCCTCCCTGGCTTCCTCTCCCTGGCTCGGCGCCCTCCCCCTGCTGGGAAGCAGCCAGCAGCAGCCCAGCCGAAGCAGGCAGCAACGCAGCAGCATCAGGAGCATCAGTGGTAGCAGAGGCGACAGCAGCCAGCAACAGCAATGCCCTCCCCTTCCTCCATGGCTCCATGAGGAGGTCTTTGAGGTATATTCTTCTTGGGGTCCATCTTGCATGCCAAGTGTTTGTGCAAATGCCTAGCTAGAATCCTTGTTGTGAGATGCAATTAGTTGAGTGGATCCTGGATCCTGGATGCATGTGTGCTTGCTATAAACATGTTAAATTCTGTTTAATGTCATCCTTTTGGTTATAGCTTCATGAATCAGTATTGGATTTTGAGGTTTGGTGTGTTATCGGTGTATGCAATTTGTGCTGAGGTTGCGAGTATAATGCTCAAAGTATTGCTGAATTTTGTGTGCATATAATGCATGTCTGTGCTGGTGGAATTGCAGTTTTAAGGTCTCGATTAATAAAGTGTAGTGAGTAGTGCCTGTGTTTGAGTTCTGCACATTCCTGCTTAAGGCATAAATAGAATTTGCTCTATGCCAAATTAGATTGTGAATGAGCCAGAATATGGTCCTACTGTATGCATGAATGCCTTCTGTGTGGTGGAATGATGTGTGGTGTGTTCATCTCCAAGAGAGTAATAGCTGTATACATATATATGGATGCTTTGCTAATAAGAGAACTAAAATCTAAAGAGGGGAATTAGTAATATTTACATTTGAATCTGGTTGGTGATGTTTAATTGATGGTTTATATGCTCATGTTCATGACAGAGAGTAGTGTGCATAAATATATTTGATGTTTGCATATTCATGATGATGACATAGAAATGGGGTAGGGTTGTTTAAGTTATAATCATTCTGCTAAGTGGGTATCATCCTAGATTTAGTAGGATGTTATCTTGCCCCCATTTTAATAAGAGTTCTTACGAGCTGAAATGTATGTGTCTTTATGTAGTTAACCATATTACTTCCTGTGCACTCGTCACTTTCTCTAGTAGCAAGGATTAATTTAGTTGGATCGGAATCTTGATATGTGTTTAGCTTATGAATGGGCATTAGTTTTGTAGAAGTCGGATATGCAAGCGAGTTGTTTTCTTTTGTCGCTTGTTTGAGTGTGCCTAAAGTTAAGTTGGATGATTATTGTTTAAATTGCGAGAGAAGGTTACGTCGGGAGTGGCCTCAACCGTATGCCACTCCATTCTTCGTCATTAAAAGGCAAGTACACCGAAGTGTGTGTTTAATGTAGTTGTTCGTTGTTATTTATCTGTTCATAGCTAATTTCTATTGATTGTGGCAAGTATGAGTTATATTGGTGATCGCCCTTCATGACGTGATTAGCCCTTGGATTTGGTGGTCACTAGTAAGCCTTAATCTCGGTGAGTTATTGTACCTTTGTTAGTATTGCGAAGAAGTAGCGAGAATGGGTTACTGTGTACTCGTGGTTAATTTACAAGAGATGAATTTAAGCGTGCCTAGTCTCGGGAATTGAGTTGAGTATGTTGATTGAAATGTGTTTTAGTTGAGTATGTTGATTGAAATGCGTATTTGTTGAGAATTGTTGACTGAAATGTGTTTTAGTTGAGTATGTTGATTGAAATGCGTATTTGTTGAGAATTGTTGATTGAAATGTGTTTTAGTTGAGTGTGTTGATTGAAATGTGTTGTAGTTGAGAATTGATGTTGCATTCTTTGCATTCATGATATGCATTCATAATGGAAGAGGCGACCCATTCTGATGCGGGCCTCTGTGTTCACATGTAGTGAACATGAAAGTCCTACCTCGTAGTCCCATTCATCGAGGTGAATGGGAGCGAGACAAGAAGAGTAGGCACCTTCTATCTACGGGATGGAAGGATGTGAGGGTGCACACCGACGGGTGGGCACTTTCGGCGATCTTCGTGACGTACATGGAAATGAGCATTCATGTGCATTGCATCTTTAATATTGAGTGTTGTGGTAAATGGTGTGTCATATGGATGGTGATTATGGTAATTGAAGGTTGAGTCGTGGATTCAACCCATAAAGGGGAGATTGAATTGAATTGATGAATTAGCGCATGTCTTTTCTTTGCTTTGCTAATTATGTTGTATGAATATCGTGGATTGAATTTTGAGTTTTGAACTCGAATAAAGTCGATGAAAATGGTTTGAGCTGCAACAAGGGGTGATTGAGTCGGAAAACGTAGTGATTTAGAGCCACGTGATGCCTCTTTTACGTTGAGTGGTTTTATTATCAAGTTGATGACTTGATTGCGGTAAATTTTGGGTATGGTCAAGTTATTGCTTTAAATGGGTATGAATGCTGGTTGTCCGGATATCGATTTATTTGCCTTACTTGCTCTCAGTTATTACTTTAAATGGGTATGAATGCTTGTTGTCCGGATATTGTTTTATTTGCATTATTTGTTCTTATGGTTAAGTTTTTGTTTTACTTACGATAAATTGGGTTTATTATTCTCGTGTATTTTGCTGAGTTTAAACTCACTCTTGTTATTCAATGTTTGTAGGTGTTCTGAAGCCGGCATGCATGGATGGGGGGGTAGTAACACAATCACGTTGCATCACCGTCATTCCATCATATCAAATATAGTTTTGTTCTAGCTCATGCAAAAAATTTTTGTTAAAGATTGTTTGCGGTTATGTTTAATAAATTCCCTGTCCTGTAATAATTATGTGGTGAAGTTTATTAAATTTCTAAAGAATGCGTGATTGGTTAACTAAGGACCTGCTAGAATGATATTATATTGCAAATGTTTTCTGCCTGCTGAGTGGATGTCCTAGTTTTAGGGGAGGTGCTGCCGAAATTTTTAATAATTTTGACAACCTACTAGTTGTTAGCTTACTTTACGAATATTTATTCATAGTGATTTGTAATTGGTGGTGCTAGAGGGTGTAACATTCGAGGCACGGAGTGCCGGGGTGTTACATTTGTATGTTCGATGAACTAAAGTAGTGGCTTCATTTTGTATATAACTAACTTATTTTGTTGTATTAACCTTCAGATACCATGGGACATATTGTAGTCAAGATGTAGCAATCAAAGTACTCAAACCTGAGAGGGTTAGTGTTGATATGCTGCGTGAGTTTGCACAGGAAGTATATATAATGAAGTGAGTGATGAGCTTTACCTATTTCAGATATTTTATCTTGATAGTGTATTCCAATCACGTTTAGGACATTGACATGGTCTCCAATACACATCTGTGACCCTTATTTTTTCTAGCTGTATGTTGGTGAAAATTATATAAAATACTATGGCATGGAAGCTTTTTTTTTGACAAATCTACTAATATCATTTTCATGTGATAAATCTAAATATTTTAATGTGCATTAGTGATCAAAGTTTTTGAACTTTCACTGCCTGTATGCTTAAGTGACACATATTTACGAACAGAGGGAGCAAACTTTTGTGATGATAGGATTGCTTAGGATTATATTCCTTTGTATTGATAGGATTGCTTAGATCTGTGTGTTGATCTATCAGCATGATATTATTCTTAAGAAACAGCTATTTTCATAGTTCACTACGTGGAGTTTGGGTTTAGTAACCAGGGACAATATTATTTGAGTAGGGCTCCCCTATTGTTCCCATCCAAAAAAGGGACAATATTATCTGAGGGTTCTTAGTTAGACATATCAAATTTACAGGATAATTGCTGGAATAAGGTATTTTTTTATTTGGATATGGTATTCTCAGACTGACAGGCGACAACTCAAGAATAATGCACAAAAAACGAATAAGAGCATTAGCCTAAAAGATATCTTTGTTGATTGGACACTTATCAGTTATCAATCTCAAGAGCTTGACCTTTTTGATTTTTTAAATTGATCAAGCATGCCGTGTTTCTCCTTGATCTATTTCTTTACTTAATCCTATTTTCGCAGAAAGGTTCGTCACAAGAATGTTGTGCAATTTATTGGTGCATGCACCAGACCACCTAAGTTGTGTATAGTTACAGGTATATGGGTCTAATTGGTAATAATATTTGTGCAGAATAGGCCCTAATGTGTAAACTGCTTCAGTTTAAATTCTCTTATATTTGTACTGTGGAGCACCTTTCCTGTTAGCTATTTAGTTCTCTTTTGTTTTCATTCTCAGAGTTCATGCATGGAGGGAGTATCTTTGACTTTCTTTACAATTATAGAGACACTTTTCAGCTCCTAGATGTGCCATTTGGCATCAGTGTCAATAAAAGAGAACTCTACTACAGTTCCCAGTTCTTGGTATAGCTGAATCTTAGGTTTGTCACTAGAAATTATTTTGGTTCTGATATCCCGACCCTGTTAAGATACTTCTAATAAAGATCAAAGATGGTCAAGTTCAGTGGCTGTCATTCTCATATTTGTATAGTGTTATATGACTGCAGTTCTTCTTAGCTTTCATTCGATTCCTTGTTCTGACAGTCATGGCAATGCCACCATATTCAACCCTTGCAGGGTTTAGGACTATCATTTTCAGTAGCATTAGCCACTGAATCAGAGGATTTATTGATGCCAATGTTATCTGAGAGCTCATTTCCACAGGTCAAATGTTATCTGAGAGCTCATTTCCACAGGCTGACCTGAACCTGATGAAGCTATAGCCTCTATGTTTGATGCTATCTTTAAGCTTACCCTTTTCTCTCTGAGTCGGTGCATTCCTTTACTGTTTTTTTTGGGGATCTGTTTGTATTACAGACAGTCTTATAACCGTTCTTCAATTTTTACATGTGAATTTACTAACCAACTGAGATATGTTCCTATAATAAAACATACGCGTGTTGGTGTAGAATTTAAATAATTAATATTAACTTGATGACTGGACTTTGCTTACTATGTCAGGTTTGTGAATGTATTTTTTCAAGTATCAATGTTTTCTAATGGATTTTTTTTTCTTTTTGTAAAGTCATAGTATTTGTATCTTATATATCTACACTTTTGGTTTGTTGCAGCTCTTAGTGCTGCCAGTAGTTGCGTTGGTGGCGGCATAGGTGACACACTAGCAGTTATTTCAGGAAACATAGCTTATTTGATCTTGAGTGATTAGTATGCTAGAAACCCCTAATATGATGTTAAGCACAAAGTAAATGGTTGTTCTGTGTGCTCAGAAAGAGAGCAAGTAGGCTAGGCTTTTAAGTGGTTAGAATTTATTAGCAAGGCTGCTGAATCCTGAAGAAAAAAGAGTTTAATATTTGTGTGCAGGCACATAATTGTTTTTAATGTTTTCATCTTTTTTAAAATACAGATTGTTCTGTGTAATTCTTTTAAATATTTGCCCAATGAAATACATCTGCCGCTTTTAGGAAATATAGCTGCCAACATGTTTTTGATGTGGATGTACCTGGCAATATGGTGTACAAGGAAAGTCATTTCACAACAGCAGGTGCTGATATATTTCCCAATACTTTAATTTTTCTTGCTGAGTTTTATCTGCTATTTGCAATATTTGTGAATTCGCTAGAGTTGGTTCTAAAAGACCACTTTATTGGTTGGATTTTTTGTTTTTGGTGTAAGTGTGTCGTATAAATTTACTCTCATAGTAAAATTAGTTTGTAATTTCAAACTCATCAACACTTTTCTTAATGTTAGCTGAACAACTTAAAATAATTCAAATTCCAGAGATCATGCTATAAGTGTAATAGTATATGGTTCAGTTTTCATTATTCTTTGCCCTATTTATTCTGAATACGTTAACTTTGAACAAAATGTTATATGGTGTATTTAGTTTGCAGTTTGTACTGTAATTTATTGTCTTAGTATTTTCTGGAAGACATTCTTTATAGATCTTTGATTGTGTTAAGATAGTATATTCTATCCTCTAAAGCTAAGTATTAGATAAATATTGAATTAATTTTGTCATTTCATACCAATGCATGTCTTCTCCCAACTATCCGAATGATAGTGCAAATGACACTCGACAGGACCTTTGTATGAGCATAAGCTGGAGGACTAGCAAGGCTTATGCTTCTCTACAAAATGATCTTTCCAGTAGACATCATATTTGTTTGGGTCATTAGCCATCGGTTTCAGATTGTACTTTATAAGGAAAATATGTACACTGTGTTGCATGTGTAACCAACAAAGTTGCTTCATGGAGGTTTTTCTTCTTGTGGCAAGCGAAATATAAACTGGCTTGACTGCGGAAGTGATTGAAGATAGTACTGTAATAGTACCTGCGGTTATTATACTGAGTTGTAGATTGCAGTTGACTTCTTATGCATGATTTTTTTATGATGTGCTTACTCATGTATCAGGTGATACTGTTGTTGCGGTGGATAGCCCTTTTGGACGATTGGGGCTCACTGTTTGCTATGATTTGAGATTTCCAGAACTTTATCAATGTTTGCGTTTTAAGCATCAAGCACAGGTGATTGTGTCTGCCATTATACTGTCCATATGGCTCGTTTGGTTGGAGGGAATTAATGGGAGGGAATGGGAGTTTAAGGAGAGGAGACTTAAAGTCTCGTTTGTTTCATGGGAGAGGGAGTTACATTAGGATGGGGAATGGGAGTTGCTGAAAGGAATTCCCACCAATCTCTTCCCATGGGGGACCCTGGTAATTCAGAGGCGTAGTAGGGAGTTCGATGCAGAATGACAGGAGTGCCCCCTGCTTTGGTAATGATGCTGTTAATTCCCACGCCCAAACCCACAGACCAAACGGTGGATATTAAATTCCTTTTCAAACTCACTCTCTTAACTCTCTACGATTGCCAAACAAAGGATTGGGAGTAAGAATCAAACTCCCTTGTTAATTCCCTCTCACAACTCCCTGCTCCAATTCCCATTCCCCTTCCCATCACTTGCCAAACGTGCTGATAAGGTTTAAGATTGCCTTAATAAGTTCTTATTTATCATACCCCTTAGGAAAGACTGGGTAAATTGCATATTTTGCAGTCTTATCGTATCTCAAGGGTTAAACCAGTATTAGATGCTCCCAACCTATGCAAAATAATTATGAAAAATTTGTCTTATATTTATGTAACATAGGGTAAGATATTAACTATCACCCCAAAATCTGAACCTAAAACACAACTTGTACAAGGACAAACAAAAACAAAAAATTGTTTAAGGGGTGAACTGGCCTAATTTAAATAGTTCGGTGAGTTAAAATGATTAGGACTTACGTATAAGGAGCTAATCGGACGATCGAGTATTATGTGATTGGTACTCCAAATCTCATCGCATTGTATGTCTTCTTGAAAACACTATTACAGGATGGGGTTATCCTTGGAATAAGCAATATGGAAGTGCAATGTTCTCAAGGTTTGTTCAGATATCTCATATTCGATGTCCATATTATCCAAGTTTCTTGTAGCATTTATTCAAACAAAGCCCCGCTTGAATCCATGCAAAATGCTGGGTGTTTGATGCCCGTACATATTCTTCCCCCAAGGAGTTATTCGGAGCCTCCTAAGAGGAGGAAATGAGATAGTTGTGCAGCTTACTGTAAATATGTTCCCAATATATTTGGTTTTAATTCATGCTGGAGGAGAAACCATGGAAACTTTTGTAATCGGGAGAAACAGATATTTGATCTTGTAGTACAATTTTCTTTTATTGCTTGACCTTTATGTTTCGTTATCAATTATATTTTTCGTAGCAACGCACGGGCATTGAACTAGTCAAACTAACAAATAACATAATCACAAGTATCAATATAGCATCAAAACAAAATAAGCATGGTAGCACAATGCAACGATAACCCATCCCTTCCTACTGTGCATCAGAGTGTGTCAAAATTTTAAATTCATTCATCATTCTACACCAAGTTTTACGGCTATTGCCCTAGGGCCACATTTTAAAGGTTCAACCTAAACCATGTTTCTACTTTCATACAGTAAAATTTTAATTCATTCTAGAATTACTCACTACATTCAAGCACCACGGACCTGAAGCCCGCTCTGATACCAACTATAACACCCCGGCGCCACATGCACCGCGAATGCTACCAAAAGACCCTAGAAATAAAACTCGACAAAGAAGTTCAATTGAACTAAGAACTCAACAAACAAGTCACTAAACCTTTTACTTCTAATAAAAGATTGAAACTGATCTTGGGACTCTCTAAACCAGCTTAAAACTAAGTCACCGAAATTTAGAAAATTTCGGCATGACCTCTCTAGAAAGTAAGACATCCACTCAGCAGA
This sequence comes from Guadua angustifolia, assembly GCA_036346375.1. Lineage (NCBI taxonomy): Eukaryota > Viridiplantae > Streptophyta > Magnoliopsida > Poales > Poaceae > Guadua > Guadua angustifolia. Next base: position 901,876 of record JAYEVE010000332.1, read on the forward strand.
CAGAAAACATTGCAGATATGATATCATTTTAGCAGGTCCTTAGTTATTCAATCACACCCAACAGAAATTAATAAACTTTACCACGATGAACAATACATTACAACCACATTAATTACATTCAGACTTAACGAATTGGTTAAATAAATTGTTGGAGACCGAAGTGGTGCACGTGTTACTACTCCCAACCCGAAGAGCCAGCTTCAAAGTACCTAAAACAAGAAAACAACAAGCGTGAGTCCTAGACTCAGCAAAGTGCAATCAAGTATGAAAAATAATGCATTCGACTAGAATACCACTACTTCAAGACATAAAGTAACAATTCCTTTAATTAACATCCGTAAATAAAGGAAGCAGTTTGAATTCATATAAATCCAAACGTAAGAACACAATTACTTCATTATTTGATATAACCATTACTTAATTGAAATCATCCGATGGCAAGCGATAATTAACCCCACTTACCACGTCCAACTCAGAAACGTAACTAAACCTTACTCATGCCTCAACAATCATTTCAGGATGAGTCCACGACTCAATCCTCAACCTGTCATTTTCATTCTCATCAATTAACGTTTATCAATTGCAACACACAATGCAATGCAATGCATTTATCGTTCATGCTCAAAATGCAACCTTTAGCCTATCTTGGGGTATAGTGGCGCACACCCGATTGTGCACCCTTAATCCCAACCATCCGTGGCGGGGCCTACTCTTCTTGACTCACTCCCATCCGTGGATGGGACTACGAATAGGACTTTTGTACTCACTACGTGTGAGTCAGAGGCCCACATCAACATGGGTCGGCTCTTACGTAATGAATGCGAAATGCAAGTGACATGTTTATAAGCACAACACAAACATGAATATAACACACACATTATCATTTAATCACTTTATTCTTTACATCAACATAACCATACTCATTTGTACAATTCATAAGGCGTTGCAATAATAGAAATTGAATAACTTACCTTCCCATTGCTAACATTTATCCATCGTCATTACCAAGCTAAGAACAACTTCTAGATATGCTATTAAACATAACCAAATCATTAGAATTTTCATACTCTTATCGCAAGCAAAGCATTTAACACTCTAATAACGCTCTAGGGGATGCACTTGCCTTTTTACCGACGGAAAATGGAGTGGCATTTGGAATCTTAGCGTTCGCATGACTTCCCAGGATTAAAGAAAGCCTGAATTTAGAACACATACACATAATATAACTTAAGACAACAAACCACATAAATTGGTTAACAATTCAATAACACATGGTCTACTTTCAATAAGCTCAAATGAAATTCAGAACATATACACCTATTCCGAGAACGCAAGATGGCAGTTCGACCCCATAAATGAAATCTCTAGAACTAGTGCCATTTAATCTCAGGAAGATGCAACACGAAAACAATATGCATTGATCCTAGATTTCAATAGCATCAGAGCATGAGGAAATATCATTCCACCAAGGCACAAAGAGGAATAATAACACACTACTTAATATGGGACTTTATACATTTCAAAATTAACTGTGGCATTAACAACTCTAGGTCCTTCACCATTTTAAACATAATCAATAAGCAAATAATCAACAATACGCATACACTTTCTTGCTTTCTTCTACTTGCTGCAATCAGACACAATTTGCCATGGACAAGAGCATTCCCCATAAGCTGAACAAAGCAATCCAACTGACACAACGAAATTATGCTCTCCAATATGTAGGATCATCACAATGGGTATCAAGCAAATATCATTCATATATCTAGGATCCAGGATCCACTCAACTAATTGCATTAGAACACAAGAACCCTAGCTAAGCATTTCATCAAACACTTGGCATGCAAGCAATTAAACCCCCAAATAAACAATACCTTGCCTCTCTCTCTTGAATGGGAAGAAGGCCAAGGGAGGTTCTTGCCGATGGGCTATTTCTTTCTTGCTCCTCCTCCTCTTGCTCTTCTTCTGCCGCGCCCGCCTGCTGGCCGCGCCTATGCCGACCAAAGTCTGCCCCGCCGCCGATTGAGCTCTTGCTCCTAGTCTGTCGCCCATCGTGGGAGAGGAAAGGCGCCACCGGCCGGGTGGAGAGGAGGCGCAAGGAGGAGGGAATGAGGGGATCAGCAGATGAGAGCTGCAGGCGCCGCTGGGACTTGAGGCGCGGCCAGGCTTCAGGAGGCGGCTGGGGGAGGAAGACAGCAGCAGCAGGAGGCCAGGGCTTTAGGAGGCGGCTGGGGGAGGAAGACAGCAGGAGGAGGAGGCCAAGGCGACGCCAATAGAGGGCCAGGGGCGGCTGGGGGAGTCAGCTGAGAGAAAAACAAGAAATGGCTGGCTCCCCCCTTTTTTTAATGAGGTGGACATCTAGGGTTAGGGAAAAAGAATAGCATGTAATTTACAAACTACTCAACAATTCTAGAGACCCCAACCAACAACTCCAAAACTGACATTTCAACTCCCGACGGAAAGAAAATCCTTTGAGTAAAACTTGCCGCAGAAAAGTTACGGCTCGGAGAAATTCCCTTTCCGATATGCATCCGGCATATCTCAGAACTTTTTCACTAAGATTCTTAAAATTGCAAGACGACCAAAAACAAATCCGGCCAAAAACCCTGGAAAAACAATTTGCAGTATAACATAACAGACTTTCCTTGCATGAGACAGGACCAGGGAAATAGTTTATGCGCATACTACGTATGTACAAATATACATGCAATTGTCACGGAGAGTGTCGGCTATAACGAAGCCATCGTATATAATTACACATTCATGCCTACTTTGCTTTCATTTAACATCTATCATCATTAATTAAATTTCTCTTTTCTTCAATAACAGCGCTCCAAGATAAGAACCAATAAGTTACTGCTAACAGAAGTTTTAGCTGTAACACCCCGACTTCCTACGGAGTCCAGAATGCTACAAACTCCCGATTTCACCAAAAATTTCGGCAGCACCTCCTCTAAAACTATGGACATCCACTCAGCAGACAAAAGAACAATAGCAATCATAATATCATTCTAGCAGGTCCTTAGCTAATCAATCGCACATCCAACACATTTAAAAAACACCACCACGACGGACAACACATTACAACCGCATTAATTACATCCAACTTAACGAATCGATTAAGTAGATTGTTGGAGACCGAAGTCGGTATGCGTGTTACTACTCCCAACCCGACGAGCCAGACTTCAAAGTACCTAAAACAAGAAAACAAACAAGCGTGAGTCCAAGACTCAAAGAAAGTGCAATCAAGTATGGAAAGTAATGAATTCGACAAGAATATAAATGCTTCAAGACATAAAGTAAAAGTTTCTTTAATTGATATCCAGTAAATAAAAAGCGGTTTGAATTCACATACAACCAAACATAAGAGCACAACGACTTCATCTTTTGACATAACCAATACTTAATTGAAATCATCCAGTTAAAGAAACAGAAACTAACCCTACTTACCACATCCAACTCGGAAACATAAATAAACCTCACTCATGCCTCAACACTCGTTTCAGGATGATTCCACGACTCAATACTCAACCTGTCATTTCCATTCTCATCAATTAACATTTACCAAAAGCAACACACAATGCAATGCTTTTATGTTCTCATTCTTTTTACTCATAAATCATAAAATGAATGCACCATGTATGCTCATAATGCACATTGTCATAGCGTATACCGGTATAGCTGAGTGCACACCCGTCGGTATGCACCCTCAATCCCAACCATCCCGTGGCGGGGCCTACTCTTACTGACTCGCTCCCATTCACCTCGATGAATGGGACTACGAGGTAGGACTTTTGTGCTCACTACGGGTGAGCACCGAGGCCCGCATCAACATGGGGCGCCTCGTCCATCATGAATGCAATTATGCAATTGACGTGAATGCATTTCATCCCTCATTCATTTTCACCACATAGCCATAACCAATATGGAAGTACCAATTAACTTGCTATTTCCCCAATATGATTCATTCGAGAGTAAATAAAGTCATGAATAAAATTCAGGGAAAGACATCACATAATTTCCATAAAGTAGATTAAATTTACAGATATGAACTAGGTGATTATAGTGCAAGCTTGTCCCTACACTTGCATCAACATAACCATACTCGTTCGTACAATTTCGTAATGAAATGCAATAAATGGGAATTGAATAACTTACTTACCAATTTGCTAACATCCATCCATCCTCATCACCATACTAAAAACAACTTCTAGACATGCTAATAAACATAATCACATCATTAGAATTTTCATAATCTTATCGCAAACAAAGCATTTAACATCCTAACAACGCTCTAGGAGTTGCACTTGCCTTTACCGACGCGAGGCAACTCGGGTCAAGACCACTCGAAGACACTCCCTCTTGGCGGTGCCTTCAGTAGAACAAGGCCGGTAGCTCCGCCGCTAACCCGTCGCGACACCACGGTGGCGTCGATGCCCTGATGCCGTCAAGGTCAGCGACCGGGCACAAGGCTCTACAATCGACCCATAACGAGATTGCCAACTTAAAGCTAAGATTTATACCACTACATGCAAAATCAATCATCTAATGAAGTAGAAGCCAAATTAGAATGTATAGCCGATAGTGACGTGCGACATCTTAAATTAAGCAATACACTGCGGTACATTGCCAACTAGGAGATGCCCATAACAATTTGAATTTAATAGGTTCGGTTCTTCTTGTCCATGGTTTATTGGAAATAAAGTTAATGACTAAAACCCATATTGGCATACAAAGCAAAACAAGGGTTCACACTACTCCGTCAATCTCAATTATGCTCACATGTGACCACATGCATACTCCAATGATCTCATGACAAACTATTTGATGTAAATGTTACAACTTAGGTCTGCATTTGGATAACACATAATCTTTCAAGACAACCAAACTAAAAAGCAAGCAGAAACTAAGAACCATGAAAGCAACATGTTCTTTCAGATAAACACATTCCTGTAGCACATGCCATTGCTGAAAGTTCTGAAGAAGGAAACAAGAACGCCATGATTACAAAGCACCACTGATTTACCATTCCAATAGCAGGACAAGGACCTTAGCATATCTAATACAAATTAGTAAATTGCCCCACTTTACATCGGTTGCTAGAACTTCTTTGCCAGTTTAACTTGAAACTAGGTAGAGAAAATTTCAAAGCTTCTTGATAGCTACGGTTCACAAACTTTCCACAATCAAAACAACCATTAAAGAATCAAAACCATACCATGCCTCAGCACCACCAAGTAAAAATCTAACACAGTGCTTATCGAAACTCCTCCTGACCATTTCATCGAACACGTGGAATGCACAAAGAACCAAGCCCTCTTTAATTATACCCGAGTACTCACCAAAAGGAGAAGCCAAGAGGAAGGGCACTTCGACCGAGTTGGGGAACCGCCACTGGAGAAGCTCACGGCCGGGATGCCGTGACAGAGGAGCTCAAGGCTCAGGGCAGTGCCGGAGGGCACCGGAGGCGCTGAACTCGGGAGGCCGCTGGGCTCGGGCGGCCTGAGGCGCTGGCTGAACGGCCAAGGCAAGGAGAGGAGCAGGCCCACGGCAGTGAGGAGGCGCTGCCAGCAGGCGAAAGCCAGGCTTGAGGAGGAAAAGGCGCGGCCGAGGCTGAGGCGCGCAGCGACGGGCGCGGGAGGCCGGGGGCCGGGGAGGCCGAGGCGGAGGCGGCTAGGGCTCAGACGACGCTGTTGCCAGGAGCTCCCTTGGAGGCGGCAGCAGAACATCAGGTAAGGAAATTCTTTCTTTTTTTTCTCTCTCTTGGGTTCTCTCATTTCTTCCATATATACATATATATTCATTTCAAGAGGATACAACTAAACAAAAGGCTATGGGGAAAAGAAATATACTAATGCTACACAAATATTCTAGAGACCACAAACCCACAAATCCAAAGACTAACATTTCAAACTCCTGGTAAAAAAACAAACTTTCTTTTGAGTAAGACTTGCAGAGAAAATATACTTCAAGAAAACACCTCCTCCAAAAACTTAAGAAATCCAAAACTTTTAATAAAAGCTGCAAATTGCATGACAACACAACTTATCTCCCACCGGAATAAATCAAAAAAATTAAGAAGATGAAAACATCGCCGGCCAAAACCCTAGCCAAAGCTTGCAGTATTACATTAGCAATTCAAGAGCACATCGCTGGATTCATTGACGATCAGATCATCAATCCAAACGGCGAGTTCCACGACGACAACCTCGATCCAAAGTGAACGAGATGTACTCACACTACATTTGTAAATAGACTATTGTAAAAACTAAATATTGTGATGCTTTAATATATTTTAATTATGATCTAACGACGCTTTATATACTATATATTTGAAGGCAACATATCATGTGCACTCAGGCCTTCCCGTGTATACACTACTACGAATAGGTCATCATCGCCGGTTCGTCCACACCATTCTTGCCGGTTATGGGCACCGCGATGATTGGTCGGCGATGATACTCGGGTTATCATCGTCACTCAGAACCGGCGGTGATAATAGATATCACTGCTGGTTCATTATACAACCGGCAGTGATATTCGACTATCTCTGCCGGTTTACACTAGAACCCGGTAGTGATATATGTAGATCTCTGCCGGTTCAAACTAGAATCCGGCAGTGATATATGTAGATCTCTGCCGGCTTATACGAAGAACCGACAGTGACATATATATATCCTTTGCGGTTCTGGACTAACGGCGGTGACAACCTAAATTCGAAAAAATTTGTTGATGTACTTCATAGATTACTCTACCTATGTGTAAAATTGTAGGTTCAAATTGAATACATATCGGGACTTACAAAAAAAGAGAAAATTCAGAAGCTCTCTTATTATTGCGGTATGGGTGATCCTTGCGGAGGAACCTATGATGCCGCATGTAAGCCATTTTTTCGGCGGTTCTTGACCACCGGCTAGTCTGTATCATCCGAACCTTTGGGCGCATCCGTTGAAGCCTTTTGTAAATGCGGCCCGACAGAGTTGCCAAGCGGGATAATCATTAATGGTTCGAACAATAATGCTCGTAGGATAAAGTTTTCTCTTTTATACTCATCCCATACATGTACACCATCGTTCCACAATATTAGAAGATCTTCAACCAATGGTTTGAGGTACACATCGATATCATTGCCGGGTTGCACGGCCCTTGGATCAATAGTGGCATCATAATGTACTTTCGTTTCATGCAAAGCCAAGGAGGAAGGTTGTAGATGCATAAAGTCACCGGCCAAGTGCTGTGACGACTACTCATGTTGCCAAAAGGATTCATCCCATCTGTACTCAACCCGAACCTTATATTCCTCTCATCGTATGCAAAGTGGTTCTAATATTTTCTATCGATGTTCCTCCATTGCACAGAATCAGCAGGGTGTATGAGCATTCCATCCTTCTTACGCTCTTCGGCGTGCCATCGAAGCAATTGGGCATGCCTTTTATTCGCAAACAATCGCTTTAGGCGGGGGATTATAGGGAAATACCACACCACTTTACGGGGACACCTCTTCTTCTTACACCTCACCCCGACATCTTCGTTCTCGATGTCGTCGTCGTTGCCCTTATACCGCTTTGCTTTGCAAACAATACAGGCATCCATGTCTGCAAACTCATTGCGACACAATATGCAATCGTTTGGACATGCGTGTATTCTTTGTACTTCCAGTCCCAATGGGCGGACAACACCTTGCTTCGGCACGTAGTTGAAGGCAACACGTTACCCTCGGAAGTAAGTCCCCAAGAGACATAACACTCGATAAAGCTCTTATCGGACCAACCATTGCTTGCCTTCAAGCTGCAGAGGAAAGCACGGTATGCGACTTTCAGGCTCCTCCTGCGCCTAGGTACAATGGCGTTGTAGAGTCCTCTACCATCTGTTGGAACTTTTGAAACTTCCTTTCACTCGTGAAGTCCCCTCCCCATCACGCAGACATTTGATCTAGATCATCTTCGTGGGTATCAACGAACGATCTTCCACCGCCGTCATATCGTTGTCTCCGTCATCTTCATCAATGTGTTGCCCTTCATGTACAATATCATCTTCATCAATGTGTTGCCTTTCATGTACAATATCATCTTCATCGTGCTCGATCCAACGGTATAGCCGCCTTCAAAACCCCTTGAAGCAAGTGTGCGCGTATCGACTCTATGTTACAAAACATCTTCTCATTTTTGCAATCAACGCATGGACAACACATATAGTCTCGCGGGTTTCTCGACTTGTGTGCATGGTAGCATTCGAAAACAAGTCACACCATTAAAGAACTCTGGACCGCGACGGTCCGTGTCATACATCCACCTTCGGTCCATCTACAGTTAATTATATCAAACTACATTTCAGTATATAAACAAACGATATCAAAATAATTTATTCTTTACAGTAGTCATGCATTGCTAATTAATTAAAACGATAAACACATTATAAGCACATAACGCAAATAACAATATCATTGTAATTTGTTATGTAGCTCTAGCTATTAAATTAAATTAATCTACAACAAACAAGCATATAATTGAATATAAGGATATATTTCTAAATAATTATTTATGTTCCAACTTTCATTATTACAAAATCCATCTACCATTTTCCATTATTTAAATATTCAACTAGCAATTCTCACTATTTATAATTGATCATCTAGCAAGTTTTACTATTAAAATCCATATAACAAATTTTCATTAATTAAATTAATTACAATTATGCATAATTGTCCATCTAGCAATTTTATTACTTAAACATCCACTACATCACTAAAATGGATATGAATTTCTTCAAATAACAATATAATTGTAAATGATTAGTTTTACAAATACATCTAGCAATTTTTCCTATATAATACATCAAACCTTTTTCACTATTTAAATATCCATCTAGCATTTTTTAATTATTTAGAAGATTTCTACATTTCATTTTGTTATGTAGCACTAGCTATTAAATTAAATTAATCTACAACAAACAAGCATATAATTGAATATAAGGATATATTTCTAAATAATTATTTATGTTCCAACTTTCATTATTGCAAAATCCATCTACCATTTTCCATTATTTAAATATTCAACTAGCAATTCTCACTATTTATAATTCATCTAGCAATCTTTACTATTAAAAATCCATATAACAAATTTTCATTAATTAAATTAATTACAATTATGCATAATTGTCCATCTAGCAATTTTATTACTTAAACATCCACTACATCACTAAAATGGATATGAATTTTCTGCAAATAACAATATAATTGTAAATGATTAGTTTTACAAATACATCTAGCAATTTTGCCTATATATTACATCAAACCTTTTTCACTATTTAAATATCCATATATCATTTTTTAATTATTTAGAAGATTTCTTCATTTCATTTTGTTATGTAGCGCTAGCTATTAAATGAAATTAATCTACAACAAACAAACATATAATTGAATATAAGGATATATTTCTAAATAATTATTTATGTTCCAACTTTCATTATTACAAAATCCATCTACCATTTCCCATTATTTAAATATTCAACTAGCAATTCTCACTATTTATAATTCATCTAGCATTCTTTACTATTAAAAATCCATATAACCAAATTTTCATTAATTAAATTAATTACAATTATGCATAATTGTCCATCTAGCAATTTTATTACTTAAACATCCACTACAATATGAATTATAATTTATTCAATAATTTAGCTAGATCTTAATTTGAGCAATCTGAGCATAAACTGTTCACACCGCATAATCAAGCAATTATCAACATCTAGAGCACTCAGTAAAGTAAAATTTTACGACAAATATAACATAGATCAAGTCAAGAACCTCGAAAAATTTTAATACAATTTTTCAACAACAACTCGCCAAGATAATACAGCTCCTCTTTGTTACGCTTTCTTTTCGGAGAAGATGTCAATTCGATGAAAAATATGAACAAAATACTAACACAAAATTTAATGACACCTCTCCAAGAAAAATACAACCGAGCAAAGAGCTCCTCTCTTACGCTTTCGCCAGGAAAGGCGTTGTCGGTGGATTGCTATATAAATAGCTTATCACTGCCGCTCGCGAAGAACCGCAAAGTGATAAGGTCATATTGCAGAGAAAATAGCTTATCACTGCGGCTCTGCCAGACCAGCGAGCGATAAGGTCATACTACGAGGAAAAAATGAGTTGCGCGGAAAATACATATCATCGTCGGTTGAATATACGAACCGCGATGAAACTTTAAATATCAATTGCCATTTGTAAATTAAACCGCAATAATATATCACTACCGGTTATAGGTATTAACCGGCAGTGATAGTCAGTTATCACTGCCGGTTGGTAATATAAACCGGCAGTGATACGTCCCACCCTTCAAACTGCCGCGCCAACCCAACCGTTGCGCCTGTCCATTCCTCTGTCGCGCGCTTGCCCGTTCCTCTGCCGCGCCAACCGTTGCGCTTCACATTCCTCTACCAACTGTTGCCCTTCCCATTCTACCTCTATATAATGCCACTATTGTTGCAAGAATGGCACCCCCCACACAATCCACTATTGTTGCAAAAATGGCACCCCCCAAGAAGCGAGTACGTGTTGGGCAAAGCCCCGCTCCATCGCTAGAGAAGGAGGAGGAGAAGGAGGAGGGGGGCGACGACGACGACAGCGACGGCGGCGAGGAATTGCGGCGTTGGGGCAAGAGCAACTCCGCCACCGAATCGGATTCGGAGGAGAAGGAGGACGAGCACCGCCGCAACTCCGATCAGTCATCAAGCGGCAGCTCCGGCAACGAGGAGGAGGAGGGGGAGGAGGAGGAGGACGGCGACGACTTTTGGATATAGGGCTTCGCGCCATTGGCCTATTATAATTAGGACTAAATATGTAATAATAGACGATATACCTAATTATGTTTTGTAAATGTTCTGTATTTTAATTAACTAGTTCAATGCCCGTGTGTTGCTACGAAAAACAAAATTGCTAACAAAATATAAAGGTCAAGCAATAAAAAAAATTGTGCTAAAAGATCAAACATCTATTTCTCCCGATTACAAAAGTTTCTATGGTTTCTCTCGATTAGAACTAAGTTTACGTAGCGAAAGAACTTGTACACTCTATCTCCGTGGAGTTTCGGTGAGTCTTTGACTCTCTAGATGATCGGGGAAGGTTATACATAATCAGGCCCATCGGCAATACCATGGTGCCTATGATGAAGGAGCCACTTAAATTTAGCCTTGAGGGATGTAGGGCAAAGGAAGAGAAAGGATATAGATTGATATTGGCACTTCGCAATTAAATACTGAACAACATCGACGATCAAAGCAGATACTTCTTCAAATTGGTCTATACATCGACATCGGACCAAAAAATCAAGATGCAAATCAGAGGGGAAGGAAAGAGGGAGAAAAGACTGCTGAAGTTGATGTAAGCGAAACAACAGTACGAGATGACATCTTCACCAAATTAAGCAATGAGATATTGAAAGCGATATTCACCAACATAAATAGCAATGGTAGGAGCGGAGCTCCTCCACAATCTACAAATATGGTAGCACATGAGCAATACAGGCATGCAGGTAGGTAAAATAAATTAAAGATGCGTAAACACTACGAAACCCCCTGTAACACCCCGACTTCCCACGGAGTCCAGAATGCTACTAACTCCGATTTCACCGAAAATTTCAACGACACCTCCTCTAAAACTATGGACATCCACTCAGAGACGAGAAAACATTTGCGGTGAGGATATCATTCTAGCAGTCCTTATTTAACCAATCACAAAACCAATAGAATTTAATAAACTCCACCACGACGCATAACACATTACAATCTTATTAGATACATCAAGACCGAATGAATCGGTTAAGCGAATTCTTTGGAGACCGAAGTGGGTATGCGTGTTACTACTCCCAACCCGACGAGCCGACTTCAAAGTACCTAAAACAAGAAAACAAACAAGCGTGAGTCCAAGACTCAAAAAGCGCTTAATCGAGCATAAAAATAACGAATTCGACTAGAATATAAATGCTACAAGACATAAAGTAAAGGTTTCTTAAATTGATATCCGTAAATAAAGAAACAGTTTGAATTCATATACAACCAAACATAAGAGCACACTACTTCATCTTTTGACATAACCAATACTTATTTGAATCATCCAGTAAAAGAAGCAGTATCTATCCCCATTTACCACGTACAACTCGGAAACGTAACTAAACCATACTCATGCCTCAATAATCGTTCCCAGATGAGTCCACGACTCAATCCTCAACTTGTCATTTCCCCTTCTCATCAATTAACATTTACCAATTGCAACACACAATGCAATGGACCATGCATGCTCATAATGCACATTGTCATAGCGATATCTGCAGTATGGTGAGTGCACACCGTCGGTGTGCACCCTCAATCCCAACCATCCGTGGCGGGGCCTACTCTTCTTGACTCGCTCCCATCCGTGGATGGGACTACGAGTAGGACTTTTGTACTCACTACGCAGAGTACAGAGGCCCACATCAACATGGGTCGCCTCTTACGTAATGAATGCATAAATGCAAGTGACATGTTTTTAAGCACAACACAAACATGAATATAACACACACATTTTCATTTAATCACTTTATTCTTTGCATCAACCTAACGATACTCATTTGTACAATTCATAAGGCGTTGCAATAATAGAAATTTAATAACTTACCTTCCCATTGCTAACGAGAATCCATCCTCATTACCATGCTAAGAACAACTTCTAGATATGCCATTAAACATAACCAAACCATTAGAATTCTCATACTCTTATCGCAGCAAAACATTTAACACCTTACTAACGTTCTAGGGATGCGCTTGCCTTTACCGACGCGAGAGGCAACTCGGGGTCAAGACCACTCCCGAAGACACTTTCCCTGAAAACAACGTTACGCACAAGATTGGATCAAAGTCCGACTCAATACCTCAATGCGCGACGAAAACTCAACTCTTGCCAACAACAGTCCCAATTCACACTAATGGAAACTCCGGGCACCCCACTAAACAGCAGACATTAATCCTTGATAATAGGAGAACACACTGACAACTCTCTCAAATTGGGATTTTATGCAAAACCATTAACAAATTAAACTAATATACAGTAGTATGCTCATAATCAAATGGCAGTAATAAACTCTTAACTCATTGAATTGGGCCATACTGTCCAACTTTAAACACACAATTTAACAAATAATACACGTAATTATCAAGGAAATACATTTTCATAAACAGCAATATGAAAGGTGAGATTCTCATATTCGGGTGGTGGCAGAGGCATGGTCTTGAATGTAATCAGTAAGAAGAACAACCAAGCGAACGATTGCTTAACCATATTCAATAACTGAAACTAAGTATGATTTATCTCAGATGACAAGTAAATGAGTATGCATACTGATATATCAAAGAGGAGTCTAACTCATCATATGCTTACATCGATACAAGAACACTACCTCTGAACAATTTCTAGCATGTAAAGTTGACTTTATGTAGAAATGCATGTGAGATTATTCAGTGATTTCTTTCTTCCTATGCCAACAGATAACAATCATCCAAGTCTCGGCCTCCAAAATAGTAGGTTTAAATAGTCTTGTCTTTAGATGCATAGCAATATTACATGGTGCTTAATGTATGCTTCTGGAGAGAGTAGCAAGCAACATTATAACAAACAACACCAGAGATGTGCAGATTAATTACACTTTCTAAGCTCCAATCCAATAATAAAGCACAAACCAGACAATTATATGTTGCTCACGACAAGCATTTCCACATTTTCAGAATCCCATATAATGGCTCATCTACAAGAGAATCTGCTATGCATCAATGCTAACCACATCAAAGAAAAACACAGAACATATGCTCTACTTCAAATATGCCAGTACCTCAAGCTCACAATTAATGGGAATCAAAATCGTATGCAATACCAATTCATTCTCATGAAGACCTAGCTAGGCATTAACACAAACACCTTGCATGCAAAGAAAAATCCCCAAGCTAGACTACCTCAAAGCACATCCATGGAGGAAGGAGGGAGGTGGGGAGGTGCTAGCCGGATGAGGGTCGCCAGAGGGAGGCCAAGGCGCGCTGAACTGGTCGGGAGGAGGCACCGCCGAATGCAACCGCCGCTGCCACGCTTCAACCTGCTGCTTGCTTTGCTCATATCTGCTGCTGCTTTGCCATTGCTGCTTCTTCTGCTTCTGCTCATTGCTCTTCACTCTTGCTCGGCTGCCCACTCTTTGGTACTACTTGTCTTATTGTTCTTCTTGCTGCTGCCTCTCGGCAAGGGGAAAAGAGGAGAAGGGCGCCGACCAGGAGGGAGCCCAGGGGAGGGGCGGTGAGCCAAGGGAAGCAGGCGGCTGGCTGGAGAAATCAGCTGGGCAGGAGGCAAGCAGGCGGAGGAGCGCAGGGGAAATCCAGAGAGGCGCCGAGGCTCGGCATGGGTAGGGAGAGGCGCCGACGGCAGAGGGTGATGGGAGGCGCTTAGCACCGGGGAGGCGGACAACCGAGAAAAGAAGAGGAGGGAGTCGGCGTGTTTGAGACAGGAAAACAAAATATCGATACGGAGAATTGTCAACCACACAAAAGAAAAGAGAGAGGTCAGGTGAAAAGAAACTCCTTAAATTTAAGCAGACAAAACAATTCCGGCCAAAACCCACAGTAAGCGATTTGCGGTATTACACTCTTCCCCCTTTAACAATTACGACCTCGAATTCTAACATAACAAGAACACCAACAATAACAACGGAAACAAAATCTGAAACAAGGATACTCGAAACAACAAATCCAGGTATCTCTCACGTAAGAGGAATTCCAAAATTCAATCCACTTCTCTTCCCAACAAAAGAAGCAAGTACTTAACTCATTCCATCCCTTTTCGAATCAACACTCACTTTACCTCCTTAAATTGACATGGCACAAAACCGAAGACCAGGTCTTACTCAAAGACCAAGGCTAAACCAAATCTACTTTGCGCTCTCACCTCCAAATGTCTTTCTTAAACCAGGAATCCCACAAGCACTAACTCAACTGGAGAATTCACATCTCCCACACGAAAACTCTAATGGATCCAGGCGATCAGCCAATCCCTAAATCATACCGCTCATAAACAGTCTGACAACTCAGACAACTCTTCTTTAACGCTCCAATATACAACCTCCAATTAACCAACGATCCTTCCCGGAAGATCATAACACTAACCCCCGAACTAAATTCTCATTTCTCTACTCAATTTCACTCACCCAACTTAATTCTCCTCTCTAAAAACTCCACATCTGCAGATCAACCAACTCGTGATGACAGAATAATCTGAGTCACATCACTCTATTAAGCATCCAATCAATGCTGAACATATCACCATTTCCATCCATTTAACACGGAATCTGCGGGACACAAAACATAAATCTTTATCCTTTGCGGGGCGATTGTCCTTGGAACAAAAGAGTCAATGTCATTCCTTACTATCGAAGCGAATCGCCCAACACGCACAAATCCCTTTCCATCACAATACCAAAATTATACTCTACCTTCCTTCAGACCTTTCGCACATTGAGACAACCACTCAAAGAAACAATTCATAACTGAAATATTGATTCCAACCCAGAAACCAAGGTTGCCAACACATTTAGACCAAGGCATTCGCCAACCGATTCCAAACAGTCCACCAACAAAATAACCACACACGAAGCAGCGACAACAAAATCAATTAATCCTCCCACAAAGGATTTGGATCAAAACATGCCACACCCTTCAATTCTCTCCACTCGGGATCCATTTACTATCCACCTTTACTCGGAAATAAATTAAAGAGTATAATCTTCTACTATACTCCACCAAAAACTCACTATTCAGCATTTTTTTCTTATATCACACTTGAGAACAACGAGAATCTCACTTCATTTAACAAAGCCAACCACTTTCCTCAACTTGAACTCAAAGCAATAAATTTCACATTGAGGAAAAACTCAACCTTAAAAAGAAACATCACTTAAATCTTTTACAAACACGATCACAATGATCAAAGAAAATCAGCTCGCTTTTACCATAGCAAAACATCTCATACTAACCCCAACAACATCTCGGAAACTGAAAATCGATCTTGAATCCAACATCTATACACACAACCACCATCCTTTTCTTAAGAGAAAGGGAAACTTCGACTTAGACGAGAAACACCGCACAATTCTTTTCGAAGTGACCATTTAAACCAAAGAAAACTGAATTTTCCTTAACAACAAAAATCCATTTTCATCACCTTAAGATCCATGGTGTACCACCTCACACCAAAGAAAAAATTCGAATAAGAAACAACACATCCCATAACTTTTGCCCCAAACCACACAACTCGAGAAAGAAACCCTGTTCTGGGACCCAAATCTCTTCACTCACAACCAACACTGGCCTCCAAAGAGAGGGAAAATTTTTGTTTTCTAACCGAAAACCACTTTTAACAACTAAAGATTTCATCTTTTAGACCATTCCCAAAGATCATTCCCATTCAAGAACTTCCAACATTTTCCATACCTCTATTTATTTCCTTCATTTAGTAAATCCACAAACTACCATCACATCAATTCATGATTAAGCATTCTTCCTTCCTCATCTTCATTCATCCACTAACCCGCAACTTGGCTAAACATAGCGATTCTAGAAATTCTCCATTGCACCAATGTGAGCGCCTTAACAAAGGCATACACCCAACAGATTACACTGACAATCCAATTCCATAGATTTTAATCATAAATCCAACCTTTCACCTAAATACATCACCCTCGGACAGGTTACCACCAACATTAACCAATTCTTCCCCATGGTACTCATCACGGAAAGTAAGCTGTAACTCCAACCATAATCAACCTACCAAATCAAAGTCCACTTCATAAGCTACATTCAAGTCTTCCCTTCTCAATGCAATTTCAGTAGGTTCAACGTCTGCCATCCATACTTCCGATTTGTTAGCAATACGATCAACCACTAGATCAAACCATTTAGGTCTCCCTCAATAAACAATACCTCCTCGAGATATAAATCGTCCAAAATGGCTATAAGACCATCCATTGCTAGCAGCAAACCAAGCTCCCACATACTCCATCTAATGATTCTTCGCATTTTAACTCCAATTCCATTCTAGGTCATTTTATCGTCACCTTGTAGAAACTTAACATTAATCAACCCATTCCGAGCACTGAGGACACCTCTAGTCAAAGCAATCCCATCAACTTATTTAAATAAGTTCCGCAACCCAACTTGTTATTTCTTCTACATCATAACCACTACTAGCCTTTCGCACACACACCATTACCAATCATCCACTATAACCGTGGATCACCATAACCAACACTATAATCCTTGCCCTCTATCAAATTTAGGGTCAACCACCCTAACCACCCAATCGTTCTACTAATCTGCTACAGGAGATCTTCAACCAACCCATAATATACTCTGATTGCCGCACTTTCCTTTCCAGAAAAACCCAACCAGAAACTTCCAAGGTAGCTCAACTCTAAAAAAGTTAGAGAATGACAGGACTCAATCCTGGTCATTCAACAAATCCTCAAATCATCATCAAACTCCCAAAATTCCACGAAAGAAAGGAGTTGTGCAACTAAATCCACGAGAAGTAAAAGCGGGTCGATCAAATAACACTTTTCCTTTAAAGCCCCAAATCTTGAGTTACTTACGACCTATGTTTTCACAAAACTCAATAACTCCTTTTAAACTGGAAGAAGGTTCAACACCAGAAGGAAACCATGACTTTCTCCGCAAAGCAACTAAAAAGGTGCAACACAAAACTCTCTTCTTTGTCTTAAATCCAAGAAGACCAAGGAAGAGAAAATTCACATACGCACTCCATCAACTCTCCGATTTATAGCGAAACACAAGAACTCTCCTTCGGTCTCGGGCTCTAAACCGCCGCACCAACAACCACAGCCACACAACAAGGCCGAACCCTTCGGCACAAAGAGTCCTACCGGACTCCACTAATCAATTTATCACTTCAAATACATAGCCATAAATAATACCATAGCATTAGCAAGACTAACATATAACATATCAACAAGTATCAATATAGCATAAATCTCAAAAGAACATTGTAACACAATACAACGATGCCCCATCCCTTCCTACTGCGCATCAGAGTGTGTCAAATTTTAAATTAATTCGTCATTCTACATCAAGTTTTACGGTTATTGCCCTAGGGCCACATTTTAAAGGTTCAACCTAAATCATGTTTCTATTTTCACACAGCAAAATTTTAATTCATTCTAGAATTACTCACTACATTCAAACACCACGGACTGAAGCCATACGATACCAATCTGTAACACCCGAGCTTCCCACTTGAGTCCGAATGCTACTAACTCCCGATTTCACCGAAAATTTCGGCGGCACCTCCTCTAAAATTATGGACATCCACTCGTGCAGACGAGAAAACATTTGCGATGAGGATATCATTCTAGCGAGGTCCTTAGTTAACCAATCACAAAACCAATAGAATTTAATAAACTCCACCACGACGCATAACACATTACAATCTTATTAGATACATCAAGACTGAATGAATCGGTTAAACGAATTGCTGGAGACCGAAGTCGTGTACGTGTTACTACTCCCAACCCGACGAGCCAGCTTCAAAGTACCTAAAACAAGAAAACAAACAAGCGTGAGTCCAAGACTCAGCAAAGCGCAATCAGGCATAAAAATAATGAATTCGACTAGAATATAAATGCTACAAGACAAAAAGTAAAGGTTTCTTAAATTGATATCCGTAAATAAAGAAACAGTTTGAATTCATATACAACCAAACATAAGAGAACACTACTTCATCTTTTGACATAACCAATACTTATTTGAAATCATCCAGTAAAAGAAGCAGTATCTATCCCCATTTACCACATACAACCCGGAAACGTAACTAAACCATACTCATGCCTCAATAATCGTTCCCAGATGAGTCCACGACTCAATCCTCAACTTGTCATTTCCCCTTCTCATCAATTAACATTTACCAATTGCAACACACAATGCAATGGACCATGCATGCTCATAATGCACATTGTCATAGCGTATACCGGTATAGCTGAGTGCACACCCGTCGGTGTGCACCCTCAATCCCAACCATCCCGTGGCGGGGCCTACTCTTACTGACTCGCTCCCATCCGTGGATGGGACTACGAGGTAGGACTTTTGTACTCACTACGTGTGAGTACAGAGGCCCACATCAACATGGGTCGCCTCTTCTGTAATGAATGCGCAAATGCAAGTGACATGTTTTTAAGCACAACACAAACATGAATATAACACACACATTTTCATTTAATCACTTTATTCTTTGCATCAACCTAACGATACTCATTTGTACAATTCATAAGGCGTTGCAATAATAGAAATTTAATAACTTACCTTCCCATTGCTAACAGGAATCCATCCTCATTACCATGCTAAGAACAACTTCTAGATATGCCATTAAACATAACCAAACCATTAGAATTCTCATACTCTTATCGCAGGCAAAACATTTAACACCTTACTAACGTTCTAGGGGATGCGCTTGCCTTTACCGACGCGAGAGGCAACTCGGGGTCAAGACCACTCCCGAAGACACTTTCCCTGAAAACAACGTTACGCACAAGATTGGATCAAAGTCCGACTCAATACCTCAATGCGCGACGAAAACTCAACTCTTGCCAACAACAGTCCCAATTCACACTAATGGAAACTCCGGGCACCCCACTAAACAGCAGACATTAATCCTTGATAATAGAAGAACACACTGACAACTCTCTCAAATTGGGATTTTATGCAAAACCATTAACAAATTAAACTAATATACACTGATAGTATGCTCATAATCAAATGGCGGTAATAAACTCTTAACTCATTGAATTGGGCCATCTTGTCCAACTTTAAACACACAATTTAACAAATAATACATGTAATTATCAAGGAAATACATTTTCATAAACAAACAATATGAAAGGTGAGATTCTCATATTCAGGTGGTGGCAGAGGCATGGTCTTGAATGTAAGCGAAGAAGAACAACCAACTGAACGATTGCTTAACCATATTCAATAATGAAACTAAGTATGATTTATCTCGAGATGACAAGTAAATGAGTATGCATACAATATATCAAAGAGGAGTCTAACTCATCATATGCTTACGATCGATACAAGAACACTACCTCTGAACAATTTCTAGCATGTAAAGTTGACTTTATGTAGAAATGCATGTGAGATTATTTCGTTGATTTCTTTCTTCCTATGCCAGCAGATAACAATCATCCAAGTCTCGGCCTCCAAAATAGTAGGTTTAAATAGTCTTGTCTTTAGATGCATAGCAATATTACATGGTGCTTAATGTATGCTTCTGGAGAGAGTAGCAAGCAACATTATAACAAACAACACCAGAGATGTGCAGATTAATTACACTTTCTAAGCTCCAATCCAATAATAAAGCACAAACCAGACAATTATATGTTGCTCACGACAAGCATTTCCACATTTTCAGAATCCCATATAATGGCTCATCTACAAGAGAATCACTATGCATCAATGCTAACCACATCAAAGAAAACACAGAACATATGCTCTACTTCAAATATGCCGTTACCTCAAGCTCACAATTAATGGGAATCAAAATCGTATGCAATACCAATTCATTCTCATGAAGACCTAGCTAGGCATTAACACAAACACCTTGCATGCAAAGAAAATCCCCAAGCTAGACTACCTCAAAGCACATCCATGGAGGAAGGAGGGAGGTGGGGAGGTGCTAGCGGATGAGGGTCGCCAGAGGAGGCCAAGGCGGGCTGAACTGGTCGGGGTAGGCACCGCCGAATGCAACCGCAGCTGCTTCTTTCTTTTCCGCTGCTTTCGACTCTTCAACACTTTGCTGCATTTGGCTATTCTTCTTCTTCTTCTTTGCTCGGCTGCTCTGCTCGCTTTCGGCTTTCCATTCTTTGGTACTACTTCTTTGCACATTGCACTGCTTGCTGCCTCTCGACAAGGGAAAAGAGGAGAAGGGCGCCGACTCAGGAGGGAGCCCAAGGAGGGGCGGCGAGCCAAGGGAAGCAGGGCGGCTGGCTGGGAGAAATCGGCTGGGCGGAGAGGCAGGGGAGGAGGCAGGGGAAATCCAGAGAGGGCGCCGAGCTCAAGCATGGGTAGGGAGAGGCGCCTGACAGGAGGGTGATGGGAGGCGCTTAGCACCAGGGAGCGGACAACCGAGAAAAGAAGAGGAGGAGTCGGTGGGTGGAACAGAAAACAAAATATCGACCACGGAGAATTGTCAACCACACAAAAGAAAAGAGAGAGGTCAGGTGAAAAGAAACTCCTTAAATTTAAGCAGACAAAACAATTCCGGCCAAAACCCCTGGTAAACGATTTGCGGTATTACACTCTTCCCCCCTTTAACAGAATTCGACCTCGAATTCTAACCGCAACAAGAACACCAACAATAACAACGGAAACAAAATACGAAACAAGGATACTCGAAACAACAAATCCAGGTATCTCTCACGTAAGAGGAATTCCAAAATTCAATCCACTTCTCTTCCCAACAAAAGAAGCAAGTACTTAACTCATTCCATCCCTTTTCGAATCAACACTCACTTTACCTCCTTAAATTGACATGGCACAAAACCGAAGACCAGGTCTTACTCAAAGACCAAGGCTAAACCAAATCTACTTTGCGCTCTCACCTCCAAATGTCTTTCTTAAACCAGGAATCCCACAAGCACTAACTCAACTGGAGAATTCACATCTCCCACACGAAAACTCTAATGGATCCAGGCGATCAGCCAATCCCTAAATCATACCGCTCATAAACAGTCTGACAACTCAGACAACTCTTCTTTAACGCTCCAATATACAACCTCCAATTAACCAACGATCCTTCCCGGAAGATCATAACACTAACCCCCGAACTAAATTCTCATTTCTCTACTCAATTTCACTCACCCAACTTAATTCTCCTCTCTAAAAACTCCACACTGCAGATCAACCAACTCGTGATGACAGGAATAATACGAGTCACATCACTCTATTAAGCATCCAATCAATGCTGAACATATCACCATTTCCATCCATTTAACACCGGAATCCTGCAGGACACAAAACATAAATCTTTATCCTTTGCAGACGATTGTCCTTGGAACAAAAGAGTCAATGTCATTCCTTACTATCGAAACGAATCGCCCAACACGGCACAAATCCCCTTTCCATCACAATACCAAAATTATACTCTACCTTCCTTCGTACCTTTCTCGCACATTGAGACAACCACTCAAAGAAACAATTCATAACTGAAATATTGATTCCAACCCAGAAACCAACCAACCCGACGAGCCAGCTTCAAAGTACCTAAAACAAGAAAACAAACAAGCGTGAGTCCAAGACTCAAAGAAAGCTAATCAGCATAAAAATAACGAATTCGACTAGAATATAAATGCTACAAGACATAAAGTAAAGGTTTCTTAAATTGATATCCGTAAATAAAGAAACAGTTTGAATTCATATACAACCAAACATAAGAGCACACTACTTCATCTTTTGACATAACCAATACTTATTTGAATCATCCAAGAAAAGAAGCGAGATCTATCCCCATTTACCACGCATAACTCTAAACGTAACTAAACCATACTCATGCCTCAATAATCGCTCCCAGATGAGTCCACGACTCAATCCTCAACTTGTCATTTCCTTCTCATCAATTAACATTTACCAATTGCAACACACAATGCAATGGACCATGCATGCTCATAATGCACATTGTCATAGCGTGATAAGATGGTGAGTGCACACCCGCTTGTGCACCCTCAATCCCAACCATCCGTGGCGGGGCCTACTTTATCGACTCGCTCCCATCCGTGGATGGGACTACGAGGTAGGACTTTTGTACTCACTACGCAGAGTACAGAGGCCCACATCAACATGGGTCGCCTCTCAGAATGAATGCAAAATGCAAGTGACATGTTTTAAGCACAACACAAACATGAATATAACACACACATTTTCATTTAATCACTTTATTCTTTGCATCAACCTAACGATACTCATTTGTACAATTCATAAGGCGTTGCAATAATAGAAATTTAATAACTTACCTTCCCATTGCTAACAGAATCCATCCTCATTACCATGCTAAGAACAACTTCTAGATATGCCATTAAACATAACCAAACCATTAGAATTCTCATACTCTTATCGCAGTAAAACATTTAACACCTTACTAACGTTTAGGGATGCGCTTGCCTTACCGACGCGAGAGGCAACTCGGGTCAAGACCACTCCCAAGACACTTTCCTCGAAAACAACGTTACGCACAAGATTGGATCAAAGTCCGACTCAATACCTCAATGCGCGATTTAAAACTCAACTCTTGCCAACAACAAATCCCAATTCACACTAATGGAAACTCCGCACCCCACTAAAACAGCAGACATTAATCCTTGATAATAGGAGAACACACTGACAACTCTCTCAAATTGGGATTTTATGCAAAACCATTAACAAATTAAACTAATATACAGTAGTATGCTCATAATCAAATGGCAGTAATAAACTCTTAACTCATTGAATTGGGCCATACTGTCCAACTTTAAACACACAATTTAACAAATAATACATGTAATTATCAAGGAAATACATTTTCATAAACAAAGAATATGAAAGGTGAGATTCTCATATTCTGGGTGGTGGCAGAGGCATGGTCTTGAATGTAACTGTAAGAAGAACAACCAACTGAACGATTGCTTAACCATATTCAATAACTGAAACTAAGTATGATTTATCTCAGATGACAAGTAAATGAGTATGCATACAAGATATCAAAGAGGAGTCTAACTCATCATATGCTTATGCATCGATACAAGAACACTACCTCCTAACAATTTCTAGCATGTAAAGTTGACTTTATGTAGAAATGCATGTGAGATTATTTCAGTGATTTCTTTCTTCCTATGCCAACAGATAACAATCATCCAAGTCTCGGCCTCCAAAATAGTAGGTTTAAATAGTCTTGTCTTTAGATGCATAGCAATATTACATGGTGCTTAATGTATGCTTCTGGAGAGAGTAGCAAGCAACATTATAACAAACAACACCAGAGATGTGCAGATTAATTACACTTTCTAAGCTCCAATCCAATAATAAAGCACAAACCGCATAATTATATGTTGCTCACGACAAGCATTTCCACATTTTCAGAATCCCATATAATGGCTCATCTACAAGAGAATCTGCTATGCATCAATGCTAACCACATCAAAGAAAAACACAGAACATATGCTCTACTTCAAATATGCCAGTACCTCAAGCTCACAATTAATGGGAATCAAAATCGTATGCAATACCAATTCATTCTCATGAAGACCTAGCTAGGCATTAACACAAACACCTTGCATGCAAAGAAAAATCCCCAAGCTAGACTACCTCAAAGCACATCCATGGAGGAAGGAGGGAGGTGGGGGAGGTGCTAGCCGGATGAGGGGTCGCCAGAGGGAGGCCAAGGCGGCGCTGGAACTGGTCGGAGGGGAGGCACCGCCGGAATGCAACCGCCGCTGCCCTGCTTCTTCTGCTGCTGCTCGTCACTTCAGATCGGCTTCAAGGCTGCTGTCATTGCCGCTGCTCGGCTTGCTCACATCGCCTGCCTGCCCAATGGCTGGTACTACTTGTCACTTCTGCTGTCATTGCCTCCTCGGCAAGGGGAAAAGAGGAGAAGGGCGCCGACCAGGAGGGAGCCAGGGAGGCGGCGAGCCAAGGGAAGCAGGGGCGCTGGCCTGGGAGAAATCAGCCTGGGCAGGAGACAGCCGGCAGGGGGAGGAGCGCAGGGGGAAATCCAGGAGAGGGGCGCCGAGCTCAGCATGGGTAGGGAGAGGGGGCGCACGGCAGGAGGGTGACTGGGAGAGGCGCTTAGCACCAGGGAGCAGACAACCGAGAAAAGAAGAGGAGGGAGTCGGCAGTGGCTGGAACAGGAAAACAAAATATCAGCCCTGGAGAATTGTCAACCACACAAAAGAAAAGAGAGAGGTCAGGTGAAAAGAAACTCCTTAAATTTAAGCAGACAAAACAATTCCGGCCAAAACCCCTGGTAAACGATTTGCGGTATTACACTCTTCCCCCCTTTAACAGAATTCACCTCAATTCTAACCGCAACAAGAACACCAACAATAACAACTAAACAAAATACTAAACAAGGATACTCAAACAACAAATCCAGTATCTCTCACGTAAGAGGAATTCCAAAATTCAATCCACTTTCTTCCCAACAAAAGAAGCAAGTACTTAACTCATTCCATCCCTTTTCGAATCAACACTCACTTTACCTCCTTAAATTGACATGGCACAAAACCAAGACCAGGTCTTACTCAAAGACCAAGGCTAAACCAAATCTACTTTTGCGCCTCACCTCCAAATGTCTTTCTTAAACCAGAATCCCACAAGCACTAACTCAACTGGAGAATTCACATCTCCCACACGAAAACTCTAATGGATCCAAAGATCACCAATCCCTAAATCATACCGCCATAAACATTCGACAACTCGACAACTCTTCTTTAACGCTCCAATATACAACCTCCAATTAACCAACGATCCTTCCCTAAGATCATAACACTAACCCTAACTAAATTCTCATTTTCTACTCAATTTCACTCACCCAACTTAATTCTCCTCTCTAAAAACTCCACACCGCAGATCAACCAACTCGTGATGACAGAATAATACGAGTCACATCACTCTATTACATCCAATCAATGCTGAACATATCACCATTTCCATCCATTTAACACCGAATCGCGCAGACACAAAACATAAATCTTTATCCTTTGCGCATTTATTGTCCTTGGAACAAAAGAGTCAATGTCATTCCTTACTATCGAAACGAATCGCCCAACACGCACAAATCCCTTTCCATCACAATACCAAAATTATACTCTACCTTCCTTCAGACCTTTCGCACATTGAGACAACCACTCAAAGAAACAATTCATAACTGAAATATTGATTCCAACCCAGAAACCAAGGTTGCCAACACATTTAGACCAAGGCATTCGCCAACCGATTCCAAACAGTCCACCAACAAAATAACCACACACGAGCAAGCGACAACAAAATCAATTAATCCTCCCACAAAGGATTTGGATCAAAACATGCCACACCCTTCAATTCTCTCCACTCGGGATCCATTTACTATCCACCTTTACTCGGAAATAAATTAAAGAGTATAATCTTCTACTATACTCCACCAAAAACTCACTATTCAGCATTTTTTTCTTATATCACACTTGAGAACAACGAGAATCTCACTTCATTTAACAAAGCCAACCACTTTCCTCAACTTGAACTCAAAGCAATAAATTTCACATTGAGGAAAAACTCAACCTTAAAAAGAAACATCACTTAAATCTTTTACAAACACGATCACAATGATCAAAGAAAATCAGCTCGCTTTACCATAGCAAAACATCTCATACTAACCCCAACAACATCTCGGAAACTGAAAATCGATCTTCGAATCCAACATCTATACACACAACCACCATCCTTTTCTTAAGAGAAAGGGAAACTCACTTAGACGAGAAACACCGCACAATTCTTTTCGTATGACCATTTAAACCAAAGAAAACTGAATTTTCCTTAACAACAAAAATCCATTTTCATCACCTTAAGATCCATGGTGTACCACCACACCAAAGAAAAAATTCAATAAGAAACAACACATCCCATAACTTTTGCCCCAAACCACACAACTCGAGAAAGAAACCCTGTTCTGGGACCCAAATCTCTTCACTCACAACCAACACTGGCCTCCAAAGAGAGGGAAAATTTTTGTTTTCTAACCGAAAACCACTTTTAACAACTAAAGATTTCATCTTTTAGACCATTCCCAAAGATCATTCCCATTCAAGAACTTCCAACATTTTCCATACCTCTATTTATTTCCTTCATTTAGTAAATCCACAAACTACCATCACATCAATTCATGATTAAGCATTCTTCCTTCCTCATCTTCATTCATCCACTAACTTCGCAACTTGGCGAAACGCAACGATTCTAGAAATTCTCCATTGCACACCAACAGAACGCCTTAACAAAGGCATACACCCAACAGACATAATCGACAATCCAATTCCATAGATTTTAATCATAAATCCAACCTTTCACCTAAATACATCACCCTGACAAAGTTACCACCAACATTAACCAATTCTTCCCCATGGTACTCATCACGGAAAGTAAGTCAGAACTCCAACCATAATCAACCTACCAAATCAAAGTCCACTTCATAAGCTACATTCAAGTCTTCCTTCTCAATGCAATTTCAAGAGGTTCAACGTCCGCCATCCATACTTCGATTTGTTAGCAATACGATCAACCACTAGATCAAACCATTTAGGTCTCCTCAATAAACAATACCTCCTCGAGATATAAATCGTCCAAAATGGCTATAAGACCATCCATTGCTAGCAAGAAACCAAGCTCCCACATACTCCATCTAATGATTCTTCGTGATTTTAACTCCAATTCCATTCTAGGTCATTTTATCGTCACCTTGTAGAAACTTAACATTAATCAACCCATTCCAGAGCACCGAGGACACCTCTAGTCAAAGCAATCCCATCAACTTATTTAAATAAGTTCCGAACCCAACTTGTTATTTCTTCTACATCATAACCACTACTAGCCTTTCGCACACACACCATTACCAATCATCCACTATAACCGTGGATCACCATAACCAACACTATAATCCTTGCCCTCTATCAAATTTAGGGTCAACCACCCTAACCACCCAATCGTTCTACTAATCACTACAGAGATCTTCAACCAACCCATAATATACTCGACGCACTTTCCTTTCCGTAAAAACCCAACCGTAAACTTCCAAGGTAGCTCAACTCTAAAAAGTTAGAGAATGACAGACTCAACTCGGTCATTCAACAAATCCTCAAATCATCATCAAACTCCCAAAATTCCACGAAAGAAAGGAGTTGTGCAACTAAATCCACGAGAAGTAAAAGCGGGTCGATCAAATAACACTTTTCCTTTAAAGCCCCAAATCTTGAGTTCGCACGACCTATGTTTTCACAAAACTCAATAACTCCTTTTTAAACTGGAAGAAGGTTCAACACCAGAAGGAAACCATGACTTTCTCCGCAAAGCAACTAAAAAGGTGCAACACAAAACTCTCTTCTTTGTCTTAAATCCAAGAAGACCAAGGAAGAGAAAATTCACATACGCACTCCATCAACTCTCCGATTTATGACAGAAACACAAGAACTCTCCTTCGGTGCTGGCTCTAAACTGCCGCACCAACAACCACAGCCACACAACAAGGCCGAACCCTTCGGCACAAAGAGTCCTACCGGACTCCACTAATCAATTTATCACTTCAAATACATAGCCATAAATAATACCATAGCATTAGCAAGACTAACATATAACATATCAACAAGTATCAATATAGCATAAATCTCAAAAGAACATTGTAACACAATACAACGATGCCCCATCCCTTCCTACTGCGCATCAGAGTGTGTCAAATTTTAAATTAATTCGTCATTCTACATCAAGTTTTACTGGTTATTGCCCTAGGGCCACATTTTAAAGGTTCAACCTAAATCATGTTTCTATTTTCACACAAGAAAATTTTAATTCATTCTAGAATTACTCACTACATTCAAACACCACGGACTCAAGCCCGCCTCGATACCAATCAGAATAACCCGACTTCCCACGGAGTCCGAATGCTACTAACTCCCGATTTCACCGAAAATTTTAAGAAGACCTCCTCTAAAATTATGGACATCCACTCAGCATGTAAAACATTTGCGAGGATATCATTCTAGCGTGTCCTTAGTTAACCAATCACAAAACCAATAGAATTTAATAAACTCCACCACGACGCATAACACATTACAATCTTATTAGATACATCAAGACCTAATGAATCGTTAAACGAATTGCAGGAGACCAAGTCGGTACGTGTTACATTACTCCCAACCCGACGAGCCCGCCTTCAAAGTACCTAAAACAAGAAAAAAAACAAGCGTGAGTCCAAGACTCAAAGAAAGCTTAATCAGCATAAAAATAATGAATTGACTAGAATATAAATGCTACAAGACAAAAAGTAAAGGTTTCTTAAATTGATATCCGTAAATAAAGAAACAGTTTGAATTCATATACAACCAAACATAAGAGCACACTACTTCATCTTTTGACATAACCAATACTTATTTGAATCATCCAAAGAAAAGAAGCAAGATTCTATCCCCATTTACCACGCACAACCCTAAACGAACTAAACCATACTCATGCCTCAATAATCGCTCCTGATGAGTCCACGACTCAATCCTCAACTTGTCATTTCCTTCTCATCAATTAACATTTACCAATTGCAACACACAATGCAATGGACCATGCATGCTCATAATGCACATTGTCATAGCGTGATACCCAGAGAGATGAGTGCACACCCGCCTGTGCACCCTCAATCCCAACCATCTGCATGGGGCCTACTTATCGACTCGCTCCCATCCGTGGATGGGACTACGAGGTAGGACTTTTGTACTCACTACGTGAGTACAGAGGCCCACATCAACATGGGTCGCCTTCTTCGTAATGAATGCTAAATGCAAGTGACATGTTTTTAAGCACAACACAAACATGAATATAACACACACATTTTCATTTAATCACTTTATTCTTTGCATCAACCTAACGATACTCATTTGTACAATTCATAAGGCGTTGTAATAATAGAAATTTAATAACTTACCTTCCCATTGCTAACAGAATCCATCCTCATTACCATGCTAAGAACAACTTCTAGATATGCCATTAAACATAACCAAACCATTAGAATTCTCATACTCTTATCGCAGTAAAACATTTAACACCTTACTAACGTTTAGGGATGCGCTTGCCTTTACCGACGCGAGAGGCAACTCGGGTCAAGACCACTCAAGACACTTTCTCGAAAACAACGTTACGCACAAGATTGGATCAAAGTCCGACTCAATACCTCAATGCGCGATTTAAAACTCAACTCTTGCCAACAACAGTCCCAATTCACACTAATGGAAACTCCGCACCCCACTAAACAAACAGACATTAATCCTTGATAATAGAAGAACACACTGACAACTCTCTCAAATTGGGATTTTATGCAAAACCATTAACAAATTAAACTAATATACAGTAGTATGCTCATAATCAAATGGCAGTAATAAACTCTTAACTCATTGAATTGGGCCATACTGTCCAACTTTAAACACACAATTTAACAAATAATACATGTAATTATCAAGGAAATACATTTTCATAAACAAAGAATATGAAAGGTGAGATTCTCATATTCGGTGGTGGCAGAGGCATGGTCTTGAATGTAATCGTAAGAAGAACAACCAACCGAACGATTGCTTAACCATATTCAATAACTGAAACTAAGTATGATTTATCTCAGATGACAAGTAAATGAGTATGCATACAAAGATATCAAAGAGGAGTCTAACTCATCATATGCTTATGCATCGATACAAGAACACTACCTCCTGAACAATTTCTAGCATGTAAAGTTGACTTTATGTAGAAATGCATGTGAGATTATTTCAGTGATTTCTTTCTTCCTATGCCAACAGATAACAATCATCCAAGTCTCGGCCTCCAAAATAGTAGGTTTAAATAGTCTTGTCTTTAGATGCATAGCAATATTACATGGTGCTTAATGTATGCTTCTGGAGAGAGTAGCAAGCAACATTATAACAAACAACACCAGAGATGTGCAGATTAATTACACTTTCTAAGCTCCAATCCAATAATAAAGCACAAACCAGACAATTATATGTTGCTCACGACAAGCATTTCCACATTTTCAGAATCCCATATAATGGCTCATCTACAAGAGAATCTGCTATGCATCAATGCTAACCACATCAAAGAAAAACACAGAACATATGCTCTACTTCAAATATGCCAAGACCTCAAGCTCACAATTAATGGGAATCAAAATCGATGCAATACCAATTCATTCTCATGAAGACCTAGCTAGGCATTAACACAAACACCTTGCATGCAAAGAAAATCCCAAGCTAGACTACCTCAAAGCACATCCATGGAGGAAGGAGGGAGGTGGGGAGGTGCTAGGATGAGGGGTCGCCAGAGGAGGCCAAGGCGGCGCTGAACTGTCGGAGGGTAGGCACCGCCGAATGCAACCGCCACTGCTCGCTTTCTGCTCGCCGACTGCTTCGCTGCTGCCAGACCGGTCAAGGCTGGCTGCCCTGGCTGCTCTGCATCGCTGCCCGCCCAAATGGCTGGTACTACTTGTCACACACTGTCAAGGCCGCCTAAGGGGAAAAGAGGAGAAGGGCGCCACCAGAGGGAGCCCAAGGGAGGCGGCGAGCCAAGGAAGCAGGGCGCTGCCTCGAGAAATCAGCCTGGGCAGAGACACTGGCAGGGGAGGAGCGCAGGGGGAAATCCAGAGAGGGGGCCGAGCTCAAGATGGGTAGGGAGAGGGGCGACACAGAGGGTGATCGAGAGGCGCTTAGCACCAGGAGCAGACAACCGAGAAAAGAAGAGGAGGGAGTCAAGTGGGCCGAACAGAAAACAAAATATCACTCGGAGAATTGTCAACCACACAAAAGAAAAGAGAGAGGTCGTGAAAAGAAACTCCTTAAATTTAAGCAGACAAAACAATTCCGCCAAAACCCCCGTAAACGATTTACGGTATTACACTCTTCCCTTTAACAGAATTCGACTCTAATTCTAACCGCAACAAGAACACCAACAATAACAACGGAAACAAAATACTAAACAAGGATACTCAAACAACAAATCCAGTATCTCTCACGAAGAGGAATTCCAAAATTCAATCCACTTTCTTCCCAACAAAAGAAGCAAGTACTTAACTCATTCCATCCCTTTCGAATCAACACTCACTTTACCTCCTTAAATTGACATGGCACAAAACCAAGACCAGGTCTTACTCAAAGACCAAGGCTAAACCAAATCTACTTTGCGCCTCACCTCCAAATGTCTTTCTTAAACCAGAATCCCACAAGCACTAACTCAATCGAGAATTCACATCTCCCACACGAAAACTCTAATGGATCCAGCGATCACCAATCCCTAAATCATACCGCTCATAAACAATCGACAACTCGCATAACTCTTCTTTAACGCTCCAATATACAACCTCCAATTAACCAACGATCCTTCCCTAAGATCATAACACTAACCCCGAACTAAATTCTCATTTTCTACTCAATTTCACTCACCCAACTTAATTCCTCTCTAAAAACTCCCACCGCAGATCAACCAACTCGTGATGACAGAATAATACGAGTCACATCACTTATTAGCATCCAATCAATGCTTGAACATATCACCATTTCCATCCATTTAACACCGAATCCTGCAGACACAAAACATAAATCTTTATCCTTTGCAGACGATTGTCCTTGGAACAAAAGAGTCAATGTCATTCCTTACTATCGAAACGAATCGCCCAACACGGCACAAATCCCCTTTCCATCACAATACCAAAATTATACTCTACCTTCCTTCGTACCTTTCTCGCACATTGAGACAACCACTCAAAGAAACAATTCATAACTGAAATATTGATTCCAACCCAGGAAACCAAGGTTGCCAACACATTTAGACCAAGGCATTCGCCAACCGATTCCAAACAGTCCACCAACAAAATAACCACACACGAGCAAGCGACAACAAAATCAATTAATCCTCCCACAAAGGATTTGGATCAAAACATGCCACACCCTTCAATTCTCTCCACTGGGATCCATTTACTATCCACCTTTACTCGAAATAAATTAAAGAGTATAATCTTCTACTATACTCCACCAAAACTCACTATTCAGCATTTTTTTTCTTATATCACACTTGAGAACAACGAGAATCTCACTTCATTTAACAAAGCCAACCACTTTCCTCAACTTGAACTCAAAGCAATAAATTTCACATTGAGGAAAAACTCAACCTTAAAAAGAAACATCACTTAAATCTTTTACAAACACGATCACAATGATCAAAGAAAATCACCGCTTACCATAGCAAAACATCTCATACTAACCCCAACAACATCTCGAAACTGAAAATCGATCTTCTAATCCAACATCTATACACACAACCACCATCCTTTTCTTAAGAGAAAGGGAAACTCACTTAGACGAGAAACACCGCACAATTCTTTTCGTAGTGACCATTTAAACCAAAGAAAACTGAATTTTCCTTAACAACAAAAATCCATTTTCATCACCTTAAGATCCATGGTGTACCACCACACCAAAGAAAAAAATTCAATAAGAAACAACACATCCCATAACTTTTGCCCCAAACCACACAACTCGAGAAAGAAACCCCGTTCGGGACCCAAATCTCTTCACTCACAACCAACACCGCCTCCAAAGAGAGGAAAATTTTTGTTTTCTAACCGAAAACCACTTTTAACAACTAAAGATTTCATCTTTAGACCATTCCCAAAGATCATTCCCATTCAAGAACTTCCAACATTTTCCATACCTCTATTTATTTCCTTCATTTAGTAAATCCACAAACTACCATCACATCAATTCATGATTAAGCATTCTTCCTTCCTCATCTTCATTCATCCACTAACTTCAAGAACTTGGCTAAACGCAACGATTCTAGAAATTCTCCATTGCACACCAACAGTAACGCCTTTAACAAAGGCATACACCCAACAGACATAATCGACAATCCAATTCCATAGATTTTAATCATAAATCCAACCTTTCACCTAAATACATCACCCTCGGACAGGTTACCACCAACATTAACCAATTCTTCCCCATGGTACTCATCACGGAAAGTAAGTCAGAACTCCAACCATAATCAACCTACCAAATCAAAGTCCACTTCATAAGCTACATTCAAGTCTTCCTTCTCAATGCAATTTTGAGGTTCAACGCCCCGCCATCCATACTTCCGATTTGTTAGCAATACGATCAACCACTAGATCAAACCATTTAGGTCTCCTCAATAAACAATACCTCCTCGAGATATAAATCGTCCAAAATGGCTATAAGACCATCCATTGCTAGCAAAGAAACCAAGCTCCCACATACTCCATCTAATGATTCTTCGATTTTAACTCCAATTCCATTCTAGGTCATTTTATCGTCACCTTGTAGAAACTTAACATTAATCAACCCATTCCGAGCACTGAGGACACCTCTAGTCAAAGCAATCCCATCAACTTATTTAAATAAGTTCCGCAACCCAACTTGTTATTTCTTCTACATCATAACCACTACTAGCCTTTCGCACACACACCATTACCAATCATCCACTATAACCGTGGATCACCATAACCAACACTATAATCCTTGCCCTCTATCAAATTTAGGGTCAACCACCCTAACCACCCAATCGTTCTACTAATCACCACAGAGATCTTCAACCAACCCATAATATACTCGATTGCCGACTTTCCTTTCCGAAAAACCCAACCGTAAACTTCCAAGGTAGCTCAACTCTAAAGTTAGAGAATGACAGACTCAATCTCGGTCATTCAACAAATCCTCAAATCATCATCAAACTCCCAAAATTCCACTTAAAGAAAGGAGTTGTGCAACTAAATCCACGAGAAGTAAAAGGGTCGATCAAATAACACTTTTCCTTTAAAGCCCCAAATCTTGAGTTCGCACGACCTATGTTTTCACAAAACTCAATAACTCCTTTTAAACCGGAAGAAGGTTCAACACCGTATGAAACCATGACTTTCTCCGCAAAGCAACTAAAAGGTGCAACACAAAACTCTCTTCTTTGTCTTAAATCCAAGAAGACCAAGGAAGAGAAAATTCACATACGCACTCCATCAACTCTCCGATTTATGATGTAAACACAAGAACTCTCCTTCGTGTCGGGCTCTAAACCGCCGCACCAACAACCACAAACCACACAACAAGGCCGAACCTTTCGGCACAAAGAGTCCTACCGACTCCACTAATCAATTTATCACTTCAAATACATAGCCATAAATAATACCATAGCATTAGCAAGACTAACATATAACATATCAACAAGTATCAATATAGCATAAATCTCAAAAGAACATTGTAACACAATACAACGATGCCCCATCCCTTCCTATCACAAGATCGAGTGTGTCAAATTTTAAATTAATTCATCATTCTACATCAAGTTTTACTGTTATTGCCCTAGGGCCACATTTTAAAGGTTCAACCTAAATCATGTTTCTATTTTCACACAGCAAAATTTTAATTCATTCTAGAATTACTCACTACATTCAAACACCACGGACCTGAAGCCCGCCCTGATACCAACTGTAACACCCCGACTTCCCACGGAGTCCGAATGCTACTAACTCCCAATTTCACGAAAATTTTAAGAAGACTCCTCTAAAATTATGGACATCCACTCAAAGCAGACGTAAAAACATTTGCAGAGGATATCATTCTAGCAGTCCTTAGTTAACCAATCACAAAACCAATAGAATTTAATAAACTCCACCACGACGCATAACACATTACAATCTTATTAGATACATCAAGATGAATGAATCGGTTAAACGAATTGTGGAGACCAAGTCGGTACGCAGTTATTACTCCCAACCCGACGAGCCACTTCAAAGTACCTAAAACAAGAAAACAAACAAGCGTGAGTCCAAGACTCAGAAAGCTTAATCAGCATAAAAATAATGAATTCGACTAGAATATAAATGCTACAAGACAAAAAGTAAAGGTTTCTTAAATTGATATCCGTAAATAAAGAAACAGTTTGAATTCATATACAACCAAACATAAGAGAACACTACTTCATCTTTTGACATAACCAATACTTATTTGAAATCATCCAAGAAAGAAGCAAGATTATCCCCATTTACCACATACAACCCTAAACGTAATTAAACCATACTCATGCCTCAATAATCGCTCCAGATGAGTCCATGACTCAATCCTCAACTTGTCATTTCCCCTTCTCATCAATTAACATTTACCAATTGCAACACACAATGCAATGCACCATGCATGCTCATAATGCACATTGTCATAGCGATACCTAGATAGCTAAGTGCACACCCGCTTGTGCACCCTCAATCCCAACCATCCGTGGCGGGGCCTACTTTTTATCGACTCGCTCCCATCCGTGGATGGGACTACGAGGTAGGACTTTGTACTCACTACACGTGAGTACAGAGGCCCACATCAACATGGGTCGCTTCTTCCAGAATGAATGCTAAATGCAAGTGACATGTTTTAAGCACAACACAAACATGAATATAACACACATATTTTCATTTAATCACTTTATTCTTTGCATCAACCTAACGATACTCATTTGTACAATTCATAATGCAATAATAGAAATTTAATAACTTACCTTCCCATTGCTAACAGAATCCATCCTCATTACCATGCTAAGAACAACTTCTAGATATGCCATTAAACATAACCAAACCATTAGAATTCTCAAACTCTTATCGCAGTAAAACATTTAACACCTTACTAACGTTCTAGGGATGCGCTTGCCTTTACCGACGCGAGAGGCAACTCGGGGTCAAGACCACTCCCGAAGACACTTTCCCTAAAAACAACGTTACGCACAAGATTGGATCAAAGTCCGACTCAATACCTCAATGCGCGATGAAAACTCAACTCTTGCCAAAAACAGTACCAATTCACACTAATGGAAACTCCGAGCACCCCACTAAACAGCAGACATTAATCCTTGATAATAGGAGAACACACTGACAACTCTCTCAAATTGGGATTTTATGCAAAACCATTAACAAATTAAACTAATATACAGTAGTATGCTCATAATCAAATGGCAGTAATAAACTCTTAACTCATTGAATTGGGCCATACTGTCCAACTTTAAACACACAATTTAACAAATAATACACAGAATTATCAAGGAAATACATTTTCATAAACAGCAATATGAAAGGTGAGATTCTCATATTCTGGGTGGTGGCAGAGGCATGGTCTTGAATGTAACTGTAAGAAGAACAACCAACTGAACGATTGCTTAACCATATTCAATAACTGAAACTAAGTATGATTTATCTCAGATGACAAGTAAATGAGTATGCATACAGTATATCAAAGAGGAGTCTAACTCATCATATGCTTGCGACTGATACAAGAACACTACCTCCTGAACAATTTCTAGCATGTAAAGTTGACTTTATGTAGAAATGCATGTGAGATTATTTCAGTGATTTCTTTCTTCCTATGCCAACAGATAACAATCATCCAAGTCTCGGCCTCCAAAATAGTAGGTTTAAATAGTCTTGTCTTTAGATGCATAGCAATATTACATGGTGCTTAATGTATGCTTCTGGAGAGAGTAGCAAGCAACATTATAACAAACAACACCAGAGATGTGCGATTAATTACACTTTCTAAGCTCCAATCCAATAATAAAGCACAAACCGCATAATTATATGTTGCTCACGACAAGCATTTCCACATTTTCGTAATCCCATATAATGGCTCATCTACAAGAGAATCGCTATGCATCAATGCTAACCACATCAAAGAAAAACACGTAACATATGCTCTACTTCAAATATGCCAGACCTCAAGCTCACAATTAATGGGAATCAAAATCGTATGCAATACCAATTCATTCTCATGAAGACCTAGCTAGGCATTAACACAAACACCTTGCATGCAAAGAAAAATCCCCAAGCTAGACTACCTCAAAGCACATCCATGGAGGAAGGAGGGAGGTGGGGAGGTGCTAATGGATGAGGGGTCGCCAGAGGAGGCCAAGGCGGCGCTGAACTGGTCGGAGGGGAGGCACCGCCGAATGCAACCGCCACGCTCGCTTCTTCGCTGCCTGCTTGGCTGCCAAGACCGGCCTGGCCTTCTGCTGCTGCCCGGCTGCTCACATCGCTGCCCGCCAATGGCTGGTACTACTTGTGCACACTGCTGCCGCCTTCGGCAAGGGGAAAAGAGGAGAAGGGCGCCACCAGAGGGAGCTCAGGGGAGGCGGCGAGCAGGGAAGCAGGGCGCCGCCCGGGAGAAATCAAGATGGGTAGGAGACAATGCAGCTTGGAGGAGCGCAGGGGAAATCCAGGAGAGGGGCGCCGAGCTCAGCAGGGGTAGGGAGAGGGGGCGCACGGCAGGAGGGTGACTTGGAGAGGCGCTTAGCACTAGGGAGCAGACAACCGAGAAAAGAAGAGGAGGGAGTCGGCAGTATCGAACAGGAAAACAAAATATCAGCCCTGGAGAATTGTCAACCATACAAAAGAAAAGAGAGAGGTCAGGTGAAAAGAAACTCCTTAAATTTAAGGCAGACAACAATTCCGCCAAAACCCCCGTAAACGATTTATGTATTACACTCTTCCCTTTAATGTAATTCGACTTAATTCTAACCGCAACAAGAACACCAACAAT
The DNA here is from genome assembly GCA_036346375.1 of Guadua angustifolia. NCBI lineage: Eukaryota > Viridiplantae > Streptophyta > Magnoliopsida > Poales > Poaceae > Guadua > Guadua angustifolia. The sequence continues at coordinate 940,269 of JAYEVE010000332.1, forward strand.
AACAACGGAAACAAAATACAAAACAAGGATACTCGAAACAACAAATCCAGGTATCTCTCAGGTAAGAGGAATTCCAAAATTCAATCCACTTCTCTTCCCAACAAAAGAAGCAAGTACTTAACTCATTCCATCCCTTTTCAAATCAACACTCACTTTACCTCCTTAAATTGACATGGCACAAAACCGAAGACCAGGTCTTACTCAAAGACCAAGGCTAAACCAAATCTACTTTGCTCTCTCACCTCCAAATGCAGTAAACAAATAAAATTCAGAATATACATATCCATTTGAAAGCTCTTGTTTTTGTGTGCAAACACCATAATTGGTTGCAGAAAATGCCATGAACAGCATTCAAAAACCAGTTTGAAACTGCTTAGTGCCAGCCCCAAATGTCAGAACATGGAAACATAAGAATTCTCATAAACAAGAAAAGGGATTATCTGAATAAAAGGACGTAAGAGTTGAACATGAACAAATAAGTCAACCCCTATTCATGCTAAACTTTATTATTATTATCAAATCTGAATATAGTTATAGCTCTGTTTGGTAGAGCTTCGATCCTAGCTTCACCCGAGATCTGAAACTTGTAGGCTAAAATAAAGTGAATTAAGTTTATATTTTTGGTCTAAAATGTAAACAAGATGATCCATCTAAACACTCTTAATGTACTCACAGCTCCACTTTCTACGGATCTCATGGGCTAAGAATACCCAGCTCCACCAAGCCGAGCCCTACCAAACACACCCTAATTGTGGACATTCCCATGGGGTAAAAAAGATTACCAGAATGCCAGCAGCCATGTCCCATGGCTTAAGCCGATATTCCCAATAGCCTTCTGCAATGCTTAGGCCAACGTGGGACATGTCAGCAGCAGCAGAGGCTAGCCTTCGCACTCCCTAAAAAAGTATATTTTTTTTAAAAAAAGGACAAAGAAACAACAAAGGGAGAAAATTAGGTGCACAATAGTCAGGGAGACATTCACTTACCCTGCTAATGTCAGTAAATTCCTTGAACAAATTTATATTGGTCAGCCATGCATCATCTTGTTCATATCCAAATCCAGTTACCAGAAGAGATTGTTCCACCTAGAGAATCAATTAGAGATGAAAGCTTATAAAGTGAAATCTGGTGGCATGAACTATTTATATTACATCAATTCACATTGCATGAATAGATATATGGAGCATATGAGGAATTGAGCACAGAGAGATTGTCATGGCAGGCACACACACGACTGCACATACAGTTACTTGTATAAGAGTAAATACGCTACCTTGTCTGTCTGACTGACATGAACCTTTTGCCCATTACAATAAGCGCCTCCACCTGTTCAAGGAGCAAGGAAAACCTTAAAAACTAACTTCATAGTGTTCTAATAGAAATAAGCATGTCAATTGTTGATCAATGATCCTACCAGAAGATGCAGAAATTGTACGAGTGCTCCAGCACATAGGTCCACCACAAAAATTCTACCTAAATGAGATGGCAAAAAATGTGAATAAGCAGAGAGAAACTATTTATATTCTATGAAGACCCGATAATATGTGGTCCCAGTATTCAATATATCAGTCAGTTTGACAATAAGATATGCATACACATACCACAGTGGCAGCAGCAGGCTTTCCACGGAACAAAACTCCAATGGATACAGAAAAGCTGGGGTAACCATGTGCAAAGTTCGTTGTTCCATCTTACAACAAACCCAGTAAATTGAAGTGCAGTTGGGTGCAGAATAGCACTTTCATGTATACACACAGAGAGTAAATGCCATGCTGACAAATTTAGCTTAAATTAGAAAATAGATGCTAAACTCTATCTAATCAATTGAAAACCTTGAGTACACATTTTATTCTTGTAGTGAGGCAACCCAACCAAGTCAGAGATGCATATTGATACCTTTATGTGGGGTGGAAAAAGGCAGCAAATTCAGAAATACCAGCGATGATATCTTCAAGATGCTGACCAAGGATGCCAAGGCACAGACTAAACAATTTTCGAGGTCCGGCTTTCTTTGTGGAGAATCTAAAGTAGTTCAAATTTGCAAGTTATCACTGCATGTTACAATGCAAATTGGAAAGCTGCAACTACAAGAACAATTTAGGAAACCGACTAAACTATTCCATTCTACACGCCACTGGGTAACTGAAGTTTGTTTTGAGCTGGTTAACACCAACGATAAATTCATTACCGGCCAAACATCCAGTCAGAACTTCGAAAGCATGGTGTCTGGCAACAGTCGGATATTGCCTGGCTAGGCAGAAATAAATTCTACAAGTAAAAATTCAATTGAAAGAACTGAATGGATTTTCATTGTCATCTATAACATTCTTGGCACTTGACCAAACCAAATATTCATAAATAGCTAGTATTTGTGTGCTGTTATATTCCTGTGATATATAAGATGCATGTTAAGAAAAATGGCCAATATATCTAGAGATCATTGATTAATGCTTACAGAACAATAAAATGAACATCATTGCATTTTCTTTCCTCTAATTTTAGCTACTTGCAGCACTTGTTACTTGTGGCGGACTGAAACTTAAGTATCTCTTTCTAGATATCATTATGGGAATTATCTAAGTGAAACACAGAACCCCAACTCTACCATTGACAGCTTCAATTACACCTTCCAAGAATTACCATCTCAGAAATTCTTTGTAACCCAAAAGCAACAGTTAACACGAATTTAGTAACATCTGCTGTGTAAAATATAATGAAATGGTAAGTCCAACACACACTCTAGAGTCTGTAACATGGATATTAGATATCTATTTGAGCAATGTACCATGACTTGCATCATTAGGTTCGAAATGCTCTCCCACTTGCCAATCCCAGAGACTGCAGTAAGCACTACGAAATCAGGTTTAACACAAGTAATGCAATACACTGAAATAGTTGGAGAATTTTAGACAGTATTCAGTTCTGTGCACAATTGAGGCAGGGTACAACTTCAATCACACAAACTGAAGACAAGTTATAAAATTATTGGTACAGGTTCTATATAGATTTTAAACAAATTTTAGTTGGGCATGTAAGATGGGAATAACCACTGAAACAAACTACCAAAGGCCATTCCAAGGCATTTGGGCCTAAATCATTTCCATCCAACCTAATGCATTAGTGCAACAATTACATCAAAATCAACAGCCCTGAGTACCGAAAGCATCATTGCAACGAGAACGCCCCAATCAGCAAAGCAAAGAACAAATTCAACATGGCAAGCACATAAAAAGAACACCCAAGAACCATCCAACCGATCACCCAATCTACCAAATCGGCACACCAAATCGCCACCATGGCAAGGTTTCTCCATCCTTGGACCGCCAAAACGAGCACGAATCATCGAATCACTGCCCGCCCAAGCAGATTCCAATCTGCCACCCCCATGAAGTTTTCAAGATTCCAAACCGAGGCGAGGAGGTCGGGGCCAAAAGAAGAAAGAAAACGAGGTAACTCGCGAGGAGGTGGGCTGGACGGTGGAGGCGGACGAGTTGCCACGCACGGGCAGAGGTGGGAGAGGAGACAAGCGAGGGTGGCCGACGAGCAAGAGAGACGGCGCGGAGGGGTAAAGGACCATGGCGGCGAGGTAGGCGAGGCCAAAGATGGCGCCGGTTCCCAAATTCTCACACCGAATCACCTCCAAAACCCTAGCAAGTTCACTAAAACCTCATCGAACCCAGCCAATCCAAACGGCAAAGATCACAAACCAACCACACAGCACACACCCACACCGAACCGAGGAGCGGAGCCATGAACGCACGCACTGGCGGAGATCTTCGCCAGAGCTGCCCCACTCGATCATGAGAACAACGCCCTCCTTGGCCTTGTCGCTTGCTTTCGGGCCAACCCTAGGTGAGGACGGAGATTGGGGCTGGTGTGAGACCCCGTTCTGATGAACAGGAACCTCCATGTGATTGTTGTGCTATTCCCTGGATCAGTAGCTAGCACTCACATGTTTACAACAATTAGAATCACAACCACACCACAAATAATTACAGCGGAAACTAATATATAAAGAGAAACTTACAAATAAAGAGATTAGCAGCAAAGAAGCAATATCTTGTAGTTTGCCCAACCGACTCGCAGTAACCGACAAGGTATAAACTCCAGATAGAACACGTCAAGAAGATCCCACAACTCATGCATTTAAAAGAGACTCAAGCCTCGCTAACTCATCCACCTAAAATAATAATTACAAGGGTGAGTACTTTACGACTCAAAGAAGACTTGAGCAAAACCTATAATATATGCAGCCATTTCAAAGGAAAGGCTTCTCAATTACTTTGCATAAAGCTTAAATTGAATTTGTAAATCAAGTTATTTGCAAACGGAATTTATAAGAGCATTTGATTGATATCAAATATGTAAAGCATATGTAACACTCACAGTCCTCCATGACATGAGCGACGATTCAACAAATCCTGAAATCCATCAATGTTAGCCCTTCGACATAAAGCTCAGTTGCAAAACCAATGAAACCAACCCTTTTGAAAATAATAAAACATCTAACATTGGAATGACTTCACCAAGTGCCCATGACCGCGGGCACGGCTAATCGATTAGATTTAAACTCTGCAGAGGTGTACAACTTTACCCACAAGGAATGATCAACCTTTTCGCCAGATCAATTAACACACTTCCTTTGGTGTGTTGGCAAGGAGATCATACAGAGCCGTTACATTATCTAGACATGACTTTGATCCAGCCCGGGACGTTAACCCCCGCCATAGAACTAGAAACACACACCCAAGCCGTGGATCCACGTTCACACCCAACACAACGTTTCTAAACATGGCAGGGCGTACACCGTTGCATGGGTGTAAACCCTTCCAAGCAGACCTGACCGGAATGCCTGTGCTAGCTCCCGCCTACCAATGAACAAAGCCATGTCTAAATAACTTAATAGGCTAAGGCTACCCCATAAATAGCCCTCGTGGTTGCACGGAAATCTCGGATCAATAGCGTCCCATTGCTCGGTCCTTAATCCGACACGGGCGATACTCCACCCTACACTACGTGCAATTCCTTTCGCACATCCAGCTATTGCCAATAATCGCCCGCATCTAATCATAGTTTTATTTTGGGTTTTTAATCAAAGTACCCGCAACCAACAGTGCCATTTTCAATGTTTTCAGGAAACAAGTTTTGATCTGATCATTTGCATAATTGATTCTAAAGCATGGCTAAGCATGATAATATGAACGCATATACCCATGATGACATTAAGTAGTGCCTAACCTTAATCTATGGTTATCAAGGTTCACATGTTCATAATCATCAAAGGAGATTCACGAGACAACAGGTATAACTACCAAATCCACAACATAGCAATTTACATAAAGTAAACGCATAAATTGGTTTAGTAAAACAATGAATTTAAATACTGGGATCAACATGATCAAAGGAAGGTGCTTGCCTTGCTTAATCATTGGTTACGGTGAAGACAAGGTTGCGATTGACGAAGATGATGACGAAAACAAAGAACGTCGGGTTCTACACGTCGCTCAACGGAAAATAAGGCAAATACCAAACTTTAATAAGGGCAAAAGAAGATAGACATAAAATCCAAATAAAGAATCATTGCAGAAAACAGAACAACCAAGAGTTGGATTAAATTATTTCATATTATGGTTTTAGTTGATTAAGCGCCAAAAAGCTAACATCTTGCGTAAAGAATAAAGCATGATTTCCTTTATGGATCAATTATCCTTGTTTTATGAATTTTATAATTATAACTTCAAATACAAGATGCAAAAATTATTTAGATTAGTGAAAGTTAGTTCATTAGTCACTTTGTTGAATGATATGAATGAATAGCCTTTAAATCCATTAATTAACTTCGCATGAAAAAGCATATCCTATAGGCTAGATCCCCTAAGATAGGTTATTAGTTACACATTCAAGGTTTTAGGAAGATTTCGTGATTCAAATATCTAATATACGATTTCTTCATTCTTACCGATTCATATTATAAGGTTCGTAAAACTTAACACTTAAGGTTATTTGGCTATTAGGATTTGTATGCAAAACATGATGAAATATGGTTATTTCTTCACAATAAGATGAGTTATACTTTGTATAACAATCCTAAGATAGTTCCATAAATTTTAGGCTTTGGCTGATACATTATATTCATTGTTGAAAAAGCTAATATGGTATCAAGGTTTACATTACAAGAAATCGAATTGAAAACGTGTAGTGAACAATTATCACTTAAGGTCATTGTACTAGTGAAAACTAACTGAAGAACAGCTTGTAAATAAAATATTTTCATTGAATATAGTAGTACATATCCTATATATCATTTCTACACTATCCCTCATAAAATTCTCATTTAGACGAGCTACTTTGAGAGTTAATGAAAAGGCTTAAATGATCATATTAGATTATGACTAAATAGTTCTTTATCTTTGATTGACTTTGAATAGAATTAGCTTTACGCAAGTTAAATCTACTGATTTAGGCTACTGGCCTTATTTACAAGATATTTAAGAAGGTTCTGGTGATACAAATATAATAGTTACTGATTTCTCATTTGTATTCAAAGTTCATTCATTCATATTACGGACTTAAGCATGGCGACTACTTAGGGTTATTAAGTTAACAAGATTAATATGTAAATCACGATGAAATGAGATTATCTTTTCTTATTAGGGTAGTCTATACTTTGGAGAGCACTGCTGAGCTAATTTCATAAGTTTTAGGATTTTGGGCAAGACCATAAACTCCTCGCTAAAATGGTTTATGCTACACTTAAAGACTATACTATTCAAAATCGGCAAGAAAGGGGAAATGACAGATTAACGATTAAGGGTTTTAAGCTATTTGGATTAATATGCAAACTTTAATGAAATAAAGTTATTTCTTTAGGATATGATAGAATGAATGTTGTACAGTGTTTCTAAACTAGTTTGACTGATTTTGGTATTTAAACGAGTTATTTTATTAATCGATGAAATAGTATAAATGATCTCAACGCGAACACTAAATCGGTCAAGATTCATTTGAAGTTTGTGACTACACTATACATGATAATTTATCCACATTTCAGGCATTAGCAGAATGCAATCCTAGAAATGTTTTAAAGCTATTTTTACATTATTTTGACCTCAACCGCGATAGATCATCTATTCATTTACTGCTGTAATTATCATTTTCTTCTGTTAAAAGAATACCAATTAAGTTTGATTCTAAGTATTTTTATATGGACAAGCCCCTACTGATTTCAGGAACTGCATATAAATTAATTTATTGTTTTATGAGGTATTCTTCTACTATTCTTACTAATGATCATACTAAGGTTTATTAATGGTCACAATGCAATGCATTAAACTTAGTTCAAATATTTAATATCTCTGCATGATTAGGCTTATTAAAATCCCAGAAGCACATATCCATTTATTTTATGATTTTATAAGTTATATTTTTCCATATGTGCAATAATGACCATAATAGTGTGTTTATCCCATTCCTGATTTTAATAATTGTTCTATGATTCAAAAATTGAATGTTCTTGTATATTTGAATTCATCTTGGTCTATTTATCACCTAAAAATTCATTTTATCATGTTATACTTTACTATGCATAGATTTGCATTAAAGACCATCTTATGGTTTTAATCAAAGTTTGATTCAAATAAATATTCTCGCAGCTTCGTAAATTAAGTATTCTTGTACATTTAGATTCTTCTTGATTTTAGATGGTTATACAAATTTATTTTACTGGGATTGAATTAATATTTCAAAAGATATTCAAAGATTAATTATCAGCTAGTTGAAAATAGCTAAGAAAACAAAAATACGGTTTTGAAGTAGTGAATACACATTCCACCTTCACCCTGAAGAGCCTTGGCGCCACTGACTTGTGGGTTCCACTCGGCATAGACAGAGAATAGGGGAAGGAGCTAGGGCTGGCCGACGACGGTGCTCCGGCGATGATCCGGCGAAGGCGACGACACAGGGAGCAAGAACTCGGCGAGGTGAGTCTGGGAGTGTAACCGATTCGGCCGGAGAAGAAGCGGACAGGGGCGCAGCCGAGCTTGGGCGGAGGCCATGGTGGTGACCAGACGGGGAAGACAAACAAGAGCATTAGGGTTTGAATCAGTAGCATTGTGAGCATCAGGGAGTCACAAGGAGTCCATTTTTGAGGTTTACCTGAAGGGAGAAACTCCGATCTGAGCCGCCACCGATGACCGGCCTTGGGGAAGAAGGCGCACGGCAGCAGCACGATTTCCCATGGAGGAAGACGAATATTGTTGGGGGCTTTAGCTTAGTAGAGTGTGGTGATGCTCCAGTTTAAGGGGATTTGGAAATGGTTGGCTGATTCACAAGATTCGCGAGTGGCTTTGAGCTCCAGGGGCTTCGGTTATGGCAAAAATGGGGATGGAGTTCCTGCGCTGGCTTGAGGAGAAAGGAGAAGTGGAGGGGGAAGTGAAGCACTGCCTCTGGTGGTCTCTAAGGTGCAATGTATCTGGTTGAGGGCTTCGGCGTGACATCCTGAGGCTTAAGACTTGGGCTTGCTCTGGCATTGATGGAAGGATCTAGACTGGGGACCCACATGGCACAGGGATGGAGTGGCTGCAACTGGGACCCATATGACAGTGAAAGCAAGAAACCAGCTTAAGGATTGACTCGGGTAAGTGCATTGCTTCTAGTCAAACTGACCACTGTTTCATTTTTAATACTCAGATTGATATTCACATATTTCTATCAGTGCATAATTTGGTTTCTCCACAGATTTGGATTCAGAAAATAATTTATCGCCAAGTCTTATTTTGTTCTTTTAATTTCTCCCATTTCCTTTAATAGTCTTGGCAACACAAAATTCAAGAAATCAATTCAGAAAAACACAAATTCCATAAAACTCAAAAATACTCAAAATGCAAAATTCACATTATAGCATTTCACTAGTTTAACAATTTTCAGGATGTTACAGCTGGGGAGTGGGGGGCGGCGCGAGGAGGCGAGGATGCGCTGTGTAAATGAGAGCGCCCGTGTACGTGTGGAGTGAGAGGTGGTTAGGGGCTGGGGAGTGGGTCCGTGGAAGAACGGACCGTTCACCAACTGCTGCTTTATAATAGTAGAGATACATATCCCGCAAATTACAAATTTGCTTTCATATGTTCTGCTTTTTTAACTAATTATGCTTTCATATGTTCAAGTGAGATAAATTACAATGTTTCTTATGTTTCAGATCGAACTAATAATGGGGAATAAGATAATACCTCGCCGGTTCTATAGTAAAGCCAAGTGAAAATGGTCTTATCACTGCTGGCTTTACTATAGAACCTGCATGATAAATCACTACCGGTTTTATATATAAACCGCAAGGATATCTGTGAGATCATGTGATAAAAAATTGGCTGATTGGTGAAATTGGCATTGCTAAGTGACTTTGGTTATAGCATGTGTGGTGCTTGTGCATGTGCTATGTTGATATGATTATTATGCTGGTGATAGCATGATGGATTTTGTTTGATGCAATGCACTCGTGTGAGTGGTTGCATGGATTAACCTTGAGTCAAGTCGTGGACTTGTGCTCGGACTGGTTGGTGTTTATTCGCAGTGTGTTGCTCGAGGGCTTAACGTGGTCGATGACGGACCGAACTAGGTTCATGGAGGAACCGAGGTTCGGACTAGGTTCAGGGAGGAATTGAGGTCCTGGTGGTCGAGGATGTCATGCGGGACGTTCGGGCTAGAGAACGGTGCACACGAAGGCTGGTTAGTCACGTGAGTGCGGCAGTGGGCCGTGACGCTGCATGTGTGAATTTTGGGTTGTATGCATATATTGGGCCATGTGTATTGGGCCAGGTGGATATGCATACATGTGTTAGGGTTTTGAGGTGTATAAAAACCCTGGAAAACCTAATCAATAAAATTGAGTCTTTTTGCGGCGGCTGGAGTTTTGCTCGGCCGTTTTTATGCGAATTCAGTCCCTGGCGGCAGATTGCTTGTCTTCCCGGCGGCTGGCTCTCCTGGCGATAAAAAAGGTCTTCAGGAGTCTGGCGGATGAAAAGTCCTCGTGGCCATGCGGCGTGAAGAAATTAAAAGCCTTTCGGCTGGCGGCGCTGGACGCTGGATTTCCCACGCTTGGTGATCTTCTGGCGGCTTGGAGAAAGCTTCTGTTCCTGGCGACCGACGGCTGGAGTTTTATTCATTGCGGCCAGGAAGCTTGAGGCGTGCATGGCGATCTGTGTCTAGTAGCAACTAGATAATTTCCTGAGTTGGTTCTCTGTGTGTTGCCGTGCATGCATGCAAGAAGCGGTGACAAATTTGTTGACTAAAAGTTGGGACATGCATGCAACAAAAGGTAAAGCTCCTGGTAAGCTTCTCCTTGGCGTAAGTTCCTTAGCGACTAGTAAAACAAGCCTGGAGATTGTCTCTCTGCGCCTGGTAGATTGATTCATAATTTTATCATAATATTTTTGATTTGATATATTCAAAATCTTGCTAGGGCATCAAGTAATTAATCTGAAAAGTTTCATTAGTTAATTTCTCATATATTCTGATTAATCTCGTAATTAGGGTTAGATTAATTTTCGTTATTATTTGATACAGTCAACTTGCGAAGGTCATAACTCTAGATCCGTATATTCGATTGAGGTGATTCTTGTTGCGTTAGTTTCGGATTTGAATCTAGTTTATATAGTTAAAATTTGACATCAATCCGACGGTTGGATCTTCGGGAATTACGTTTTTAGTAAACGTCTGTTAATCTGTTTTTTGTCGAATCCGAGAGTAATATTTCATAATTAATTTAGGGGGTTTTGTGAGTTAAGAAAATTTTGATTTTAGCTTCCGCGCAATCATTCACCCCCCCTCTGATTGCTATATTGGTGTATATCGATCCTACAAGTGGTATCGAGCAAGGTTTTTCTAATTGATCTTAACCGGTGATTAGAAACCGTAGCGATGGATAGGTATTCGACAAAACCTTGTGTTTTCGATGGTGTTGATTTTCAGTTTTGGAAAGCGAAGATGGAGGCGTACATTCAAGCTCAAGGCTTTGCAATTTGGGAGAAGGTGTACAAGCCATATCAAGTTCCCGAGAATGATCAAGTTAATGAAACCAATCAAGCACAAAGTTGAAGCAAACAGCAGAGAGCACGGAATTTGATCATCCAAGGATTGGGAAGAAACGACTTCGATCAAGTGATCCATCTCAAGTCTGCATATGAGGTATGAAAATCTCTTTGTGATTATCATGAGGGTTCTAACACTGCCAAAGAGGTTCGCCAGATATATATAAGAAAGAATATATGCGATTTGAGATGAAACCCGTGAGTCGCTAGATGATTTCTTTGCACGCTTTAATAAAATTCTTAGCAATTTATGCGTTGTTGGAGTTAGTTTTGATGATGCTGCTAATGCTAGACAATTGCTTGGTGCACTAGACATGTCAATTTGGGAGATGAAAGTTACATCCATTAGAGAATCAACTCGTCATAAGCACACTTACTTTAGATGTTCTTTTCTAAATTAAAAACTCATGAATTGGATGTTCTTGCTAGGAAGAATGATCATAAATCAATTGCATTGACCTCTCAATGTAGCATGTCTCGAATAATGCTTCTTTAAGTTTTGCTTTGTCTTTCGTGGTCTTCACTAACCGATGAACAGATTGAAGAATTTCAAGAAGACTTGGCACTACTCTCTTTTCGCTTTTAATAAAGCTTTGCAGAATGTGAGAATGAGGAAGAGAGTTGGTGGTGGCCTCCAAGATGCTATGAGTGTGGTGATCTCAACCACATTCGCTCAAATTGTCCTAAACTTGCGTGTAAAGCATCAAGGAGGAGAAGGACAATGACAAAAGAAAAGAGAAGAAGAAGTTCTTCCAAGTGATAGAAAGAAGAAGAGCTTCATCAACCGCAAAGTTGTCCATCGGGTCCTTTCCGCTCTTGAACAAGTCAATTTGAGCGATGTGGATTCCGAGAGCAAAGGAAGATGACACAACAACCCAAGCAAGCATGAATTGACAGGTTGTGTCTCATGGCTAGGAGTGATGAAAGCTACACCGAGGACGATCATGACAGCGATTGCAATGAGGTAGAACCTTTCACGATGAATTAACTATTGTCGTTGTTCGCCTTGGAAAATTGCTTGACAAACGCGACAAGAAAATTAAGAAACATGATGTTCTTGTGGAATCTTTGAATGCTGAAATTGCTAGACTTAAATCTTTGATTCCTAATGATGATGCTTGCAAATCATGTGACTTAATTTACAATGAGCTTACTTTGCTTAGGAAAGAACATGTTATCTTGTTAGAGCAAGTTAATGCTGAAAATAAGAAAATGAGAAACTTGTTAAACATGCTAGTTGTTCTACCGTTGATTTGCATGATTCAATTCCATGTTCTAAATGCTCCACACTTGAATTGAAGTTGAATGATGCTAATGGTAGAGTTTCTCAAATAATCAATGATTTGCTCACACATGAGGTTCTTTCATGCTCAACTTGTCGCAAGCAGAAAGGAAAAGTGGACGCTCCATGTAATAATTGTTTAACTCTTTCTAAAGGTTGATTACTTGGAAAAATCTTTAGAACGGTTCACTTCAGAAAGAAAAACCTAAACATGATTTTGGATCAATCAAAAGTCAGTACTCATCACAAAGGTTTAGGTTTTGATTCTTATGCTCATTATAAATCACATGCTCCAACTGTTAGAAGGCACTTGAAAGTGGAAAATTTGAAATTGTTAATCACCCTAAGAAAACTGCTTTCAAGTCTGGCTGGTGTGTTATCTTCTACTTTGGTGAATGCAAATGCTACTGCTTTCTAAAGCTAAATATCATGTTAAGTACACTTGCACTCATTGTGGTAGAGATGGACACTTAGTAGATTTTTGCTTTAGACTAGCCAAACAAAAAAAAGAAAGAAAAGGCTAAGGCTAGGTCTAATTTCAGAAGGCACATTTCACTCCTCATTTTGTGCATAGGGTGGTGCAAACACCTTTTGTTACAAGAAACACGAGAAAGGGGAAATCTGATTTTGTGAACAAGCATACTCGTGTTGTGCCTACTCGTCGTGTGTCTCAGTACTAGATTCTCAAATGCTTTATTTCTAACCCCAGTACCGAGGCCTCGACATCTTCTCGTGCTATGTAGGATTTTCAGGATTGGGTTGTGTAACACCCCGGCACCCCGTGCCCCGAATGTTACACCCTCTAGCACCGCCAATTACAAATCACTATGAATAATTATTCGCAAAGCAAGCTAACAACTAGGAGGTTGTCAAAATTATTAAAAATTTCGGCAGCACCTCCCCTAAAACTAGGACATCCACTCAGCAGACAGAAACAAATGCAATTATATAAAATCATTCTAGCAGGTTCTTAGTTAACCAAACCCACATCCCATAAAAATTAATAACTCCACCACATAAATTATTACAGGACAGGGAACTTATTAAACATAACCGCAAACAACCTTTTACAAGAATTTTGCGCGAGCTAGTAAGAACAGAACTATAATTCATATGATGGCATGGTGATGATGCAAACGTGAATGTGCTACTACCCCCCATCCATGTATGCCGGCTTCAAAACACCTACAAACATTAAATAACAAGCGTGAGTTCAAACTCAGCAAAGTACACGAGAATAATAAACCCAATTTATCGCAAGTAAAACAAGAACTTAACCAAAAGAGCAAGTAATGCAAATAAAACAGTATCCAGACAATAAGCATTCATACCCATTTAAAACAATAACTTGACTATATCAAAATCACCGCAATCAAGTCATCAACTTGGTAATAAACCCATTCCACGCCAAAGAAGCATTACTTATTCTAAATCACAACGCCTCCCGACTCAACTACCCCTTGCTGCAACTCAAATCATTTTCATCAATTCCATTTGAGTTCAAAACTCGACTTCACTCCACGGTATTCATACAACATACTTAACAAGGCAAAAGAAATGCGCTAATTCATCAAATTCAATTCAATTCAATCCCCCCCTTTTTGGGTTGAGTCCACGACCCACCCTTCAATTACCCTAATCACAATCCATATGACAACCATTTACCACAACACTCATTATTAACAATGCGATGCACATGAATGCTCATTGCCATGCACGCATCAGATCGCCGAAAGTGCCCACCCGTCAGTGTGCACCTCACGCCCCTTCCATCCCGTAGATGGAAGGTGCCTACTTATCGTGTCTCGCTCCCATTCACCTCGATGAATGGGACTACGAGGTAGGACTTTCGTGTTCACTACGTAGAACACAGAGGCCCGTGATCAAGATGGGTCGCCTCTTCCATTATGTATGCACAAATGCAATTTTCATGAATGAGATGCACTTTTCATTCAATGCCAACACTAGCATACCATAACCACATACATACACATAGCCAAAATTCTCACATTCATAACCATAAACTTATGGATTTAACTACCAAATTGATATAAAACTAATAAAGACTAATAAAATGCATTATTTAAGATATAATTCACAGAATATGAATAAAGTTATAGAATGTAATCAAGAGTATAAATTTTACATAGTGATATTCTTATACATAGAACAACTAATCATCAATTCATATAACAAACTTGTAATCATATCAAACACACTAAGGTTAATAAATCCTTTAAACTGCCACATACATAAAGAAAAAATGCCTATGAACCTCTAATTAACATTCTAATACAAGTCTTTCTAATAATTACAACAGACTTAAACAATTTTTGAAGTGCTATTAAATAATTGCAAAAGGTTTCAAAGAAGAATTTTGTCAATTACAAACAATTTGTTTCAATTAAAATGCATGACTCTAACAAATACCATATACAGTTTATAAAAATAGATTGATACGCAAAGCAATATCAAAAATCTTATCATGACCCAAGGCATTATCAAACACCTGAGGCAAGCACCAAATAAAACCTAAGCATTCAGCGAAGGACCGCCACCCAGGAGAGCAGAGAAGCTGGGCCAGGAGACTGGAGCGAGAGCAGCCAGTCGCGCGCCAGAGGCAGCGAGCCAGAGGATCAGGGAGCCTGGAAGAGCAGGGAAGCGGAGGCGGAAGGAGGGGAGGAAGGCAGAAGGATGCCCGAAGGGCGAGCCAGGGAGGAGAGGAGGCCAGGAGCCGAATGGAGAACTAAGGCAGGAAGAACCACTGGAAAGGAGAAGAAACAAGAACTCGAAACCAGAAAAAAAGCCAAAAATCTGAGAATTAAAAACCCCGCAAAGTACAAATTCCCAAAACAACGCCAAATTAACCCCCGACATACAATCCAACCAAAATCAACAGACACAGAACCTTAAATAATCAATTCAAAATGCCCAAACCAAAAATAAAGGTAAACATCAATAAAAACAAACAAAGTCAACAAATACAACAAAACTAAAAATACAAACAATGCTAACCAAATCAAACCATATACAAAATCAATCTATAGCAAAAAAACCTCAATAATATAAAATCAACAAAATTCATACATCTTCAAACATCCAACAACAATTTCTATATAGACAACCTCAACCACCAAATCCTAGTGATAAACAACTTACTCCCTCAAATATTCCTTTAAAAATCTACACAATCACAATATTTACAAAGCATTTCCCAAATCTCCAACAATAATTTATAAATCCATTTCAACATACCCAAAACATTTCCTTAATTCCACTAATAACCACTAAATATTCCGTAAAACCACCTAACCAAAATCAATTAAAATCTATAAACATCAACCCAAATTATCCAATAGGAACAACTACAATAATTCCAAAATAATAACTAAATCCACCAAAATCATCTTTAAACTAACATTACACCCAAAATCTAACAAAACCAAGAAATAATCTCTTAATAACTAAAATCCACAACCAAATCACTTAATTCCAAACAAGCAAATTCCACCTTACCAAAAACCAAGAAAACCCTTCCAAAAAAAACCCAAATCTTGAACCAAAAAATCAAATTCAATAAAGCCAAAAACCAATTCAAACCATAAATTAAACCTTCACATCAAATTACCGAAACTCAATAAGAAAACCACTTTGGACCAATTAAAAAAAAACAACTCATTACAAAGAAAACTTAACAAATCAATCAAAAACGATTATTAAAACAACTTGAAACAACATTCTTAACTCAAGCAGACTATCCAACAAACCTAAAATCTTAACAAAGACTTAACTATTACTCTTAACA
The DNA here is from genome assembly GCA_036346375.1 of Guadua angustifolia. NCBI lineage: Eukaryota > Viridiplantae > Streptophyta > Magnoliopsida > Poales > Poaceae > Guadua > Guadua angustifolia. The sequence goes on from JAYEVE010000332.1 coordinate 956,437, forward strand.
TATTATAAACCATCCATATTTTACATTAACTAACAAAATTCATAATCAAAAAACCAATACTCTCAAACAACAATACTCTTTACATCAACACAACTATTTAATTCACACATAACGTTATTTACCTTATCTACAACTAATAAACTTTACATTACTAAATCAATCCTTTCTCAATAACTCAATACACCTATTCCCTATCCACTAATATCTTCATTAACACAAAACATTAATAATCCTACACCTTTCCAATCAAACCTTAATAATATTCATTCTCATCAATATATCATTCTTATAACTTCAATTACCAATTATTAACCAATAATTGCCCTACAAAATCCTAAACTTCATCAACATTACTTAAAATTCACACAATTCACCCTAAATCACACTAGATTCCTCACAACTTAACAATAATCAATCACACTTAACAACTCAATAACCATTTTAAACCTAACACTATATTTAAATCCACAAATTTAGATTAATACCAAAAACATTCCTAGAAACCAAATTCATTAAATTAACTCAATAAAATTAATAACATATAATAATCAACTTAAAACAATAACTTAAAAAACCAAAACATATTGCAAAACCAAACTAGGAATCAAATCCCAACAAACGAAACAACTAACCCAAACAAAACACTTCCAAGAAAACACAACTCGAGAACAAAAATCAAAAACCAAAAACAAATCCATCCAAAAACTTAATCAACAATTAATAATTTTACAAGAATAAAATCAATTTTACCAAACAACAAATACCAAAACAAAATAACAAACAAAACAAACACAAAGAACACAATTTTTTAATCAAACTTATTCAAATAAACAAGCATACCAACTCATCCAATCAATACCCAGATGATTAAAATAGGTTCCCAACACAACACACAAACCCTACAGCAAACAATCCAAACAAACACAATATGACTAAATATCACAAAAATATTCATCCAAACATTCAGTCAAATATACTAAAATTTGCATAATCCAACCCACCCATCATCATTTCAAGTTTTAATTATTAACCACTTAATTAATTTTAAGGATTATTAAGCAACTTAAAGTAATAGAAATATCCATTAATATCAAACCAAAAATTTTCAATTTACTCAATACAACATTAAACAACCGGAACAATCGAAAATTAACACCACCCTAATTAACCCTACACCAATTAAAAATACTCAATAATTATTAAACAACAACAGAGTTTCAAAATATTAAAATTTGAAGACTCCCTAAAAAGAATCAACAGTACAAACAATAATAATAATACATACCTTAGTTAACCAAACCCACACCCATAAAATTAAAACCCACATAAATATTACAGAATATTATTAAACATAACCCAAACAACTTCAAATTTGAGCTAGTAAGAAAAAATTCATATAGGCATGTGTATCAACGTGAATTTATTCCCCCATCCAACGCTTCAAAACACTAAAACTTAAATAACAATCAGTCAAACTCAATATCAAAATAACCCAATTCCAAGTAAAACCAACGAATTTCAACCAAAAAGCAATAATGCAAATAAAACAATACGACATAAGCATTCTACCCATTTAAAACAATACTTGATAATCAAAATCACCCAATCAGTTAAGGTAATAAACCCTCGCCAAAGCTTCATTTAAATCACAGCATTCATATACTCACAAATCATTTTCATCAATCCTTTTAAACCACTTCACCATTTAACATCTAACAGAAAAAAACCTAACATCAAATTCTCAATTCAACCTTATGGTTCCCACCCACCCTTCAATCCAAAGCAACCAATACAACCATTTCCACACACTCATATTAACTCATGCACATAAGTCATACTCCAATGCTTAAGCCACCTGCACCGCCCTTCCACGTAATGAAGTCCTACTTTTCCCCCATTCACCTCGATGAATACTAAAAGACTTTCGTTTCACTACGTGAACATCGCCTCAATGGGCGCTCTTCCATTATGTATGCACAAATGCAATTTTCATGAAGAGATCAACTTTTCATTCAATGCCAACATAGCATACCAAACCACATACATACCATAGCCAAAATTCTCACATTCATAACCATAAACCACACAGACATAAACATAGCCCAATTTCACATTCATAACCATCTACTATTACTCAATTCCATTTCCCAAATGGGGCACAATAAACAATACTACCTACTATCACAATGTCAAGCAAAGGTAAAACTCACGGATTAAGCTTACTAAACCCGAATCAAGCGATTCACGTCCTCAAGGCGTTCACCAAAATAATCAAACTTTCCACAATTAATAAAATTACCTAATAATAAATAACACAAACAATCATTTATGCACACAACTAATATTCTTTACAAAAGCCATTATCGCGACACCAACTGAAACACCAAAACAAGAAGGCAAGACGGTTGTCAAATCACAAACTTAACGAAATTAAAGCATATTATGCAAAGACTCATGTCATACACCAACACCTTGCAAAATACCCTCCAGGCTATGCACAAAAGCTAAACCCTTGAAGCATAAAAAACTAAATAACTAAAATCTACTGGAAGAAGGTTTATTATATACGACAAGTGGTAGAATTTTGCAAAACAATACTTTTTTGATCTGTGATCTTATACATTTTAAAGGGCATTTACAGATCCTTGTGTGTTTAACTGAACCTAATAATAAGCAATCTGAAATCTGACATCTAAAAGCATATCTTAATAAAATGGGGATATTTTATATAAGAAATGCAAATTGAAGAAATATTAAAGTTAATGCAAATTAATCACACATTTCATATATGTTTTATCATGGGGTTAGATACAGCAAATATATCCAACGTCAACTGTCAACCAATTGCAAACAATCAGACCTATTCATGTATCTTACCATTACAGTTAATTAAAATTCTAGCAAATCCACATGGGGAAAAAAGGGAAAAAATGCCTTTGAAACGTAAATTCCTGCATTCAGGTACCCGATCTTACTAGTGCTTCTAACCACCTAAGACCCCTTTTGAAAGGTTGTCAAAGATAAAGAGCCAAAGAGTTCAAAGAGAATTTCTTGTTCAATATTGCCAATTCATGGATTCAAATAGAATGCAGGACTACAGGTACAGGTTTAGCGAGCTTTAACCTCAAAACAGACACTGAAATGGCTCACATCATGAAAAACATTTCAACAACAGAGCATTTCAAAACCCATAGGCAAGTATCCCCCAAAAAAACCAAAGCATTTCCAGGGGAAGGGACGGAACCACTGCAAGAGAGAAGAGATTGCCATCGATCTCTCTTCACCCAAAGCTTTCCCTCTCCAGCCGATCTAGACCCGCTTCGCCAGCCAGAGCAAGCAAGAGGAGGAGGCAAGGACACTTGGAAGGAAGGCCTTGAGGGACAGGAGAGAGGAAGCCGAGCTGATGGAAAGGACTAGGCAGGATGGAGAGCTAATGGGAAGAAAAACCATGGCGAGAAAAGGAAAAAAGGCGCAAAAATCCATAACACACAGGAATTTGACATAAATAGTGAAGATTTCCAAACCTCCGCCTAAAGTTAACCTACCTCCCAAAATAACAACCAATACACCCTTCACATCAATCAAAATTCAACAGAACAAGAATCCCCTTAAGAATCATCGAAAAACAACTAAATAAAACAAACACAAAGCTTAAACTCTTCCAATCAAAATACTAAAAACCCTCTACAAGTAAACCAAAATTCAAATCCAAGACAACAAACATTATAGCTAAATAATCAACTCTAACAAAACTATAAATAAATATGCCAAAATCCAAATCATCTATTACAAACCATAAACTTAACAACTTTTGACACTTAATCCAACACCAATATCCCCTCATAATAGGTAAAACCCATCCGACAAACAATCGATTTAATTGAAACTCATTCCTCTTTCAATATACTCTTACAAAAGTCATTCCACAATACCATAAACATAATTACAATCCAATTTCTTCCACATACCCACACATAATTTTGAATCCTTCACAACTTACCACCCCAAAGGTCATTCCGATAAAATCCACTAAACCAATAATTTGAAATCCTAAAACCAGACCCAAAGTTATCCCCAATAAAATCTACTTAATTACATAAATCACTATTCATATAAGCTAAACAAACCACAGACCATCAAATAATCCTAATTATACCACCCAAAATCTTCTTTTTTACCAAAACCACACTTTCATCTCTCAAAAACGTAAATACACACCAAGGAAATCAATTCTCTTTATAACCAACACATACACTTCCAACTTAACTCCTAGAACAAGAAATACAATCCTTTCCAAAGACCATACATCATAACCCCAAAATTAAAATCTAAATCTTAAGGCCAAACAATCACACTTCTCAACCAAAATTCAGAAAACCGATCAAACACTAATTGCTTTAAACTCGAAACAAAAAAACCCGTACTTACCAATAAAACCCAATTAACAAAAAGCTCAGGAAAACCAAAAAAATCGCTCCTAACCAAACAAATTCTTCTTAAACAAAAGCAAGTTTCAAGAAACCATTCAAATAGTCCCCATAACTATTCCTAATAAAAATTTCCCAAAAACCTCAATCATATTAGTTCATCACATAGAATAAACCAATCCATTTAATACTTAACATAGAAACCACCTTCAACACAAATCTAACAAACACTCAATCACAAGAAACCATTTTACTTTTAACACAACTCATTCAATTAACAAAACTTAACATTTCGTTTCAACCATCGAACATTTATACCCTTCATCTAAACAAATCTTTTTCAACAATTTACTATACAACCTCACTCTTCCAAAAACCCTAATACCTCCTTCAATAATACTTTAAAATATATAACATCTTTCCAATAACTCATTACTTCCAAATTTATTCCCAAAAAATATCATCTTTATCTCCATCGTAGCAATTTATCACACATTTAATACCCTACAATAAACACACTCTCAGTCCTCATCCAATACTTACACAACACCTTATCAAAAATTCAATCAAAATTCTAACTTCACGATTATACTTAGACACAAACTTACTTAAATCAATTCCAATTTAGCCTTTAAAATCAATCAACTTTTTCATTAAATCAACCATTCAATTAATTATGAACCCACAAAATTTAACCTTTTATACCAATTCATTAACAACGGTAACCATCACAAATTAAAAACCACCAATTAACTTTCAAACCAGACAGTCAACCTTTAAAAAACCACGATTAAACATGGAAACAAAACCAATCCTTTGAAACGAATAAGGGAATCAACCTGAATCCAAATCAACAAGAAACAACTTTAACAAATCAATAAACTTAGAGAAAAATAATAAAAACCAAAAAAACAAATCATTCATAAAACTTAGAGACCACACATAAGTTTTCTAAAAATTTAATAATCCAAAAAAGAACAAATACAATATTTTCTCTAAACAACCAGAACAAAGCCAAAAATCCAAACCAACACGGTAAAAGCAACCAAAGTGTTATCAGATTTTCCCTAAATCCAATCGAAAAGAACAACCTCTCAACCCCTAAACACCCACAAGCACAATCAAGATCCAAAGACAAATTTCCAAACACAACAAAAAATCACCGCAAAAACATGAAACTTAATCAAATACATAACAAATCGCCAAGAATCTTTCATGTAAACATTGCACAATTTAAGTAAATTTGGGCCAATCAATTGACATAACTCTCATGTCATGTCAATTTTAAAATTAACACTCTATCAATTTTAAGTATCAACAAACTTTTAAGGAAAACCATCCATTTCAAACCACGCAAATTTTATACTCTAGATACTCACTACATTCAAAACGACCAAGCCGCACATACAACTAACACCGCACTCAAATATTAACCCTCCGCAATTAAAATCACTAAAATTAACAAAGCAACTAAAACTGAGTTGCAAATTATAAAAATCACTCCTAAAATAGAATCCACCAAAATTACAATGCAAATTAATACATACCAACTATTAACAACATCCCAAAATTAATAACCAACAATAAATATTGAGGATATAAACTAACTAATACACCTTTTCAGATTGCAGCAATAACAAAACAACTTATGCATGAGACAAGAATTCATACCATAAACGAAGTACCAAAAACAAAACTAAATAACAAGTATCAAATAACAAACAGTAAAAAAACATATACAATAAAACAACTAACCAAAAGAATAACAATAAGCAAAACAAACAATCAAACCCATTAAAACATACTCAATCAAACATTATCAATCTACCTATAAACCCTTCGCAACATCTTATTCTAAATCCTTAAGTCAAAATCCCTTCTAATAAACATTTTAAATCCATTGATCAAAACACTTCATCGTATTCATAAACACTTTAAGCAAAAAACCATTCATTAACTAATCAATCCAATCCCCCTTGTACCACGACACCTTCATACAATAATCCATTGCACCTCACAATCTAAGCCCTGTGCCTCCGCTCTCTTGAGTGCCACTTTCCCTCCCCCTTCACCCGGATGGAAGGTAGTTCTGTTCTCCATCACCCGGATAGACTCGATAGGACTTTCGTGTTCACCGGGAACAGAGCTCGATGGGTCCCCTCCATTATGTATGCACAAATGCAATTTTCATGAATGAGATCGCTTTTCATTCAATGCCAACACTAGCATACCATAACCACATACATACTAGCCAAAATTCTCACATTCATAACCAAAACACACAGACATAAACATAGCCCAATTTCTCACATTCATAACCATCTAATCTATTACACTCAATTCCATTTCCCAAATGGGGCACAATTAACAATCCCTATACTCTCTACTACCAATGTCAACAAAGTCAAAAACTCACGGATTAAGGCTTACTAGCAACCACTAATCAATAGCGATTCCGCCTCAAGGCGTTCACCAAAATAACTCAAACTTTCCACAATTAATAGAAATTAGCCATGAATAGAAAATAACAACAAACAACTCATTTATGCACACAACTCAATGTACTTGCCTTTTCAGGAAGCGGCCATTCAGCTAAAACCACCAACCCTAGAACAACCCAAGATAGGGCAAGCACGTTGTCACAATCACAAACTACGGAAATTAAAAAGCATGATTATGCAAAGACTGTGTCATACACCAACCTAAAATACCCTTCCTAGCCTATGCACAAAAGCTAAACCCTTGAAGCATAAACTAAATAACTAAATCTACTAGGAAGAAGGTTTATTAGTGATAGCAAGTGGTAGAATTTTTGCTAAAACAATACTTATTTATGACTTTCGTGATGCTGTAATTTATAAGGGCACTTTCTACATGATCCTGGTGATGTGTTTAGAAGAACCTAATAATACAACATCACTACGAATATCTTGGATGCATCTAAAAGCATATCTTGAATAAAATGGGTATTATTTATAAGAATATGACAAGATTCACCTGCCAAGAAATGAATAGAAGGTTATATGCAATAGATGTAATCACGATATTCAATTATAATTTTTTATCATGAGGTTGAGGATACTGGCATGAATATATACCAACGCAAACGAACCTGTCAACGATATTGCAACAACAACTTGTAGTCTATATCAATCGATCCTTATCCATCTACTAGGTTACATATAAGTAATTTGTTAAGACAAATGCCCACATCAGAGATAAACAAGGAGGAAAAATGGCCTTTGAAACCTGTAATTTCCTGATTAAGGGTAACACACAAGATCTTGATCTTATGACTCTTTCAACACTAGCCTTAAGACCCCATTTGGAAAGGTTGCTTGCATTCTAAATAGAAGTATGCCACAGAGTTACAAAGGAAGAATTTTCTTGTTCTAATATCAGCCATATTCATTGGATTATTTCAAATTAAGAATGCTATGGTACTCCTACACAACATATGCATGGTGTTTTGACAGCTTTAACACCTCAAAACTAGTACATCTTGAATCACGACCACAATCATGCAAAAATCATTTCATCTCATGAAACCATAGGCATTTCATCAAACACCATGTGGCAAGCTAATCCCCAAATATAAACCTCAAAGCTATTTCCATGGAGGAAGGAGCGGCTCACCAGGAGAAGCTAGAGAAGCAGTTGCATGTCTCTCTTTACCTCCTGCAGCTGCCTGCCGATCTAGTCTCTCCGCGAGCAAAGAAGTCGGGGAGCGTGGGGAGACAGAACTCGCGAGGAAGGCGAGCGCCGAGGAAGAGCAGCTGGAGGAGGCCTGGATGCGGGAAGTGCGGAGGAGATGGGGAAAGGAGAAGCATGCGGGAGAAAAAAAAAAAGGCAGAACATCTACCACATAGGGAGAGAGGGAGAAAGAGTGGGAAGGAAATTTCCATAACCCCCGCCTAAAGCTTAACCCTAACTCGCAGCCAACCACTCGAGTTACTGCGTCCCAAGCCCAAATTCAGCGAGGATGCAGTTGGTTGAGCGCTTAGGATTGGCTAAATGTAAGATATGCCACTAGAATTTAAAACACACAAAATCTTACTTCTTTGACTATTTAAATAGCTTTAATCCAGTATTAATGGGTAAAAAAATTTCAATCCATTGATCGCTGTAATTGTTACTTAATATGCCTTTCATCTAGAATTTTATATATCATGCTATCTACAAACATACATAAACCACACATTAACAACTCTTTTGATTCATTGTATCCATTAGATAACTTTGTGAATCCTTCGTGTTTTGGAGTTGTTTCACCTTTGTTTCATTACTCTCAATATATCTGATTTTAAGAGTTGTTTAGGGATTTTTAATTTGAATTGACCTTTTATTTGGTTCTTAAAGAAAAAAAAAAAAATAAAAACAAAATTTCTTACAACCATATCTTACCATTACTAAAGTTTGAATTCTTACATAGTAGTTACTATTTTTAAAGAGACACTATTAATCTCAGGTAATTCGCATCTAACCCAAATCAAATATGAAATTATAAAAAAATGTTTAATCAAAAAGTTGATAATTTTTTTAGCTATATTGATGAAAAAACATTCCCAAATTTTTAAAACTTCTAAAGAAATAGAAATTTTACATCCAAAAGAATCTTCAAACTACCCAAATAAAGTGGCCAAATTCAACAAATAAACTAAATCTTAAAAAATCGACATAAAAACCCTAAAACAAAACCTACAAAAATAACAAACATGAACTTAATGCCAACTTCAAAAATCCAACTATGTATAAACCACTTTATTTTACGAACACAAAAAAGACTTTTTAAAAGTGCCCACCCGTCGGTGTGCCCTCACGTCCCTTCCATCCGTAGATGGAAGGTGCCTACTCTTCTTGTCTCGCTCCCATTCACCTCGATGAATGGGACTACGAAATAGGACTTTCGTGTTCACTACGTGTGAACACGAGAGGCCCTGTCGGCATGGGTCGCCTCTTCCATTATGTATGCACAAATGCAATTTTCATGAATGAGATCGACTTTTCATTCAATGCCAACACTAGCATACCATAACCACATACATACACATAGCCAAAATTCTCACATTCATAACCATAAACACACTGAGACATAAACATAGCCCAATTTCTCACATTCATAACCATCTAATCTATTACTTTACACTCAATTCCATTTCCCAAATGGGGCACAATTAAATCTGAGTATCCACGTACCCCATACTCTCTACTCACTGCAATGTCAACAAAGTACAGAAAACTCACGGGATTAAGGCTTACTAGCAACCACTCGAATCAATAGCGATTCACGTCCTCGAAGGGCGTTCACCAAAATAACTCAAACTTTCCACAATTAATAGAAATTAGCCATGAATAGATAAATAACAACAAACAACTCATTTATGCACACAACTCAATGTACTTGCCTTTTACCGAAGCGGAAAAGCGGCGGCCCATTGCAACGCTAGAAACCACCAACCCTAGAAACGGCAACCCAAGATAGGGCAAGGCACGGTTGTCACAATCACAAACTTAACGGAAATTAAAGAAGCATGATTATGCAAAGACTCGATGTCATACACCATGACCCTTTGCAAAATACCCTTCCTAGGCGCTATGCACAAAAGCTAAACCCTTGAAGCATAAACAGCACTAAATAACTAAAAATCTACTAGGAAGAAGGTTTATTAGTGATCGCACGACAAGTGGTAGAATTTTGTGCTAAAACAATACTTATTTATGACTTCTCGTGATCTGCTAAGTGACATTTTTATAAGGGCACTTTCTACATGATCCTACGGTGATGTGTTTAGAAGCGAGAACCTAATAATAGCAAGCATCACTACGAATATCTTGGATCGCATCTAAAAGCATATCTTGAATAAAATGGGTCGATTATTTATAAGAATATGACAAGATTCACCTTGCCAAGAAATGAATAGAAGGTTATATGCAATAGATGTAATCACACGATATTCAATTATAATTTTCTTTTTATCATGAGGGTTGAGGATACTCGTGCATGAATATATACCAAGCGTCAAATCGATACCTCGTTCAACCGATATTGCAACAACAACATTGTAGTCTATATCAATCGGTATCCTTATCCATCTACTAGGTTACATATAAGTAATTTGTTAAGACAAATGCCCACATGCAGCAGAGATAAACAAGGAGGAAAAAAAATGGCCTTTGAAACCTGCTATAATTTTCCTTCATAGATTTCAAGGGTAACACACCAAGATCTTGATCTTAGTCGCACTCTTTCTAACACTAGCCTTAAGACCCCGACTTTTGGAAAGGTTGCTTGCATTCTAAATAGAAGTATGCCACAAAGAGTTACAAAGGAAGAATTTTCTTGTTCTACATATCATTGCCATATTCATTGGATTATTTCAAATTAAGAATGCTATGGTACTCCTACACAACATGATTGCATGGTGTTTTGAGCAGGCTTTAACACCTCAAAACTAGTACATCTTGAATCCTTTGGACCTGACACAATCATGCAAAAATCATTTCATCTCATGAAACCCACTAGGCATTTCATCAAACACCATGTAGGCAAGCTAATCCCCCAAATATAAACCTCAAAGCTATTTCCATGGAGGAAGGGGAGAGCTGGGGCTCACCGACTGCAAGGAGGAAGCTAGAGGAAAGCAGTCTTGCCATCGATTCTTCTTCTTTGCTACCTCCATTTGCCAGCTGCTGCCCTCTCTTGCCTTGATTCTTGGAGCTCTGCCTCTCTGCCGCCGAGCCAAGAGAAGTCCGGGAGGGGCGGTGGGGTCGGCAGAGGCGAGGCAACAGAACCTTCGCCGGAAGGAGAGGAGGCTTGAGGAGCCTGACCAGGGAGGAGAGGAGGCGAGGGGCAGCTCAGTGGGAGGAGAGGCGCAGGATGCCTGGGGAAGTCGGCGGGGAGGCTAGATGGGGAGAAGGAAGAAGCATCAGCGGGGTGGGGAGAAAAGAAAAAAGCGGCGCCCAAGAACATCTCGACCACACACTAGGAGGAGAGAGAGCGGGAGAAAAGTAGGTGGGAAGGAAATTTCCATAAAACCCTCCACGCCTAAAGCTTTAACCCTAACCCTCCAGACAGACCAACCACTCCCGAGATTACCGCCTGACGCCCCAGTCACTGCAAAGCCCAAAAATTCAAAGCGAGGATGCACAGTATGACAGGTTGGAGAACAGAAGCTTAGTGGATCTTGGTCTTTTGCAAGATGGGGTCAAGACTTGGATGATTCTCACCCTTGAGATAGTTTTCAAGAAGCACATGCAATAATTCTTCATCTTCTTTGTGAGCTATTTTTACACACTCATGTCTTTTACATTCACAGATATTTAATTGTGGCATGAGATGAAAAGATTGTTCATATGCTCATTTGTATCCCCTGGCTTGTTCAATATTGTTATATCTTATATCATGCCTTTCATGCTTAGAATTTTTATTATGATTCATGCTTATTCTTAACCGAACATATCATGATAACTCAAGCACATGTATATCATCATCTCCTCTCTGTTGATTTCATTGGTTATCCATTTGAGGGAGTTAATGCTTTTGGTGAAAGTCTCTTTCGGTTGTTTTTGGGGAGGTTTGTTCTTTCAGCCTTTTGTTTTCAATTTAATCTCTTCAAGTGATATTCTATAGAAGTTTTTTAAAGATGGTTGTTTTGAGGGGGAGTTTTTGAAGTTTTTGTAATATTGTGTAACATGCTTTTTATTTTGTGTGTTTCTTAAATGAAAAAACAAAAAAATGAAAAACAATAAAAAGGTACTGAGCATTGTAGAACATACACATATGTCATTTGAAGCCATGTTTATGCTACAAGGTCTTTTGCAACTTTCTGTTTATACATATATGGTGTAGTTTATGTCATGATTTTTTAAATAGAATGACAACTTGAATTAAATCTTGTCATGGTTGAACTTTCTTGGCTATCTTAATCCTGCTCAAAAAGTGCTAAATATGAAAGTTAAGTGCTAAAGCTAAAAGAGTGATTGTTGATAAATGCAAGAACAAGGTTATGTACTATCGCACTTCTTCTTTCTGAGGCCTTATCATTGCACTTTGATATGAACTTGGAAGAGATTGTGTATGACCGAAACCATGAAACCTTAAGCTTGTGATTGCTTGGTATGGTTGAAAAGTAAGGTGATGGTGCATGTAATTCCTTGCAATTGTTATTGTTGCAATCAAAGTAATGAATCAGTTTTTCAAAGCACAAATAAAGTGCACAAAAATTCAATGTTTTCGGTTTTTAAGATTGTTGAGAAAGGAGATCATGCCATGCAAAAAATTGTTAATAGTACTTGATTTCTAGTTATGCTTACTCTACATTGTTTATGTGTAGATTTGAGGGTGCAAGTCTGTTGATAGCATGACTTGGTGATCAAGTTGTTACATTTGTGCATGATTCATAATGCTTAGTACATAAAAAAGGAAAACAACAACATAAAGGGAGAAGTTTCTCTTTTGTTCTCTTTTGCATTCTTGATGAATCCATTGTCAAAGGGGGAGAAATTTTGGAATCAAAGGGAGAAATTTTTTTGTTACACATTGCACATTCACACACACATTTCTTCTTTCTGTTAGGGGGAGTTTCTCTTGTCATTGGGGAGATTTCTTTTTAGATAAGGGGAGATTTTGTTTCTTCTTTGTAGGGGGAGATTTTCTCTCTTTGTCTTTTGGTCACCTTGTTGGTCTTTTTGTTTTTTAAACAAAATTTCTTACATATGTTCTTGTGAGGTGAATGCCAATGTTCAGGTCCAAACGGTGTTGCCAATGTTTTCATCAAGGGGGAGATTGTGAGATCATGTGATGAAAAATTGGCTGATTGGTGAAATTGGCATTGCTAAGTGACTTTGGTTATAGCATGTGTGGTGCTTGTGCATGTGCTATGTTGATATGATTATTATGCTTTGGTGATAGCATGATGGATTTTGTTTGATGCAATGCACTCGTGTGAGTGGTTGCATGGATTAACCTTGAGTCAAGTCGTGGACTTGTGCTCGGGTGGTTAGTGTTTATTAGGTGTGCGAGTGTTGCTCGAGGCGACGTAGTCGATGACGGGACGGAACTAGGTTCATGGAGGCGAGGTTCGGGACTAGGTTCGAGGAGGAATTGAGGTCTGGTGGTCGAGGATGTCATGCGGGGCGTTCGGGCTAGAGAACGGTGCACGAAGGCTGGTTAGTCACGTGAGTGCGGCGGAGTGGGCGTCTGGCGTGCATGTGTGAATTTTGGGTTGTATGCATATATTGGGCCATGTGTATTGGGCCGGTGGATATGCATACATGTGTTAGGGTTTTGAGGTGTATAAAACCACGAAAACCTAATCAATAAAATTGAGTCTTTTTGCGGTACTGGAGTTTTGCTCGGCCGTTTTATCTGAATTGAGTCCTGGCGGCAGATTGCTTGTCTTCCGTGGTGGCTCTCTGGCGATAAAAAGGTCTTGAGAGTCTGGCGGATGAAAAGTCCTCGTGGCTGTCTTGGCGTGAAGAAATTAAAAGCCTTTAATTTGGCGGCTGGACGCTGGATTTCCACGCTTGGTGATCTTCTGGCGGCTTGGAGAAAGCTTCTGTTCCTGGCGACCGGCGGCTGGAGTTTTATTCATTGCGGCCAGGAAGCTTGAGGCGTGCATGGCGATCTGTGTCTAGTAGCAACTAGATAATTTCCTGAGTTGGTTCTCCGTGTGTTGCCGTGCATGCATGCAAGAAGCGGTGACAAATTTGTTGACTAAAAGTTGGGACATGCATGCAACAAAAGGTAAAGCTCCTGGTAAGCTTCTCCTTGGCGTAAGTTCCTTAGCGACTAGTAAAACAAGCCTGGAGATTGTCTCTCTGCGTCTGGTAGATTGATTCATAATTTTATCATAATATTTTTGATTTGATATATTCAAAATCTTGCTAGGGCATCAAGTAATTAATCTGAAAAGTTTCATTAGTTAATTTCTCATATATTCTGATTAATCTCGTAATTAGGGTTAGATTAATTTTCGTTATTATTTGATACAGTCAACTTGCGAAGGTCATAACTCTAGATCCGTATATTCGATTGAGGTGATTCTTGTTGCGTTAGTTTCGGATTTGAATCTAGTTTATATAGTTAAAATTTGACATCAATCCGACGGTTGGATCTTCGGGAATTACGTTTTTAGTAAACGTCTGTTAATCTGTTTTTTGTCGAATCCGAGAGTAATATTTCATAATTAATTTAGGGGGTTTTGTGAGTTAAGAAAATTTTGATTTTAGCTTCCGCGCAATCATTCACCCCCCCTCTGATTGTTATATTGGTGTATATCGATCCTACAATATCTTCTTATCACTGCCGGTTCTCTATTAAACCAGCAATGATATTGCCTCCATTCCTGCGGGAAATTTATACTATTCTTATCACTGCCGATTGAAGTTAGAACCGGAAGTGATAATATTATCCTTGTCGATTGAAGTTAGAACCGGCGGTGATAATATTTATCCTTGCCGCTCATACCTACCGGCGATGTGAAATCATGGATGAGGCGGTTTGTAGTAGTGATACATCGTGCACACCAACTAATAAAAGTCACGAAAACTACGAAAAAATTTGTAGATGTACTTCATAGATTACTCTACCTATGTATAAAATTGTGAGTTCAAATTCAATACATATAAGGACTTACAAAAAAGAAAATCTGAATTTTCTTTTTTTGTAAGTCTGATATGTATTGAATTTGAACCTAATTATACATGTAAATAATCTATGAAGTACATCTAAATTAATTATCCTTGCCGATTCGTTGAGAATTAAAGCGGTGATATACACGAATCATTGTCGGTTCTTTCAGTATAAGTCGGCAGAAATATACATATATCACTGCCGGATTCTAGTTTGAACCGGCGAGATAATCGAGTATCCTTGCGGGTTCTAGTATAAACCGGCAGAGATAGTCGAGTATCCTTGCGGTTGTACAATGAACCAGCGGTGATATCTATTATCACTTGCCGGTTCGTGAGCGGCGGTGATAACCCGATATCCTTGCCGACCAATCACGCGGCTCCTATAACTAGCAGTAATGGCGTGGACGAGCTGGCAGTGATGACCTATTCTGTAGTAGTGAATTTCCACCTATTTCCCCCAAGATTCCAGTTAATCTCGGTGACACCCCTCTCCAACAGCCGGTTTTTCCTATAGCTACAGGACACAATTTGTGTGATGGATGTTGAAGCCAATATCGATGTGTGATGTTGTTTATCTTGCAATGGCCCTGTATTTTTTGACAGTATTGGAAGCCCTCGAGCTTATGGTGGATTGAGTGTAACACCCCGTCTCCCCTACGGAGACCGGAATGCTACTAACACCCAGATTCTACAAAAATTTCGGCAGCACCTCCCCTAAAACTAGGACATCCACTCAGCAGACAGAAGATAGCATTTAACATAACAATATCATAAGCAATTAAAGGAACCGACCAAGCACAAACATGGGTCATGGTATCAACCAATCCCCATGACCCCAAGCAAGCACAAAAATAACTCCCACAAATTAATTATTACAAAACATGAGCTCATTAAGTTTGAAAGCACAAGGCTAAAATGAAACTATGGTGATAAGCCGTGACGTGCTACTACTCCCATCCCAGCATGCCGACTCCAGGGATCCTACACACATTTACAAAAAGGAAACGTGAGTCGAAGACTCAGCAAGTACAACAAAGTAGCAATAACAATATCAATTAACATGTGTAAATCATAAACATGTCCATATTTTGGAATACTAAATTAACACGTATATCAAAAGAAAAAAATCACTTTTAGTTACCTCATCAACTAACTTGTTCACGGATTTCACATACCTCATTAGACCACATTAAACGAATCCACGACCCAATCCATTCTTAATCCTGTAATTTACCCTCAACCCAAAGGTCATTTGCTGCCATTCACCATTAGCTTACCATGCAATGCATCCAACAAAACATATACAAGGAATTTGGCACGCAACTTATTTAAACAATTTCGGGGGAGTTACCTCCACACCTTACCATTCACCACAAGAGCCATTAAGTTATGTACAAAAGCTGAAATATACAACACACAGACATAAAAATACAAACTCTGCATAATGCATCACACAGACAGGAAAGTACAGAATCTGAATAATACATCACACAGACATGAAAAATACAAACTCTGCATAATCCATCACACTCCTACAATCATGTAATGTGCTCAAACCATTTTCATCGACTTTATTCGAGTTCAAAACTCAAATTTCACTCCACGATATTCATACAACATAATTAGCAAAGCAAAGAAAAGAAATGCACTAATTCATCAATTCAAATCAATTTCCCCTGTTTGGGTTGAATCCACGACTCGATCTCCAATTACCATAATCACCGTCCATATGACACACCTTTTACCATAACACTCATTATTAAAGATGCACTGCACATGAATGCTCATTTCCATACACGCGTGCAGTCTTGCTGAAAGTGCCCACCCGTCGGTGTGCACCCTCCGTCCCTTCCATCCCGTAGATGGAAGGTGCCTACTCTTCTTGTCTCGCTCCCATTCACCTCGATGAATGGGACTACGAAATAGGACTTTCGTGTTCACTACGTGTGAACACAGAGCCCCATCGAATGGGTCGCCTCTTCCATCATGAATGCACAAATGCAATTAACATAGACCAATTTGCAAACTACATTCACTTCTCACATTTGCATAGCCATAGCTAGATACATAAACATCAGCCACTCCTCACATCCATAAATTACCATTCACATCCTCAACACTCATAATCCCATTTGCAACACTCAATAATCACATTCTCAACACTCGTAATTACCTCCTCAACATTCATATTCATACTCACATCACCATTACTCGAGTAATTACTAATTCCATCTATCTTGATCAAAAATCAATCCATTTTAGCAATCCAATTCCATACTTTCGGTATTCCACTAGCCTATCAAACTAGTGAGCGTAAATATGAAAGTAAGATTTAGCAAGACGTCATCACGGCATCTAGGCGGAATTCATTAAGCAGCGCTCATAGCATTCAATCCAGGGATGCAGCAAAATTTCATGATGGCAATGCATATAAAGTTCATCAAACAAATCATAACACGTTCAAACAACGATACACTTGCATCAGATTACTTACCCCTTTTATCAAAAGATAATTAGCTTACTAGACATGCTTATAAACACGAATGCAACCATAGGGTAAGCATATATATAACACAAGCAATGAACTAAACACCCTATAAGAGATATACGGGTTGCACTTGCATATAAACTCGTTTTAAATAAAAGCATAACCGATTAGCCATTCACATTCATCATATCGCATGCAGAATCAAACATGACAATAGTAAAGCAATACATGGATAACTGTATTATTATAAAACCTAGTGGCCACCTAAGCCACAACCGATACAATGCACTTGCCTTTCTGAAGCGAAAAGCGGAGTGGCATGCGGTTGAGGCCACTCAAACAGAACCTTCCACGCAATTAAAACAGTATTCATCCAACTCAAATTCATACACACTCGGTACAAGCGACAGAAGAAAACAACTCTACGTATTCACATCTACAATCGAAACCAAAACATCCCTCATAACCACTTAAATGCATGCACAACAAACCAGGGGCAACACACCACAATTTGGAAATGGGACCTGAATTTTCAATTCATGCAGTAGTATAAATCTTATATATAAGGTATAAAAGCTACATCCTGTAGGGCAAAGCAATGAAGTTGGCAAACCCATAGAAGAAATGCAAATTTGATGTCTCCCATAATTTCATCTCATGAAATCAAGTTAATAAAGCATACTACACCTCACTTTCAAAATATATGCATATACTTCTATAGATCACATTGCAGGAGGATAGACTTAGATGACCGTGCATAAATGAATTCTAGAGCACACACATGAATTATCGAAATCGAAGCCACGAGAAGAAACAACTCTTGATTAATTTCACTCTCATCTATCATCATAAAACTTTCATCTTACACATCTATACCTTTGCACCTGCTTCAAACATGCCAATACATGAGATCTAATGCTAATTACCTCAATCTCACAATTTAATGGGAATCGAGGTCACAAGCATAACCAGCAGATAGCTCAAAAATGATGAAAGCTATCAATTCATAAACATTGAATAAACAGATTTCTAGCATATCTAACCAAATGCATAAGAACTAGGATCGAGAATCACAAGAAAATTCCTTACGGAATATCCTATACACATAAATCTTGGAATAACATTCCACAAACACCGAAGACGATTATCACCTCAAGTACTCGCTACTTGAATTTCACCAACTAATCAAGATAATATATGCACAAACACATTCAACAACCCTAAACCTTCTAGGCATTATCACAAACACCTCACATGCATGCCAAAATCCCCAAGAACAAGGTATACCTCAATCTCACACCCATGGAGAAAGAGGAGATGGGGGCATGGCATTGGAGGGAGGGCTGCGCCCTGGAGGGCAGCGTCGGGGAAGAGCCGGCGGCCGGCTGAGGGGTCGGGAGGAGCTCATTGGGAGAGTGCACGGTGGGAGCAGCAGAGGAGGAGAAAGTGCGCCACCGAGTCAGTGAGGAGAGCTCGGGCGGCGCGAAGAGCAACAACGCCGAGGAAGAACGGCGCCAGGCAAGAACGCCAGGAAGAACGGCGCCCGGAGGAGGCGCATGGCACCGGGGAAAGACCGGAGATCGGCGGGGAGAGGCGCGAGGAGTTGATAGGGGATGGGGAAAAGATCGGTATCTTTGGGAAAAGGAGCCCCCAAAATCATTCTCGACCACAAAGCAGGAAGAGAGAGAGAAATTAGGAGGAAATAAATGAAGACCCTCCAAATAGTCAAAATCAACTTTAAACCCTTAAGCGAACCAATTAATTTAATCATTGGCGCGAAATGACAGATCTTGATGTAATCTGACAAAATGTTCTACGAGTTTGTGGCCTTTAGAATTGTTGGGTAGTGTTATTTACATTTCCCCCTAGCCTTTTGATTATTAGCCCCCAATTGATGGAGTATAAAGGAAGATAGCATTCAGAGAAACCTAATTGAGAAAAAAAGAACATCTCGGCCGCCTTTGTCTTTGCGCCGTCGTCGCCTCCCGGCCGCTGTGAGCCTCCCGGCCGCGCCTTGCTCCTCGGCGCGCCCTGCTCCTCCGGCCCGTCGCCCGCCCGCCGCGTCGCCTCGCGCCTCGCCTCGCGCCGCCGCTCCTCCTCACAACCGCCCGTGCTCGGTGCCGTCCGCGCCTCGGCCGTCTTGCCTTGAAACATCGCCCAGCCACCTCGGTGCCTCGGTCTCCCCTACTTTGGTGCCGCCCTCGCGCCCTCCCTGCCTTGCGCCGAGCCGCCCGGGCAGCGTCGCGTGCCTCGGCTCAGCGCCGCCCGGCGTGTCCGGCGCCTCCCGACCATCATTGCCTCCGTGCGGTGCCCCCAAGCCATGACCTCCTCCCCACCTCCCTCTTCTCTCGGGAAAATTACTTTGAGGTATATTAGCTTAGCTTTTCCTTTGCGCACTGGTGTTTGATGAAATGCTTAGTTAGGGTTTCTTGGGACTATGTTGGATCGTGGAGCGATAATTGCTTGTAGGCGTTCCTTGTTTAGAAACCAACGACATTAGGATGAGATATGGTATAAATAATGCTAGTCTGGTGGCATAGGTGCAGGTTTCCTCATAATTAAAAACGTAAAACATTTTGATGTTCTTGTTTAGTTTATCTCACCATATGAGCTAAACATATTGCTTCCTAAGCATATGCATATTGGTATGGTTGGTTTGTTTTGTGCAAAGGATGTTTCCCTTACTAATAATGTTAGCTCAACTAGTACAATTATGAATAAAGATCTGAAATATTTTTTTAGGGCCTTATATGACATTGTGGTCAATCCTAGACATAGATTAAAAAAAATCAATTCATTTACCAACCTCTTGCTGCCTACATGATAAATTGAAGAATGCCTATGTCGATATTAGTTGAGATATGCAAGGGCGCTTGTGTTTTGCATTCTTTTGTGCTTGCATGGCATAAGGCCGAAGTTATGCATGCCTTTGAGATTATGAGGCATAGACATATATATAGATGTTCGGAATTTAGAGCGAAGAAATGCATATATATATTATTGTGTTCTGCATTAATATGTGGTTAGGATTGTAGGATTCAGAATCCAACTCATATGTATAGATGTTTTGCTCCAATGATGATTAGGTTAGGAATTGTGTGTATCCTTTGTTTGTTCATTGAGGCAATGAAAAAGGTTCGGGTTGCTTTCTGCAATGGTTAATCTGTCTTTTGGGTAGTTGTTTGCAAAATCTTAAGTAGAAACCATAACTCTTAAAACATTATGAGCACAACCTGAATTCTGCTTGATTGAAAGTTCAAGTCTTAATTCAGATTGTAGGGTATCTCTTTTATGTCTAGTCTGTTTGTGCATGTAGTTCGATGAATGTGACAATCGTGTCTTGCCCTATTTTGGGTTCTTTGTTCTCTAGGGTTGGTGGTTTCTAGCTATTTGCATTGGGCCGTCGGTTTCTCATGGAGGTTAAAGGCAAGTACATCGAGTGTGTGTTAATTGAGTTGTTCATTGTTATTTATTTAGCTGTTCATGGCTAATTTCTATTGATTTTCGCAAGTATGAGTTATATTGGTGATCGTCCCTTCGAGGGCGTGATTAACTATTGAGTTCGAGTGGTCCTAGTAAGCCTTAATCTGGTAAGTTCACTGTACCTTTGTTAATATTCTTTGTGAGTAGCGAGTATGGGGTATGTGGGTACTTTCGTATAATTGTCCCCATCTGGGAAATGGAATTGAGTATGTGTGCGAATAGATTAGATGGTTATGAATGTGAGAATTTGGGCTATGTTGTGTATGTGTGAAGTTATGGTTATGAATGTGAGAATTGGCTATGTGTGTGTATGTGGATATGGTATGTTTGTGTATGCATTGAATGAAAAGTTGCATTTCATTCATAAAAATTGCATTTGTGCATTCATAATGGAAGAGGCGACCCATGCTGATGCGGGCCTCTGTGTTCACACGTAGTGAACACGAAAGTCCTACCTCGTAGTCCCATTCATCGAGGTGAATGGGAGCGAGACAGTAAGAGTAGGCACCTTCCATCTACGGGATGGAAGGGACGTGAGGGTGCACACCGACGGGTGAGCCTTGGCGATCAACGACGTGCATGGAAATGAGCATTCATGTGCATTGCATCTTTCATAATGAGTGTTATGGTAAATGGTGTGTCATGTGGCGGTGATTATGGTAATTGGAGGTCGAGTCGTGGATTCAACCCAAATAGGGAGATTGAATTGAACTTGATGGATTAGCGCATTTCCCTGTTTTGCTAAGTATGTTGGATGAATATCGGAGAGTGTAGTTGAATTATGAACTCAAATAAAAATGGATGAAAATGAATTGAGTTACAACAAGGGGTGGTTGAGTCGGGAGACGTTGTAGCTTAGAGTCAAGTGTTACCTCTTTGGCGTTGAGTGGTTTTATCATTAAGCTGATGAATTGATTGCGGTAATTTTTGGTATGGTTGAGTTATTGTTTTAAATGGATATAAATGCGTCTTGTCCGAGTGTTGTTACATTTGTATTACTAGCTCTTATAGTCAAACTCTTGCTTTACTTCTGATAGATTGGAATTGTTATTCTCGTGTACTTTGCTGAGTTTGAACTCACGCTTGTTGTTTAATGATTGTAGGTTTTGAAGCAGGCATGCATGGATGGGAGTAGTAGCACGTACACGACTCCGGTCATCACCACCGCATTTAATTAATTTGTAAAGCCTAGTTGTAAATAATGGTGTTGTAATGTGTTGCTCGTCGTGCTGGAGTTGTTAATTTCTTTTTGGTTGTGTGATTAATTATCTAAGGACCTGCTAGATGGTTTGATTCTATTTTAAGTGTTTGATATATTATATAACTGCTATTGCTCTTTTGTCTGCTGAGTGGATGTCCTAGTTTTAGGGGAGGTGCTGCCGAAATTTTGCAAATTTCGGTGGCTTAGTTTTAAACCAGTTTTAAGAGTCAGAGGTTAATTCCTGTCTTTTCTCTAGAGGTGACATTAGTTATTCAAAGTGTTGGTAGCATCCGTGGCGTGTTTAGCGCCGGGGTGTTACAGCCAGGATAAACAATCTTGCCGTAAAACTATACGGCTCGGAGAAAACAACCATTCCGATAAGTTTTCACGAAAAAAACCCAAAACCTTTTATAGAATTAATAACCGCGCGACGGCTGATCCTTGAATTAAAAAGGTGAGGAAAAACAAATCTAGCGAAAAAAACCCAGGCAAAGAAGATTTGCAGTATTACATTGAGGACTAGTTATAAGTGCTGCAACAGGTGGAAGGATAAAAGCAGCTTCAAGCATAGAGTCAGCCAGCTCTGGTTAAGCTCCACACGAGGAGGATGATACGTACGATCCTCGTAGCAACGGACATTATTTTGACTACTGCTCCACTTCGAGCCTACTATTCCATCCCAACTCAGACAACCTTCTTTTACCTAGGTTGATGATTTAATCTAGAATCATTTCTTTGTCGTTCATCTAAGAACGGCTCCAGTTTTCTCCTAGATACGATATGCATCATGCATCTACTGGCTAGCCGGCCTCGCTACAACTAGCTGACAACAATAGCAGCAACGCCAGTGCGGCAGTAGCACTGCTCCCATCTGCTAGTGAGCTGTCTACCTCAACATGTGTTGCTAACACACTCGTGGTGCTCGGCACTTCCCTACTGAGCTAGGGGTGCATAGCAGCAAACCTGCCACGGTGGGCCCACTAGCTACCACCGTGGTCAGCTGGATTGCTGCGGCCCAGCCATCTATCACGATACACGGGTGCGGAAGGTAACACGTGTCATCGTACAGTACTTCTGTAGTTAGAAAAAGGGTTATTTTTTGTAATTTTATTCACATGGGCCAGATTTTAAAAAAACAATTGGGCTATTTACATGCTGTCTTCGAAGTTTTCTCCAACCTACTTTTGTGCACAACGGAGAAGTTTCAAAACTAGCGAGATTTTGGAAAGCTCGGCCAAGATCTCGAATTTCAGCTGGAGGCGAGATTCAAAATCTCGGCCGGATAAAAAAAATTGCTACAGTATTTTTGAAAATTTCAGCAAGGTTTCGCCAAATCTCACCGAAATCTCTGGTTTTTAATTGAAATTTGACTTTTTTGACCTTATTTGACCAGATTTAGCTCAATAACTCTTAAGAAAGTTATCTTTCATGAAAATTTGTTGAAAAACCAAAAATTTGAGACGCCTTATAATTTTGAAAAAATATTGTTAGATTTTTATAAAATTATACAAGCTTAATCATACTCTCAAACATTTATGTTACTATATTAAGAAGTGTAGAATCATACATAAAAATTTTCAAAAGAATTTAACTTCATTTGTTATCTTTAACAAATCAAAAACAGAATAAACATAACTAAGACAGTAACTTTGTCAGAATTTTATAAATTTTCTCGAGTGTGATTATGATCCAAAATTTTTATGAGAGCTTAAGAATTTTCTCAGAATCCTTTTATAAATTTTTTAAACTTTTTAAACTTTTTTGTTTTCTCAATCAAATCTATGGACGCATTGAACTTCATTTGTTATCTTAAAAAAACACTAGGAACACAAATAGTATATAGTACCATGGTAAGAATTTTATAAATTCACTGGTGTGTGATCATGATATAAAATTTTTATAAGAGATTAAGAATTTCCTCAGAACCCTTTTATATAATTTTCAAAAATTTTAACCCTTTTTTGGTTGCTCAATCAAATCTATCCATTAATCATCAGGCTTTAATCAGAACAGTAGCGTTGTCATATTGTTTTTAAAATTCCTTAGACTTGATCATCATATGAAAATTTTATGAAAACATTAGTGATGCCTCAAGATGATCCAAAAAATTTTTAAAAAAATTTCTAATGTGGTTTGAACCATTTTTCATTCAGTTGAAATTTATTAGTCAGCCTTCAATAGCACTTTCCTAAGTTTTTAAAATTCCTTAGGCTTAATCACCATCTAAAAATTTTATGAAAACATTATTTATTTGTCAGGACCACCCAATTTTTTAAAAAAATGTTCTAACTTGGTTTGTGCTATTTTTCATTCGGTTAAAATTTTGTCAGTCAGCCTTTATCAGGACTGTAGCAATGTTAGAATTTTTAAAATTTACCTAGGCTTGATCATCATCTAAAATTTTTATGAGAACATTAGTGATGTTTCAAGACCATCCAAATTTTTTTCAAAATTTCTAATATCATTTCAATCATTTTTCGCTTGGTTGATGATGCGGTCTGTGACTAGAGAGTTGTCTTGATAGTGAGTCACGCAAAAGCGAATTGGGCCATCTGGCGTGATATGTGTGAGTTTTGGACTGTGTGCATGTATTGGGTCATGTATGTAATTGGGTTGGGGCATCTACAACGAATTGCATAGGAAAGCGGCAGCGCAGCGCATGAGAAAAACAGAGAAGAGGAGAAAGATTAAGGAAAATTTTAGGAAATTATTTAAGGTATGTGCTTTTATGTAAAAGGATCTATATACATTTCCTTGAGGAAAATTAGTGACTATAGATTCCAATCTACTAATTATTATTTACATACAATTACTTTCTAGCATGCATGTTTAGTCTAGTTTGCTTTCATGGTATTAGATTATTTATCCTAAATTTATTCTTCCAGTTTGGTCATTATTTTATTAATTTTCAGAATTAACAAAATTTAAAAAATACTTTTAGATGTTAGTTTGCACCAATTCATCCTCTTCTTGGTGCCTCCACCTTTCAATTTCTATCACTAAATATATATATGTCCACGGCCCGATTGATTTGACAGCCAGGCGGGAGAAATCTACCGTAACCCTTGTCATGAAACGGATGAGTGTTCGATTTGAATATTTATTGCACTTGTACTATCAGGATACATACATGTTTAGTTTGAATTATCTTTTGTTCCATTTATTTGAGTTCTTTCTACATGAACCATACGGGCAGTTATGACATTGCCCTACGAAAACTGAAACCTCTATATCAATTCAGTGCAGAAAGTTTATATCCATGAGAAGTTATGACTCTTTCATTGAGAGGCATGCGGTAGCAAGGGACTATAATTGTCCTTCAATATCAAGTTTTAGGGGTACAAATTGATTAGTTTATTTGTTCAGTCGTATGGTGATCCCAACATCTTATTTAGGCATCGTACCCCTATCAACCTGCTGGACATTCTAAACGGCAACCTGCTGTTGCACGAAAAAAATGCGGCTGGTTTGTTTTGGTTACTGGCGGCCATTGCTTTTTTGTCTGGCGGCTCATTAAAAAAGGGGAGATTTAGAAATTTGCCATTCTTTAATTTCAAACTTCGACGCCATGTACAAATCATGTCACTGGAGTAGCATTTTTTGTACATGACGTCGAATTTTCACGTTGAAGGGTGGCAAATATCCAATTAAACCTTAAAAAAAAAGGCTCTCGGCGGCCGGCGGCTCAACACCAAAAAGGCTCGTGGTGGCGGCATGCATGCGTGACTTGAAGTCTTTTTTTTTCCCTGTGACTTGGAAAGAACGGGCGTGCTTACAAAGAGACAAAAGAAAAACCTCCGGGCGGCTGGACAGTTGCCCCTGCGGCCGAAGACTAGAACTCCTAGCGGCTGAAGGTTCTTGCGAGAGGAAATCCTGGCGACTAGAACTTGTAAACGGCGTGTTTCGGCTTGCGTTCAAACTAAGGACATTTTGGAGGCATCTTATAAACACATCTCAGCTATAAAAATTAAGATTTGCAAGTTGATGTGTTAGTAATCTCGTTCTTCGTTTTTCGTTCTTGTTTGTATGTCTGTTTTGTTTTTAAATTGATTCATTGTTTCACTATGATAATTTTGATTTGATCTATTCAAAATCTTTCTAAGGTATGAAGTGATTGATCTGAAAAGTTTGATTGGTTAATTCTTCGTAGATCTTGATTGATCTAATTATGATTTGATCAATTCTCGTCATTATTAGCTGCAATCATATTGCGAAGGTCATAACTCTAAATCCGTAGATCCGATTGAGTTGATTCTTATTGCATTAGATTTGAAATCGAATCTAGTTTCTACATGTAAAATTTCACGTCAATCCAACGGTGGGATATTCAGGAATTAATTTTTTAGTGAACATATATCAATCTATTTTCGTGGAAACCGAAGCAATTTTTCATAATTTGTTTATGGGTGTTTTGAGAATCATTAAAAATTAGCTTTAGCTTCCATGCAATTATTCACCCTCCTTTTATTGCTATATTAGTGTATATTGATCCTACAATTTCTTCAACCAAATTAAAGTTCAAGTTACAGCCTATGACTCATACTAACACCTTGAGAGCCACTTATATTCTTTTTGAGGGCAACACTTTCAGTATAGAAAATACCCAAAGATCAACCATCCAGACCTAACTAGTAAAGATTTTAGACCTACAGGACAGTACATAGGTACTTATATAAAGTTATAAATACCTATGAAGTCCATTTCATTCAATTTTTTTTCACTACATGAGGACATTTCCGTACGTTCTACATTTCTCTTTTTTTTTTTGGCAAAATGCTTTGAGGACTATAGAGGTGTAGGGGAACAAGAACTGATGCGTAGCTGGAAGTTTTCTGATATGAAGTTTTCATGGATGGGAGGCAGCCTCATGCTTCTTTCCCAACTCTTACTGACTGAAGTTATTAGATATTAACCTCAGCTAGTTGTAATCACTTGATTGATCCAAATCCTCTCCTTTCTCTCTTGCTGTTTTAGTTTTTTGAGGCAAGCAATGACGGTACGCCTGCCTCACTGCCTGGGTGTTCCATGCTCAGCTAGTCATGTGTAGTTGCAACTACTGCACAGGCTCGTCATCACATCATTCTTCTGTCGCTGTTCCTTAGATAATTGTGTTTTGTCATCCCGAAACCTACCATTCATGTATAATTCCCTTACTCTCATTTATCTAGCAACTTCCAAGTTTCAAGAAAGAATTCAACTCTAGAAAAGAATACAAGCTGGCAATTACATATGTCTAAGACCTGTTCTCTTACTTTTATTTCCCATGGCTTACAGATACGCGATGCATATGGTATTTTATAGCTGCTGGATGGAAGCAATATAAGTTTACTATAGAAAGGGTTAGGATCTTAACCATGGCCAAGAGCCGTGAGGTTTCCTACCTACTCCAGCACACTGGTAGCTGCAGGTGCGGGATGCAGCCTTAGGAGATGTTTGGGACAGCTCCAGCTCCACTAAAATCTGTGGAGTTGGTGGAGCAGGGTATTTCTAGCTCCAGAAATTTATGGAGCTGGAGCTATGGATACATTAAGAGTGTTTAGATATATCATCTTATTTACATTTTAGACTAAAAATAACTTAATTCACTTTATTTTAGCCTATAATTTTCAGATCTGAACTGGAGCTGGGAGCTGGAGCTCTCCCAAACAGGGCCTTAGTTGTACGGTTTTGTAGAGGCTGGGGCAAGATGTGAAGCAGAGTGTAGTAACATATTCTACCAACCATCTGGCCAGTGATGTACTATTTCATTCATCTATTTGGAATCTACTATATCCAAATATCCATGATACCTGGAACTTATAGCCTTATAGGCTGCCATGGCCTGGATCCGCCCCTGATTGTAACAGCAATTACAGAATGGAAGACGTAAACCAAACTTGGGTGTAGTGGCCTCTAGCCATCCACAGCTTGGGACATGATGAAATCCTGGATCTGCCCCTAGTTACAACGTATGGGCATGGGAATAAAAAGAATGATATAACTCTAATTTCAATTCATCTTGCCATGGCCATGAGAGAAGGATAAATATACTAGTTATTTGGTGCGATCCAAGTATAGATGAAAACTAATAAATTAATTTTTACCATCTCTGCTATAGTTGTATTAACAAATACAACTATATTTTCAAATGTATTTCCGCCGTTCAAAAATATAAGGTATATTTTGATTTTGCACAAGGATTAAGGTTGAAATGAAATTAAGAAAGGTATGAGCAAAAATAACTAAGATAACCTACTTTATTATCTTGAAAAATGAGAGATAATGGTTTGTATGTGGTGGTAATATATAAATGCATGTAGTTGAGAAAAAATAAATAGAGGTATAGTAAGAAAACCTCATTAAATCTACATATAAATCTTATATTTCTGAACAAGATCATTCAAACTATAGGACTTATATTTCTGAACAAGATCATTCAAATTATAGGACTTATATTTCTGAACGAAGGAGGTATATTACAATATCAAGCCGTACAATATTTACGTGAGATTTAAGTAGTTTCATTTAGTATACACCAGACATGCTTAATCCTATTGATACTGCTGAAACTATCAAAATGATAAAATCTTCGAATTGGAGCACGTACCATTTACCATTGGAGTCTTTCATGATTGATGGCTCCACCTTGAGTCAGCAAATGAATTCTAGAAGAGACGACCAATTTGTTGCCTTGGTTTTTCTCGGGATGCTGCATCACTTTCAAGGAGAGCGGTCTGGCATCCTACCATTCCTAGGCTGATTCTCTTTAAAGCTTTTTCTTTCTTGGTTATCTCATTACTAGCTAGATTCTTTTGTCTTTGCATATGGGCCATTTATAGTTGTTGGATGTATCAACATCTCTTCTTTATAGCAAGTATAATAATAAAATTCACTATTTACTCTATCTCATATCCATATCATCTAAAGTAAACAATAGAGCCAGCTTGTATAACAATCATATCTAAATGTTGTCTTTAGATGCTGTGCATTAACTATCTCTTCTCTTTTGTACATAACTAATCTATCTTGTTTCCTATGCCATATTGACTCTTCTCTAAAAGCCAGCTCCCTTCTCTCACTTTTTTTTCTCACTCTTCTATATAGAACAAAACTGATATGTACATAATAAAAGTAAGTTGAGGCGGTCTTATTGTATATGCGCTTAGTAACATTCTTTTGTCTTTGCATATGGGCCATTTATAGTTGTTGGATGCAGCCAGTGTTGGCTGAATAGTGCGCTAGAATCCTAGCCCGAAGGATGAGGAATAATATTCTGTACCTATGTTAGTAATTCTTATCATAATTTAATTTCTCTTCTGGTGTACTTGAAGAAAAATCAGTAGATGGAAGCTGGCTGGTGTACGTTTGTACATTTTTTTACGAAACTCATGCAGTATACACAACTGAAGACTGTTGCATAAATTGGTCTCAATTCAACCAATCCATTTGACAAACAGTAATACAACTATTTGTTGTACAAGTGCATCTGCAACGCTGATAAGCTCCACCTCACGAAGGAAGGCAGCCTCCCCACCAGGACTCTCATAATCAGTCAATCTTAGTGTCATCTGGAAGAACTCCTTTGTAGACTTTTCCAAAACCTCCCCGTCCGAGAACATTTCTTTCACTGAAATTATCAGTAGCAATTTGTAGTTCTCGCCATGCAAATCTTCTGAGCTGGCCAAATGTGATTCGTCGATCACCCTCGCCTGGGTAGCATTAAAGTTCAATGGATACAGCTCCGACGCAAACTTCAAAAGTTTTATGATTAGCCCAATGCCCAAGTGAGGAAGACAGCTTCATGTGTTCTAATTAGAAAATCAGTAAGGTGCCAATAGCTGAAACACATGCATTGATATGTATTAATAATCAACCTGAGTCCGGGAATCAGTGTACTTGTTTTTGGTAGGTTTGCAAATTTATAATTTATGGAAGAGCATATAACATTTATATTAGAAGATGTCATCAACAAGACGATTAACTAATGCACGGATACTAAGAACCATGCATCAACAACGGATGGAAACATTACCAAGTACATCCACAAAAACTTCCCGTAGATGCCTTTTACTTCTTCCATTACAGAATAGAAGCAAAGCCACTACAATGACAAGCCCTATTACTCCTCCAACTGTTGCAGGTATGATGCCAATTTTTGAGCTATGGGATCCACCTGTGAGGAGATAATTCCAGAATAACTAAATATCCCACAATATATAAGACGAACATTGTATGTCTGGTGTATACTAAATGAAACTACTTAAATCTCACGTAAATATTTGTTGTACAGCCAGGTCTGATCCAATTAGTTTGTCTGAATTCTACTCACATTTCCTCACATATGAGACCCGGCTTGAGCATCAAAATCAGGCACTTCGTATTAATACTTCGGCTGGGATGGCTTCTGCCAATTTGGCCTCCCGTGGCGTCTCCTCTGGCCGATCGGGTGGTCATTATGGTGCTGATACTGCAAGCCGTGGCCAGCAACAGCAGCATGCATGCAGGCCGTGGCCGTGGCTTTGGTCAGCGAGGCCGTGGAACCAACAAGAAGGGTGGCAGCAAGATTGTTTGCCAAGTCTGTGGCAAGACACTGGTCATGGAGCCTTGAAGTGGTGGCAGCGATTCAATCATTCTTACCAGGCGGAAGATGAGCATGTTGCCAATTATGCTGACACAAATTGGTACAAGGATACAGGAGCCACCGATCATATCACCGGCGAACTAGACAAGTTAACAGTTCGTGACAAGTATCAAGGACGTGATCAGGTGCACACTGCAAATGGTACAGGTATGCCCATTAGTCACATTGGTAATTCTGTTATTAACACTTCGGAGCAATCCCTTATTCTCAAAGATGTTCTTCATGTCCCTCATGCGAAGAAAAATCTACTTTCTGTTCATCGTTTCACCTTTGATAATAATGTCTTTCTTGAATATCATCCTGATCATTTTCTCGTGAAAGACCAGGTCACGAAGAAAATTCTTTTTCGCGGGACATGTAAAAGTGGTCTCTACCCTCTGCACTCAAGCTCGTCGTCTTGTCTGTCGCGAGCTGCCTACTCCACAATAAAACATACCCAAGATCGTTGCCATCATTGGCTTGGTCATCCTTCTGTTTCCATAGTTCGACATTTAATTTGTCAAAATAAACTTCCATGTTCATCTACTGCTAGTAGCGTGTCGGTCTGTGATGCATGTCAACAGGCTAAGAGTCACCGGTTACCTTATGTTTCTTCTCATGAATCATCATCTCCTCTTGAACGATTTGTTCAGATGTATGGGGGCCAGCTATTGTCTCTGCCGGTGATTTTAAGTATTATGTAAGTTTTATTGATGACTATAGCAAGTTTGTTTGGTTCTTTCCTCTAAAGTGCAAGGCTGATATGTTTCGTACTTTCCAATCGTTTCAAATCATTGTAGAATGTCAGTTTAACAAGAAAATTCTTCGCATGCAAACTGATTGGAGAGGTGAGTATCAGAAATTACATACCTTCTTCAGTCAGCTTGGCATTGCACATCGTGTCTCTTGCCCTCACACACATCAATAAAACGGAGCTGCCGAACACAAACATAGACATATTGTTGAAAGTGGTCTTGCCCTCTTAACACATTCCGATGTACCACTTAAGTATTGGGATGAAGCTTTCAGTACAGCCAGTTATCTCATAAATAGACTCCCAAGTCGAGTTACCAACAATATCACTCCAGTTGAACTTCTATTTCATACCAAACCTGATTATTCCACTCTAAAAGTTTTTGGCTGCGCATTCTGGCCTCATCTTCGCCCCTATAACACTCGCAAACTTCAATTTCGCTCCCATTGGTGTGTTTATAGGTTATAACATGTTGCACAAAGGCTATAAGTGTCTCGATCTCTCATCTGGTCGTGTTTACATCTCCTGTGATGTTGTTTTTGATGAAGAGGTTTTCCCTTTTTCTTCATCTTCTCCATTCTCTGGGCCTCGTGTTCTTCTAGAAAGAGTTCTTTTATTTCCTGCTCCAAGTGTTACTGATAGAATTTCTATGACTAATGATCATACTAGTGTGTTCGATGCACGTTCTGATTCCTTATTGCAGGTTCCTCCCTCGCCCAGCGTTTCGTCAGCAGGGCCTGGTGTGCACAGCACTGCCATGCATGGCGCTAATGCGCAAGGCACAATGCCGGTTTCTTCGTCACCCAGCAGTCCATCGGTAGTACCTGGTGTGCATGGCATGTCCTCGGTGACTCCCGCTGGGCCTTCGCCGGTTCCCCCTGTGGCGCCTGCATCCGGCCCGTCTGGCGTGTTGTCTGCAGTGCTAATAAATGCTGCTCTTGCTGTGCATATTTCAGCTTCTGTGACTGATTCCGAGTCAACAGTGCTGCCATCTTCCTCTGAAACTGTGGCAGTGCACTCCTCCTCGCCTCCTGCTACATCTGGCTCTCCATCCCGTGGTCTGTTGGTGTTATGTCCTTGAGGCAGTCATATAGATGATTGTAACATGACTATGCTTATGAATAATAATATGATTATTGGTCCAATGAATGTATATCATTATATTGATCAGCAAGTATGTGACTTGTTTATGAAACTCTCTACTTATTGATATAATTCTGTAAGTATCTCTGATCGGATATCATCGTATAGGACAACGATGAATAGATCAGCACATGTATTGATCGATGATTATGTTTCATAGATCATAGGATATGGAGATATCATCAATACATTGTGAACTCATGATGATGAACATGGGTTAGATAGACCCGCAATGGGACACTGCGAGAATGTTACATTCTTATGTGTCATCAGTGCATCTCATACATAGTGGATGTATGATCCTTAGACCTGAGATTGTCACATTCCCTACATGTGTAATAGTTTACCTTGGGGCCACCAAACGCTATTTCCTAACCGGATAGTTATAAGGTAGCTTTCATGTTTACTATGAAACATGCAGAGGGAAGTGAGCGATCAAGATGGAATTTGCCACTCGTGTAACAGAGATATATGTCTAGGCCACTCGTGTGATATATTAAGGAAGTGCATGGCCATGCCGTGATTGAGAAGTCAATCACAACTTATTAATATATCACGGATACGAGAGATGGATTGAGCTGTCAAAGGATGACATACTTCTGCCTTGAGTTCGATCTTCATATAGTTTGGCAAAGGGATTATTACATGAGTACTTTTGAAAGGTTCTATCAGATTTGATCATATGCGTTTGGGAGTTGGCATGCTCGCAAGAACCGCTACCGACTATTGGATTGAAAAAGGGTTTTCTAAATCTATGTCCAAATGCATACGAACCTCTGGTCACACACTTAACGGGTGGGGCGCATTAATTCGGATTGGATCCGTAATTAATGGACCTCGTGGGCTTAAGCGTTGATGGGCCTGGCTTAGGGTTTCGTCGGCGTGGCTATATAAGGAGAGGAAGGGTGGGCGTGCATGTTGTTGTTCACGTCCGAACCTAGCCTCCACCTCTCATTGCCCTCTTGGCGACTTCGGTGCTTGCGCCGGCGCGCGGCGTTCCATCCGGGGCGTGTGGGCTGCTGTGGTGGCGCTGCTGCTCTTTGCGGCGTGGCGAGGACGAACCGCAGCGAGGACGATCCGCGTAAGGACGGTCCGCAGCGAGGACGATCCGCGTAAGGACGATCCGCGTGAGGACGATCCATGGCGAGGACGATCCGCGTGAGGACGATCCACGGCGAGGACGACCACGGCGAGAACGATCCACTACACCAACGCGCGAAGGATTCCGCAACTGCGCGTCTAGTGGTAATCCAATCTGTGATCCCTTTCTTGCGAGTAGCTTTTCTGGTTATGCGGTAGAAATTTTAATTTGTGCTAGCGTAGCATACCGCGTTCCCCAACATGGTCATCGTATGATCACCCGGTCGCAAGATAACACTCGTGTTCCTCGGAAACTCCCTGCTAATTTTGTTCATTATGGTCTTGCTGCATCTCGGGAGCCTACATCTATTGATGCTGCTCTCACTGATCCTTGTTGGAAGAAGGCCATGGACACAGAGTTTGAAGCATTGCAAAGGAATGGCACCTGGAGTCTAGTCTCTGCTCCCCGTGGTTGTAATGTCATTGAGTGCAAATGGGTTTACAAAGTCAAGCACAAGGCATATGGTAGTATTGACAGATATAAAGCTCGTCTGGTTGCCAAAGGTTTTTGTCAGTGTTATATGGCATTGATTATGATGATACTTATAGTCTGGTTGTCAAGC
Source organism: Guadua angustifolia (assembly GCA_036346375.1). NCBI lineage: Eukaryota > Viridiplantae > Streptophyta > Magnoliopsida > Poales > Poaceae > Guadua > Guadua angustifolia. The sequence goes on from JAYEVE010000332.1 coordinate 990,870, forward strand.
CTGCTACCATCCGGTTGGTTCTTTCTCTTGCTGTTTCTCGAGGATGGGAATTACGTCAATTGGATGTTCAGAACGCGTTTTTGCATGGTGTTCTGGAAGAGGATGTTTACATGCGTCAACCTCCTGGGTATGTTGATCCGGATCGGTCTAATCTAGTGTGTAAGTTACATAAGGCATTATATGGTTTGAAGCAACCTCCTCGTGCCTGGTATGCTCGTCTCAGTTCCAAACTACAGGAACTTGGCTTTGTTTTGTCTCGTGCCGATACATCTCTATTTATCTACAATCGTCATGGGACCACTATGTATGTACTTGTCTATGTGGATGATATTATTGTTACGGCATCTTCTTCCACCGCTATCCACACTCTCCTTGATGACCTCCATCAGTCTTTTGCTCTCAAGGATCTTGGTCCTCTTCATTTTTTTCTTGGTATTGCTGTTCATCGCCTGGCTGATGGTCTTCTTCTTACTCAGTCATAGTATATTCAGGATCTTCTTCGTCGTGTTGGTATGCTGGCCTGCAAAGGCGTTTCCACTCCTATGTCAGCTTCCGAGAAGCTCTCTATTTTGGCCGAGACACCTCTATCTTTGGATGAGGCTACTCGATATCATAGCACTGTTGGTGCACTTCAGTACCTTGTTCTTACTCGGCCGGACATTGCTTTCTCTGGCAACAAGGTGTGTCAATTCCTCCATTCTCCCACTAGTGTTCATTGGACAGCGGTGAAATGGATACTTCATTATCTCTGTCACACTGCAATAACTGGTTTGCGAATTTGTCGATCATCATCCACCTTGGTAAGTGCATTCTCCGATGCTGATTGGGCTGGCTGCCCAGGCGATCGAAAATCTACAGGTGGCTTTGCAGTCTTTTTTGGGTCTAACCTGATTTCGTGGAGTGCTCGAAAACAAGCCACTGTTTCTCGTTCAAGTACAGAGGCAGAATATAAATCCCTAGCAAATGCTACAGCTGAGATTATGTGGGTTCAGTCTCTTCTTGGTGGAATTTTTCAGTCACGAACAGCTTGTTTATGGTGTGACAATTAGGGTGCTACCTATCTCTCTGCCAATCCAGTGTTTCATGCTCGCACTAAACATATTGAAGTGGATTTTCATTTTGTTCGTGATCGAGTAGCAAGACGAATACTGGACATAAGGTTTATTCCGTCACAAGATCAAGTAGCAGATGGTTTTACGAAGCCTCTGTCTTCACGTCAGCATGAAGCATTTTGTTGCAATCTCAATCTTCAGCAGTTGAGATTGAGGGAGGGTGTTAGGATAAGCAGCAATCACGCTGCACCTGTACCTACCTAATTCCCGGTTAATAGGATCGACAGGCAATCCCTAATTAATAGGATCGGCATGCAGTCTTTCCTAGTTTGTAGCATCTGTAACAAATGTATGTGCATATCTCTACTAATATAAATTTGCAGTTGGTGGCAGCGGTCCGTCGTTCTTCTTAGCCCCCTTCCGGTCATATCCTCAATAATGGCAGGTCATTATAGCTAATTATTCTTTCCTGATTTACAGCCAGCCATATCTCTCTAAATATGGCTGATTATTATAGCAAAATCCCTGATTATTGCTGGCAATTAATAGCCGGCCAATCATTTCTTTTGTACTCTATATATGTTGTACAATTTTCATAGAATCAATCAAGGGAATTCATTCAAGATCTCCCATGTCGTGCCGCCGCGGCGAATGAACTCGACGAACTGATTAATAAGTGACGGACCGACGTACATGGCCGTGAGGTGCAGGAGGCCGAGCGCTGTGGTCAGCAGTAACTGCGGCCAGAAGGACAGCCAGAGCATGACGCCCACGGGTGCCTTGACCACAGCGCGGGCCAGTTGGACGTGAATAAAGCGTACGACGCTTCGGCGCGGTTGCCCGACAACACCGGTGGGACGTCGTCGGTGGTGAGTGAGTCATTGGCATACCCCTTGGAGATAAACGGGTTGATCCAGCTGAACGTCGCAAGAGAGAGGAACGACACGGCGGCGCATGGCGTGGAGGGCGCCTCGGCGCTGGTGTTTTCTGGTTCACCTTCATGGGCTCCGGCATCATGGCTGGTGAAGCCAGTGATGGCTAAGTACGCCAGAGACATGGAGACGAGTAGGCTGGCAAAGGCGAGAGGGTCATCTGGGAAGAGTAGCGAACCGTCGGCGCAGCGGACCACCGTCGAAGCGGAGAAGAGCACGGCACCGAGGGCGGTGGCGATCCAGAAGACGCGAAGGTGCAAAGGCTGGGTGGCGGCGGTGGTCTCTTTCTCCGAGGCGACTGACCATACGGCCATGGCATGCACGAAGTGGGCGGCGAGGAAGGCGGACTCCACAGCGTGCGCTGCGGGCATGGCGAGAGGAAGAGGAACGCGATCTGGTAATATAAATTGCAAAAAGGGATAAAAATGATTGATTGATTTTTGAGATTGGTAATATATATTGCTACGTATAATATATTTGGTTTTAATTCGTACCGAAGAAAAAACCATAAAAACTTTTGTAATTGGGAGAAATAGATGTTTGATCTTGTAGCACAATTTTCTTTTATTGCTTGATCTTTATGTTTTGTTACTAATTTTATTTTTCGTAGCAACGTATGGGCATTGATCTAGTATAAAGATAAGCAATACGCTATTCTGGGCGCTCGTGATTAACCAAAGATAAGCAATACGCCTGTTGCTGCAGGCGTGCACAGCGAAGAGTATGCTCCCGATCGAGTGCATGTCACACCGATCGATGCTTGTTCTGCGTGAGTCTGAGTCTGCCCCGCTTGTTCCGGGCGAGTCAGCTTCTGACCCGGTGCTAGTCTTGTGCAAGTCTGCTCCTGAGCCGGTGTTTAACGCGTGCGAGCTTGGCGTATCCAGAAGCTGGGCCGGAGGTGATTAATTTGGAAGCATCTCTCCTGGCGTCATCTCCATGTGACGTTATATCCATCACGTCTTTGTGAGTTCCAGCACGGCTTGAACTTGCAGCCGGGTCTTCATGAGTTCCAGAACCGCCTGGACTTTCAATCGAAACAGAGGATAGTGCACAGTGAAAATATCTCCAATGTCTTGCACCTTTGATGTGGGATTTTCCTTCCACTCCCACTTCTAGGGATGGCAATCAAACCCACGGGTTCGGGTATTTATGGGTTTTGCATCCGATCGGGTTAGGTTCGGGTTTTAATTTTTACCCGCGGGTTCTTCAGGTTGGGTTCGGGTTCTAATTTTCACCCGTGGGTACCTGAAATACGGCACATACCCATCGGGTACCCGTCGGCACTACAGGAAAACGGATTTTTTTCGTCGGCCAAATGCCGACGAAAATAAGGGCATTACCGACGAAAATAAACCGATGAAATAACATAGACGAAAATAGAGAGTTTTTTCGTCGGTAACCGACGAAAATAATGTGTTTTCGTCGGCCCCACCTAGCCGACGAAAACAATACCCCGTTGGCAGGACCGGCATGCCATGTTAGCACTATTTTCGTCGGCCCCACCTAGCCGACGAAAAAACTGGAGTTCGCATTTTCGGACCGCTGTGAGGCATGCCCAGTATTTTCGTCGGCCCCACCCTGGCCGACGAAAATACTGGGAGGTACCCCCTGTAATCTGTTTTCCTTTGCTCGTTTTGAGTTCTGAAAATACAGTTTTTACGCAAATTGACATACACTGAAGCATATTACTCAGAACAATCACAAAATCGTATGAACATTACATTCGCAAATGCATTACATTAATATCGCAAATACACCAACATATATATATATATATATCAATCCAAAACATATCACGAGTTTTATCCAGCTAGAACATACATATGCATCACATTACTATCACGAGTTTTATCACAAGTCTCCCATCCATCACAACAATGTACAATCCTAACCCTGGGGGTTGTTTGAATTATTGGCACTACCTCCAGAGGCAAAGAAGCCGTCGACATCTGGATTAGGAGTGTGCGAGCTTGAACCCTGAGCAGCTGGCCCTGGTGGTGGAGGCAGCAGATGCCACGCCAAGGAAGCTGAGAACCCTGTAGAGTCATGAAATTTCATGATAGTACAAAATTGCAAATAATCAATGAAGCGAGTTTTTTTTTATTTAACAATAGGATATTATTGTTCAGTAGTGATACCAATTCAACACACACAACGAATATATATATGGAGATTCTGAATTAATCTAAAGCATATGTACCTGCGGTGCTTGCTCAGTGGCGAATACTAGTAGAGAACGGTGAGGAAATGAGAACCCTATAGAGTAGTTATAAAATTTCATGTTAGTCTAGAATTACAAATAATTTTCAAACCGAATTAACCTAAAGCATAATTACTGCGATGCTTGCCCCGGAGGTGGATACGAAGAACGCAGCGGAGGAGGTGAAACATAGGCAAGCCGTGTTGAGTGCCCCTGATTGCGTCTGATTGCTGCATATAGTCAAAGTGTTAGATCCGCAATAGTAAAATTAATCGATATGTTGACATTTCGAGCTTTTACGAAGAGCTCCTGGAAATGCGTCTGCGTTTGCCATAAATCGCCATCTCCGCCGTGCCGCTATCACTCACATATTGTTGGCTAGCCTCCTCACGCTGCTTTGAGCCTGCTCCTCGTACTCATGAACCTCGCATTATCCCCAGAGTAGCGAGCTGCTCTGAGGACACCGACGCTCTTCCTTGGGACGAGCGACATCGAGTCCACAACCTGTTGAACATAGAGAACACCTGCAGACATATATGAAACGGAAGGCATTAATAAAAGGGGATTATACACAAATAAGGATTATTTCACCTTCCATGTCTCTTGCCCCACCACTCTGGTATAAGGCTGAGACATCGAGGTCCTCACTCCTCCGATTATACTCCGGGCCATGGCCGAGCCATTTCATCCCCATATTGCTCCTGCATGCCGACAATACTGAAACAACAATTTGAAGACATAAATTTCATCAAAGTAGGTCGAACAACTCACAATCCTCGAGTCGCCGTTGGGTGCCTGTTGTCCAGCGACTCGGATCGGCGCGGTGTCTCGAAGATAAACATCGATGTAGCTCGGGGCAACGCCACTTTCAGCCTCCTATAATCCAAAGTTAGCGACATGCATTCAAAAGCGTACTGAACTAAGGGTAGATACTTACCATGCGCCTCGCTAAGCGGAGGTGTCCATCCGCGCCGTACCGGTGCAACACCGGGTCACCTGCCGCTCTATTGCCTCGCTTCTTGTTGGACCTAGCAACAAAGTCACCGACGCCAAGATCGTGCACAAGTACACGAAAGCAGGGGCACTTCATCGCCAGGATGGGCGCTGGAGGTACTCATCCTCAGCGAGTAGATCTTGGAGGCCCCGAGCTTCTTGGTCATTTCTCCTTTTCACCCCTTGTAGTAGGAACACACCGCCTGGATCGTGCATTGGACATCATGTCCTTCACGACCTTATGGGCCGCCTTTGTTGAAGACTTTTCCGGCCCTCTCTTGATTTTGGGACATCCCGTCCTCCAGGCGGTACCTCTCCTACAAAAGCAATTATTGAGCTAGCGACATATCACTACAAATGAATGAACTGTAAAGAGGTAAGGAACTCACCCAGAAATCGTGCGAAACCGCGTCAACAAGCGGTGCCTTGCGACGCCTCGAGAGCCAACTCAGTAGTGCTCCCACTTTAGGGGCGCTGCGGCACCTCATTGATGGTCACCAAACCGGGTAGTGGCGGCGAGAGCTCCCAAGACCGCGTTAACTTGCGATCGCTGGTGCCTACCCTCCCACGCCACGTCATCCCATTGCCTACAATTAATGAAATCAAACCGGTTAGATTCTCGACAAGTTACTTTTTCAAAATGAGAAAACTAACTTACCAATCCCCATGGGGCCTGATCACCCTCCGCTGGTTAGGTTCAGCTCTTGGGGGGATGTTGTTGGATCCCCGGAACCTGAAAAATGCCAAAAATGAGAATCACAAGTCTAGGCATACAAAAATTAACATTGAAAACACGAATACCTGAAACGCTGTGAAGAAGGCGCCGCTGCATCCTCCGCGATCTCTTCGTTACCATCATCCTCCGCCAACTCTTCCGCTACCTCCTCCGCCGCTGCTGCTAAGTCCTCAGACTCGTCTGAGGACTCGGAGGCAGAAGGCACGTACTCCTCGTTGGCCTCTCGTGCCTGCTCCATGCACCCCAGGAGCTGCTGCTGCCTCTGCCTGCTCTGGACAGTCCCTTGGAAGAGGCATCTGACTCCTCGAGACTCATCCCTTTGGACCCTGACTCTTCCCCTTGCCCCCACTCCTGGAGGTAGATTTAGTGAGCTTACCAACAATCTTATCCTTCGCGTGCCTGAACATCTGCAAAAGTTTCAATAGAGTAAGATTGTATATTTATAACAAATTATAGAAACAATGTGGAAGTAGTAAGAAATATAATCAAAGTAGTATTACAACAATAAGAGGATATGTACTTATCAAAACTCATCAGCGTCTCGAGGTTCATTGGTGACTCGTTGTCTAGAAAGATGTGTTTTCACATAATCCCGATGTCTTTTCTTTGATGGACGAGGCTCAACTATTAGGTCTGTGGCATCGATGGCTACCTGATGAAGGTCATCCCCATGAGCAACCCGAAAAGATCTTGGCAGACCTTCTTCCTAGTAGACATCCGTTTCCTTATTGTCCATCGTACTGTCGACGTAGTCAGCATCCCCAGGAGGATATAACCATTCACGTGGGTTAACTTTATATGCTACCTACCAAGCATGCAAGCTGGGATGAGGATAGTTCAGGTAGTACACTTGCTCAACTTTGGTGAGCAAGCACGAAATTGTCGTGGCCTTGAAGCCTTGGATCGGTGCTTGACCTCTGTCATGCCAAATTAAATCGACACGTGTGCCATTGTTAGGATCAAACCAATCACATTCAAAGAAAACTACTCTCAGTTCTATAGGCCCCCCAAACTTGTACTCAATTATGTTTTGAAGAACACCATAGTAGTTAATTACGTGTCCACTTGCATCGCACGCCTTAGTTACCACTCCGCTGTTCACGGTGGCATAAGTGGACGTCTCGCTTCCAATGTTGCTGTTCGGAAACGAAACCCATTAACATCGTAACGACTGAAGTTCCTTGCCATAACGGTACCGTGTGATAGCTACAGCAGGTCATCATAGATGTCGGCATCGAGCATGCACTGCATAGATTAAGACATCCTTACTAGGTGCAACGGAAATAATTTGAAGTTTAGGGTTAGAAAATTGGGAGGAGGATAAAATTACATGCTTTCGGAACCAGCCAACGAAACTAGGGCCGTTGTTTAACCCCTCGCGTCGTAGCTTATCCAACTGCTTACTAGTAGGTTGGCGAGCAGATTTCCAATGTTGTTGATCAAACAATCTGCGCGTGGACCGACCAAATGAGAATAGGTTCAGGATTACACAATTCAATACAAAATACGAATCGTTACTTACTCGAAATATTTTTCCATTTCATCCATGTTGGAGTACATATAAAGCAAAGCCGAGTTCCACTCTGTTGGTGACACCTCATGTGGAGTAGAAGCGCCGACAGATTTACCCTTCCACTGAAAAATTTGAAGGTTACTCAGGGGTGCTTCTTCTGCGATATGATACCGCGTTGTAGGAGCATTAACATTGTGCTCATGTGCGAAATACGTACTTGAGAAGTACGATATCTCTTTTAGAGCATACGCCTCAGCGATGCACCCTTCAACTCTGGCCTTGTTGCGTACGGTTGCCCTGAGCTTTTTCAATTCTCTTTCCTCGCAATACATCCACAATTGCTGGTCCTCCAACCTCCGCTTCCTGTGGCAAATGCACCCAGATGTTGCATCACGTTCATAAAACCGGTGGGAATACTGTTCCATTTTACATACAAGTACCGTATTTCTCTCGCAACTTTCGCATCATCTTCTTCGAGATTTCCTTAGCACATAACTGCCTATAGAAGTAACTAAGCTCCGCAAACATTCTCCACAACTCATCCTTCAAGTAGCCACGAAACATTACAGGGAGTAGTCTTTCCATTATGATGTGGTAATCATGGCTCTTAAGCCCATTTAGCTTCCGGTCTTGACATTCCTTGACGCTTTATGTTAGCTGCATAGCGATCTCGGGAATTTAAGGGTTTTCAACCACCGGAATATCTGTTTCTTGTCTTGAGGTTTCACACAATACGGAGCTCGTGGCCTGGCAATTCGTCCTTCGGGATCTTGTACTATCTCGAGCGTCGAGTCGATCACAAATCTCGGCTAAGTCTCTTCGTGCCTTCACATTGTCTTTTGTTTTGTCTTTGAAATCAAAGCACATGCTTACGATGCTTTCCGCGATATTACGCTCTTGGTGCATCACATCTATATTGTCTTGGCAGAATCAATGCCGCACAATAAAGGAGCTCCCAAATTGCATGATATGAGTCCGGTTGTGCTCCACTTTGAAACCTTCAACCCTCCATCGTTTTTTACTCTGTTGCCTATGCGTGCAGCTATCTTTCCACCGGTCAAACGATCGGCGGGCCCTTTATATGATGGTGTTCTTTCGAATGCATTGGACATCCGCTTTGAAAGGGTGATTCGATGGTAGGAATCGCCGATGGCAATCAAAAAGCAGAATTTTCCACCATGCGGCACCGGAATGCATATGAGTCATACATACAAATGGGACAACAAAGCCGACCATGAACACTCCAACCGACCATATGCCATACGCAGTAGATCGTGGACCCGACCACGTGTATCGACACGCAAGGTAAAGTTTACTTTACCGTAGCTGTCATATGCCTCTACCCCTCTCCATAACTCTTTCAACTCTTCCATTAACGGCCGCATGAACATATTGAGGTGCTTCCCTGGATGATCAGGACCCGGAATCACAAGTGCTAGAAATATGTACTCCTCCTTCAAGCACAATGCAGGTGGTAGGTTGTACGGCAAGATGAAAACCGGCCAACAAGAGTACGGGGTAGCACTTGTACTAAAAGGTGTGAACCCATCTGTCGCCAACCCAATGCGAACACTCCTAGGGTCACTTGCAAATTCAGGGTCGAAGCGGTCCAATGCCTTCCACGCCTCGCCATCTGCTGGATGCACCATCACGCCATCGATCTCACGGACACCTTCTTTATGCCACCTCATATGCCTAGCTGTTTTTTTAGATAAGTACAGACGTTTAATCCTATCCGTGATTGGCATGTATCGGAGCTGCTTCATCGCGACTTTTGTCGTCACCGTTATCCCCTCATCATTTACCACCTCGACATATCTAGACTTGTTGCAGTACCTACAACGAGTGTCGTTGGCATGTTCCTTCCAAAACAACATGCAATTATCCTCGCAAACATCAATCTTCTCATATTTCATCCCAAGGCCGGACAACATCTTCTTGGACTGGTACATGTCCTTCGGCATCTTATGGTTCGGCGGAAGGATATCACTAATCAGTTGGACCATATCGTTGTAGCACTTGTTCGAAAAGTTGTACTTCGACTTCATTGACATGAGCCGTGTCACCGTCTGTAGGACGGTCACCTTGGTGAACTCATGCAATTTCTCTTCCGATGCCGAAAGGAGCCTATAAAATCTTTGCACCTCCGGCCCAGGCTCCTCTTCCGAATTAACCTCAAACTCCCTAGCAATATCATTGAGCATCTCATCCATCCTGTCTTCATCCTCATGGTCCGACTCAACAATGGGCTCCGCCTCCCCATGTTCGCACCATATCAAATAGTCGCATGAAACCAAACTTGCACAGTGCCGCTCTACATCCGACTTCACGTGGTAAGAATAGTTATGCACTTGCTACACGGCACTTTGCGACACCACCAAAGAGCCCCTCGTGAATGCATGGTCCACGAATGCTCGTGCGACGATCGCCCATTCTCTTGAGTGCGCCCTACCTTACTCCAACCATCATACATCCACCTTGATCATCACCCATTCTCGAATCTAAACACATGCACCGATATCAACCACAGCCGCTTAGTTGCGAACAAGGCCTCTACTGGGAAAGATAGGTCCTAAACCCACCCAAGAATGGACGCCAGAGCACGGATTTATGACGAGTCTTAGAGCCCGAACGGAATTTCGGCAGCATAACTCCGCTGTTCTCCGAATGCACGCCCAGTCTTGGTGCATCCGAGAACAACTGGATCATGCTGCCGAGATTCCGTTCGGACCGTTGGGCTCGTCATAAATCATACATATGCTCTAGCGCCCATTCCTAAGGTGTCCAAATTAAATCGACAATTTCGAACAGCACACCTCACAAGTAAATGTGAGACGAGCCATTCCCGAACGGGTGACGTCTAGGCTTGGCTAACTAAATCGATTCTACTTAATTAAATCATGTTCTACCTACTTTAACCCACAACTAATCATGGTCCAAACAAAATAAAATATGGATTTTAAATCGGCTCATTGCTTTTATTTAAAATAGCCCTACATAATTAACAATTAATCAAGCAATCATCTAATTAACTACTCGCCGATTGAAAAACTCACCTTGTTTGGCGGGCGCTTGTGAAGAAGCGGTGGTAGGCGGCGCTGGTTCACGGCGGCGCGTGGCGCGAGGCGCGATGGCGCAGGAGGAGGAGCCATTTTCATCGGCGTCGCGGCGGAGTCCGTGGTGCCGAGGGGGCGCGGCGCAGAAGCGGCGAGCAGCTGGCGGCGAGCAGCGGCGCGCGGCGTTGCGGCGCAGTAACGCTGGCGCTGCTGGCGTGTTGGCGTAACGCTGCGGCAAAGCGCGCGATGGAGCGGCGCGGGAAACGATTCGCTGGCGATCGGTCACGGCCTTATCTCGCCAGATTTTAAATCGGCGTAAAAGCGACGATAATAAGTACATGTGGCATGTAAACTATTGTCGTCGGCCAGAAAAGCCGACGAAAATAAGTTTCTGACCACGTGGCGCAATACTGAATGGGAAAGACCTTTCTCGCTTCTACCAATAGAAAATTAAAATAGTTTTAAATTTAGCCGCATTTGGCGCAGAGTGAAATTGAGTTTTTTCGTCGGCTTAGCTGTCCGGCCGACGGAAATATCTGTATTTTCATCGGTCATTTTTTTGGCGCATTTAAAGTATAGTTTTTTTCATCGGTTCATCCTAGACCCATTTAAAAAATATGTTTTATGATCGTCGAGCCGATAGTAAGCGAAAATACTTTCGCCGATGAAAAATATGGTTTTCAGAAGTCACGGGTTCCAAGTACCCACCGGGTTTGGGGTTGGGTTCCGGGTACTCGCCGGGTTTGGCTTGAGTTTTTTGGTTCGGGTTTCTTATCAGGTCGGGTTTTGCAAAATCCTTACCCGACCCGACCTATTGCCACTCGTACTACACAAACCCGTCGGGTACCTGCCAAATTATGGGTACTCGCCAGGTTTGGATTCGGGTATAATTTTTTACCTGGTAGAGTATTCAAGTTCGGGTCGAATTTTTCAATTCGGGTTTTCTATCGGGTCGGGTTTTGTAAAACCCGCACCTGACCCAACCCGTTGCCATCCATACCCACTTCTTCTCCTCAAACACAGCATCTCAAGTGACAACAGCATGCCGTGTTGCCAGATCGTACATCCGATATTCCTTTGTATTCGAATCATAACCAATAAACACCATCGTCTTGCTTTGATCAGCTAGTTTGGGAAGATTCGGCTTTACTACCTTCACATGTGCAATGCATCCAAAAATACGGAGATGATCAACATTCGGCTTACGGCCATAATATGCTTCGTAAAGAGTTTTGCCGATTATGCTCTTCGTTGGTGCTCTATTAAGGAGATAGATAGCAGTCGATACCGCCTCTCCCCAAAATTCACCAAGGACTCCTATGCTTTTCAACAAACTTCTTGCCATGCCGACCACCGTTTGGTTCCTACGCTCTACTACTCTATTCTATTGGGAAGAGTAAGGCACCGCAAAATAACGCCTAATTCCCAACATCTTGCAATAGTCTTTAAACTCATTCGAGTTGAACTTGCCACCGCGATCAGTGTGCAAAGCTTTTAGTTTTAAGTTCTTCTCCATCTCTACTATAGCCTTGATACTTTTAAATGCCTCAAATGCTTTATCCTTGCTTTTAATTAGAGCTAGACACATGTACCTCATGCAGTCGTCAACCAACAGTAGGAAATACTATTTCCCTCCATGTGTGACAGAAGTAATTGGCCTGCATAAATCTCCATGCCACAACTCATGAGGAACTTGAGCTCTGTACTGTGCTGTAGCTGAAAAGGACTTCGTCATTGCTTGCCAATCAAAACACCCATCGCAGATGCAATCCACATGCTGAATCATAGGCATGCCGTGCACCATCTTCATGTGAGCTAAATCCTTCAAAGCATGAAAATTTACATGACTATACCTTGCATGCCATTGCCAAGCTTCCTCAGTACTTCTTGTCAAGAGACACTTCAGATATGCCAGATTAATGTGCAACACATAAAGCCGGTTACTTGATCTATCAACTTTGGCTAGCAATCTGCGTGTCCTATCCAGCTAGGATGGACATAACTCTGCCTTCGACTTCAATCTTACAGCCATTCTCATCCAATTGTCTGAGACTGATTATATTGCTTCTTAGGCTTGGGATGTAATAAACATTCGTGAGGATTTGATGTTCCCTAGTGAAGCATTCAACCAACACCGATCCTCTTCTTTGTATCTCAACAGCCGATCCGTTCCCAAATTTAACCAAGCTTTGATGGTTGTAGCAAGCTCTGCAAATTTTTCAACACAGCCAGTCATATGGTTACTTGCACCGGTATCAAGATACCATACCTTATTCCACTTAGCTTCGGCACCACTTTATCTTCGTGTAAGAAAACCTCCTCGTTCGGTTCTGATACTGTGTGAATAAGCTCACAAGTTTCAACCATCAACAGTGCTGGCTCGTCGTCGTTTTGCTTCGCAATGAGATTTGCCCTCTCTCTACGATTTGGCTTGGGATATTCTTTGGCAAAATGTTCATATTCGTTGCAATTGAAACACTTAACCTTAGTTATGTCGAAGAAACATGGCTTCCTTTCGTCGATAGTCCATTCACCATCACCTTAGGCTCCACCTTGTCCACGCCCGTGTCCATGGCCTCACCCATGATGTCCTCGTCTTTTTGCACTACTTGAGTCTTCATCACGTTTTCCCTTCAACCTTCTATCTTCCTAATCGGCTTGGGTGATGAGTAGCAACCATGGCACCTTGATCGTTGTCATCGTCTTCGTATCCATCTTCTATCGCCAACCATATCCCTAGCGAGTAGCGAACGCAAGATGATCTTCATCTTGACAGCCCATATGCCGTAATTCGTTTCGCTCAACATTGGGTATTGAATCAGGATCATGGTGCTTCTTGCCATCGCCGTGACGTTCGCTCCGCTCTTTGATGGAGACGCTTCATCGCCGACTGTTGAGGCTTCATCGCCGGCCATCACGTCATCCCCGTAGCTCTGATACCACTGTAGGTATACAGCCAGGAAGTCTGATGCCCAGCGGAAGACTTGAAACTTCAGAACAAAACGTATGCAGTCTTCAGAACAGAGAATATAGCACATGCACAGAACAGCGATTTTCGTTTTACGAGGTGATACTGCCCACCTCTTTTCTGTATATTTTTTCATTATATAGCCAATAAAGTATCCCGATGCTTTTCTTCAAGACAAAAACCTGATTCTGAATCAACTAATCAGAGTACTCAGACTCGGATTCTGTAGAGCTTCTGAAAAACTACTGACTGCAACAGCCAAATAAAGAAGGAATAATTAGATATTTACTCCTCAATTTGGAAATTCGATGCCCCTGGGGCATCGAATTTCCAAATTGAGGAGTGACAAATATCTAAGTCTCCCAATAAAGAACTACATGGACTCTGGGTTCTGAACCTGGGGCATCGAATTTCCAAATTGAGGAGTGACAAATATCTAAGTCTCCCAATAAAGAACTACATGGACTCTGGGTTCTGAACCTACCAACTGACAATGAATTCTAACCAAATACGTAAGAAACAAGAACTAGATTAACACAATATTGTCTACATCAGTGTCAAGCTAATTTTCACTGCGTTGGAGTTTTAGGAAATGGGGATCGTACAATAAAAAACAATGGTCATCCAGTATGGCATCAAAAAGGGCACAAAACGTATGCGATAGTTTTTACCGTCAGTTTGCACGCTAATTTACCATTTTGTTGCACATTAGTTGGAGCCGAAATCACCAAACCGGTCTTCTTTAGCTCAGCTTTAGCTGCACGCGAAGTCACCATGTCCAAGTTTTCGACCAGAAAAAAAAACATGATCACTATACAGCAGGGCACAGAAAACAAAAAAAGAATAAGAAGGTAACACAGTTTCCCTAGTTTACCATTGACTGCGCACTAAAGTCAGCATTTTAAGGTAATAAAGTTTAAACTAGAATAAAATCACTGTGTTGAGGTAATACAATTACCATCCCTAAATTTCCTAGCTACTTTAACCAGTAGTTGTACACTAAACCACCATGTTTACCATTAGTTATCTTTAGTTGCACTACAGGAAAACCAACATTTTTCGTCGGCCAAACTTTATTTTCATCGGCTTGACAAAAGCCGAGGATTAATCCAGATATTTTCGTTGGCTTACCCAGAGCCGACGATTACTTCATATATTTTCGTCGGCCTAACATTAGCTGATGATTAATACAAATATTTTCGTCGGCTGTATTTCTAGCCGACGAAAATAGAGTTGTTAGGGCTGCCACGGTTACTATGTTTTCGTCGGCCCTAAGCCTAGCCGCCGAAAATATAAGTATTTTAAATGCATTGCAGATATACCCACTAAAAACACTTGAGTTAGGGTTAGGGCACTCTGCGACGGACACTAAGTTTTCGTCGGCTTGAACTCGCCGATTTAAAATAAACGTGAGCTGGCGGCGGGACCGAGGCCGACGAAAATACAAGGCTTAGTTACCCCAGCAAGCCTCCTGCTTGTCTACTAGACACCGCAAAGCCCGCCACACCCGCCCAGCAGCGCCGGCCGCTTCGCCATTGCGGCCCGCACGCCGCTTCACGCCATCGCCTTCACCGCCATCGCCAAAGACCGCTGCTCGCTTCGCCTTCGCAGTTTCCCCGCTTCGACCAAAGACGCTCTGCCGCGCCCTCCCGATCGCCACACCCAAAGCCTCCCTCTGCCACCTCCACTCCACCACCGCCGCCAGCAGCTTTTGGCACCGCCTCCTCGGTGTCTTCTCCCTCGCACAAGCGCCGATCGCCTCCTCGAGTTTCCGATCGGGCGACGCCGACACCGACGCCTCCTAGCTCCTTTGGTGCCTCTTCCCCGCCACCTCGGTCTCGCCGGCAAGCAACCTTCCCGACACGGTAGTCCACCGAGAGCAGGCAAAGGCGCCTACATCAACCTCAAGGTCAAGGGACAGTCTGCCTCTCGTTAGAACCGCTTCGATTCGAGAATTAAAATAATGAAGGCTGCTCGCGACTTTGAAATGCTAATTATCTCTCGAGTTGTTTGGTTGCCGGATGCCCTTCCATCATCTCGTGGGATTGTGCGGCATATTAAGGTTGCAATGTAGACCTTTTGCTAAAGGAAATGACTGAGTATGAGTTGTGCTTTTGTACTTCGAAGTTTAAGATTGCTCATTGACGATATCTTCTTTCCATATTAGGATTACTCGGGAAAATGCCAACTCGTGATTGTTTTGTTGTTTGTTGTAATCGTACGTACTCTCTTAGAATTATGTCGGATTGGGTTCTGTTTTGGGGTCTACATTGTTTTCCAATGTTGTTTATATGTCACTTGGAGGTTCCCCTACATATTAAATTTGTATTAGATCATGTGCATCACTAATTTGGGGATTGAGAAGAAAAATGCAAATCGATCTATCGTTTTCTTGGATTGTTCATGATGTTGGAGAAAATGAGGATCTTTCTTGTTTAATTAAGATGATAAGTTGTTGGAGGATGAAAATGAAAAATGCAAACCTAATGCTTAATTAGATAACAATGGTGACTTCTTTGAAAAAACTGTCATCCAGACATATTCTGGCAAGTGTACAATGCCTAAACGAGCAAGAAGATGTCAGATGCACGATTATACAAAGCTGGCACTCTGCTCTCTTGAAATCCATGAAAGATCCAGAAACTATCTTATCATCTCATACAAATATGCAATATTCTTGAAAATAACAACTGCTGATCTAAAATACACATCACTAATTGAAGTTGGTGCAGTTCAAAAAATGGCAGGCTCCCCTAAGTAAACTACTTTTATTGTTGAATGGACACACATGCATGTAGATAATTTTTGTACTATCATTTTTTAATAGAATAGTATCAAAATGGGTGATGATCGAGCATGGATGTACGGCGGCTGGAGAACAACGGGGGGTCACACGAACGAATGGGTAGTGAAGACACAAGCTTTTGTGGATCATGTTTTCTCTTTGAATCCACCTGGTGGTATAGCAAAGTGTCCATGTAGCAAGTATTGTAATTTCACTCGTAAGAAGAAGGAGGAGATCGAATTAGACTTGTGTAAATATGGATTCATGCCCAGTTACTTGACTTGGTTCGAGCATGGTGAGTCACGATTGGGTTCTACATCTAACATAGTCGAAGATTATGATGACACAGAGGATAGAATGGATGATATGGTGGAAGATATTGGTCGACAGTACATGGATGAGCAGGAAAAATGACCTGCTAAGGTAGAAGAATTTTATAGGCTGCTTAATGCTTGTAATGAACCTCTGCATGAATTTACCAAGGTGACCCTTCTTGCGGCAAAGGACACGGTTGATGGCCATCAAATCGAAATACAACTTGAGTAAAGATTGTTACAATGATCTGATCAAATTGATGTGTGATGTTCTTCCAGAGAATCATAAGTTGCCAAAAGATCTTTATCGGTCCAAAAAATGTTAAGGTGTTTGGGGATGCAATACAAGAAGATACATGTCCGCCCTAATAATTGTATATTGTTCGAAGGAGAATGTAGAACTGACCCATTGTCTATATTGCAAAGAGTCTCGGTACATTCAAGTAATGGACGAGGCGGAAACATGGTAACAACAAAGTCTGCGCACCAAAGTGCTACGTTATATGGCCCTTAAACCAAGGTCATAGCGAAGCTTACCTATCTAAGGAGATCTGCTATGCATATGAGGTGGCACAAAGAAGGCGTATGCTCATATGAGGGCATGGGTCATCCTTCCGATAGTGAAGCTTGAAGGCATTGGATCAGTTTGATCCAAATTTTGCCAGAGATCCGAGAAATGTTCGTATTGGCTTGGCAACCAACGGCTTCACGCCTTTCAGCGCAAGTGCGGCTCCGTACTCATGCTGGCCCATGTTTGCAATACCGTATAATCTTCCTCCTTCGTTATGCATGAAAGATGAGTATGTGTTTCTAGTACTTATTATACCTGGGCCAGAGCATCCTGGAAAGCATTTGAATATGTACATGCAGCCATTATTTGAGGAGCTGAAGGAGTTGTGGCAAAGTGTTAAGACATATCACAACAGTAGAAAAGAGACCTTCAACATGCGTGTGGCTTATCTTTGGTCTATCCATGACTGTCCTGCCTACGGCATGTTTTCGGGGTGGAGCACGCATGGTCGGTTGTCTTGTCCGATTTGTATGGGTGACACAGATGCATTTCGTTTGAAGCATGGTGGCAAATTTAGTTTCTTTGATTGTCACCGTTGCTTTCTTATTCTTAGTCACCCATTCAGGAAAGATAAAAAGGGATTTAAGAAGGATGTGACAGTTAGTAAGGGTCCGCCGAAACATTTAACCGGAGATGAGGTTGTGGCATGGCATAGTGAGTTGGTTGACACAGAGAATGGGTATGAAGCCTTCAAAGACACACATAATTGGACTCACATATCTAGCATATGGAGTCCGCTTTGTGTCACTAGTTTAATCCTCGCAAGATAATATTGATGTTATGCATCAAGAGTGCAATGTCATGAAAGCATCATTAGCGTGCTTCAATCGTAATGATAAAACAAAAGATAATGTCAAGGCTCGAGAGACTTGTCTGAAATCAGAACTCGCCTCACCCTTTAAGTGACGGAAGGTGGAAAGAAACCTCATGCTCCTTCTCGCCTTAAAAAGTCGATAAGAAGGAGATTCTTAGATGGATGAAGAATATCAAATTTCCGTGATGGATGAAGAATATCAAATTTCAGACGCAAAGTGAACATCTCGACCGGTAAACTAAATGGCCTAAAGAGTCATGATTACCACATCATCATGGAAAGGCTACTTAGGTGATGTTTAGAGGATATATGCCTAAGAAGTGTGGATACTGCTTGCAGAGATCGCTTTTATAGGCGCTTGTGCTCTAAGATAATAAAGAAATCAACGATGAAAGAATTGGAGAAGAATATACCAAAGGCTTATATGCAAACTAGGAAAGGTGTTTCCACCGTGTTTCATGAACTTAATGCAAGATTTGTTGGTACATTTACCGTATGAAGCGTAGATATGTGGGCGCTGCAATACCGATGGATGTATCGACAGAGCGGCCCTAAAGAAACTCAGGGCCATGGTGGGTAATAAAGCACGAGTTGAAGGGTCCATCGTGGAGGCGTACTATCTGAAAGAAATATCCTACTTTTCGAGCCATTATTTCACGAAGCAAAATGATGTCAATGCTAAAACATCGCGATACCACACCTTTTCCGAAACAAGTGACGGTCGTCTTGATATATTCAAGTGGAATGGAAAAGCAGTCGGTGATAGTTCCCCTCATGAGTTGACTCAAGAGGAGTGGAATGCTGCCATGATGTATATGTTCTACAATATTGAGGAAATGGACGAGTATTTCGAGTAAGTACAATTCATTTAGGTGTAAATTAGTTTTGATAACTATATTGCAAATAACTCATGCCAATTGTAGGTTGTTCGACAAACAAGAATGGAGGTCAACCCAAAGGCCTACTGAAAAACAACTAGACAATTTACGACGCTACGGTGTACGCAGTGGCCCAAATTTCGTGACTTGGTTTCGAAGACATGTATAGATCCTATCACACTTGAACTAAAGATATAGCCGTACGATAATGTTTGTAATAAATATCTAACTTTTGCAAGTGCGAGAGATGATAGTGTCCAAGAAGATTTATGTCAATTGTCTCGTGGGTTCACAAATCGCAAGGAAGTTTGTGCGATATGATATCAATGGGTTTCGCCAGACGGCACCTTTTGAAGCTACCCGTCCATAAGCACCCACGGTGAATAGCGGGTAGTAACTACTACTGTGCAGTGCGGATGGTCGGCAAACCGAGTACTACGGTGTTCTTCAAAACATTGTCGAGATCAAGTTCAAGGACCAAAGGATTTGAGTGTCGTTTTCTTGTATTGTTATTGGTTTGACAAAGCAGGATACGGTGCAACAATAAACTTGGCTTGGTAGAAGTTAAACACTAATCATGACTTTCAGCTTTTGATCCATTTGTGCTTGTTCAAGATGGCAAGCAAGTGCATTACCTCCTTATCCGTGCTCTAAGCCAAGTCTTAAACCATGGTGGGTTGTGTATAAGGTGAATCCACATGATCACCGCACAACCCCGGGGACGATGAGTATATACCAAGTGAGATTGATGCATTCCAAGAAGATGACCTTCCAAAGAACCTTTGAAGTAGAAGTCGAATACAACTCGATGATTTAGTTGGTGACATGCTAAGCGAGGAAGATAGTCCTGTCACGGAAAGTTAGGAAGAGAAAACATGGACGATCGATACAACAAGTAATTATTTCTATATATTGCATTTTTCATGTTCATATATATATTGCATTTCTAATGTTTACATATTTATATTTTATGTCTATGTTCTAATATTTCATTTGTTATGTAGGATGAATTCATTTTTACACCGTTCAAGATCAAAGAAGACTGGGTCTTCATCTTCGAAGAACCCATCTTCGAAGAACGATGGCTCTTCATCTTCAAAAGGCGCCACTAGCATTTTCAAAGGAAGTACCTCTCATGAAAGCGTATACATAATTGAAGAGTTGTCTGAGAGAGGCTCAGGAGCAAGTACTAGAAGAGAATGATGAGGAGCAAATACTAGGGGACGACAATGGAGAGGATGAGGCAGAGGAAGGTGGAGACATAGCGGAGGATGAGGCAGAGGATGGTGCGAATGGACCGGTCTTCGTGTTTTATTTTTATGATAACTTACTTCTATTGAATGTTTTGTCTCGCTAAGTAACTTCATATGGATATAAAATTTATATTTTTAGGTATAGAGGAATAAGCGGTGTTCCTCCATGACATGAAAATCGATAACTCCGTAAACATATAAGACCAATTGGTGATAGGTTAGTAATGATTACAATTTATTTAACCTTGTATACATATGTCCGACAGCAAGTATATTGGTTGCGTGTTATGGGATGATCCTTCTTTCACGGGGACAAATAGGACAAGGCAAAGTTAATGCCACATTGGTCTCTCTTTCTGTACCATTACCTGGATTGGTTGAGATCGACGTTTGTCCCTACCAAATTTTGAAGTGGGAACACTATAAGGTGACGAGACAATAATGGATGAACAACAAAGACGAGAGGGTGTGGATTGATTTCTGGGTAAACCTTTTCATATCATGGTCATCAAGTTAGTTTTTCTATTTTTTGTCACGGTAACTAATACATTTACTTGTATTGTAGGAGAGGTATCGCTTGATAGAGGGGGAAGACGAGGAGCTGGGAGCACATTCCAAACGTGTGTTTGAGAATGCTGCTACAAAGGTAGTAAAAGATATGATGTCCAATGCTCGCCTGCAAGCAGTGAGTGCATACTGCAAGAGGCATCGTGGAGAGGAAATGAATAAAAAACTTGGTTCTTCAAAAATCTACCTTCAAGCTAATGAGTACATGCAGGTTCCGCTGAGCTAGTTAGTCATATGAATTATGTGTATTTCGTATTGCGCCATTGAATAGTTGCTTAATTTAACCGCTAACATTGTAGGTTTAATGCGTGCCCTGATGCATAGTTGGCACTTTCGAGTAATCGGCTTCAAGTGTTCATTGCAAAGTCGAATAGCAAGAGAGTGAATCGAGAGTCGGGCTCAAGTGTTGTTCATACATATGGTGCCGATGGTCATGTTCGTCTAGCTAAGTTTAATCGCACGCTTATCATGCTATGTTAATAATTCATTTTCTTTTATGATCGATGTAGTAGTGATTAACGTGATTACAGTGAAGCTCGACTTGGGAGGAGACCAAGTGCGATTGAAACTTACGCTATGGGCACAAGGGAGTGACTTCACGCAACGGATCAACTTTGTACCAGAGGGCGACGGACAGCTTGGTTAGTCAATTGCCTTTCTTTATCGTGTTGCAAGTTATTGCTTTTCTCAATGTAACTCGTATGCATCGCAGCTAGATATGGAGATGAGATGGTCTCGAACCCATGGTGAGGACTACAATCGAGGGAGGAAGACGTTGACGCCGCCGCTTTGTATAGGAGCGCGGTGGGAGATATCATGGGCGTTTCTGACCTCCACAAGTAGTGCATGTGCTGATCGTGAGGCTCGGATGCAGGATGAGTTGAGACAACAATGCACTCAGTTGGCTCAACATCGCGATATGATAGCCCAAAGAACAAGAATTCATGAGGCAACAACAAGAATCCATATCTCGCCTGCACTCTCAAATGAATGTAAGTTCATTTCCATATCGCATACAATTAGTGATATGAGTAAGACTAAGATGCTTTCAAATTGATTATGTGCAATTATTCCACAGAGTGTATGTTTGTCGCTTTTGGAAAACCCTTCAATCTTCCAAAGATTTCCAGCTCCGATCTTTCCTACATTTATGACCGCACCATCTATGGTACTATATTTTCCAAGATTGTTCTATTATAAAAATATGATATTCTTGTTCTTGTATGTTGTTGTGGGGTATGTTTGTGTGTGCATGTGTATATTTACATCCAATTACTAAAAATGCATGAAACCTATATTATAATAGAAATTAGTGGTA
Organism: Guadua angustifolia; assembly: GCA_036346375.1. Taxonomy (NCBI): domain Eukaryota; kingdom Viridiplantae; phylum Streptophyta; class Magnoliopsida; order Poales; family Poaceae; genus Guadua; species Guadua angustifolia. The sequence continues at coordinate 1,012,820 of JAYEVE010000332.1, forward strand.
AAAGTTTAGTTGTTGGAACAAGAACTCTCAATATCCCATACACTGTAAATGGTCATAATCTTTGAGCAACCTTGAATCGAAATGTTGACCATTATCTTTCAGAAAAATGGTCATAATGCACCCTATGTTAGCTACCAGAAACTTCATCATTGAATTGAATTATCATTGAATTATCTGCTTATCAGAACAGACTGCTAGTCAGAAACTTTGTCCTATGTTAGCCAGTTTCCATGATCCTATACTCTCTACTGTAATGCACTCTATCTAAATATACATATATACATCTCGAAGCTAATTTAATTACCTGTAAAATTGACTTATAGTTAGGGGAGAAATCATACAGTTGTACACAATATATAACAAATTTAACTGTGCATTTCACTTTACTGTTTTTGTAGTATAATATTGTTGTTTTTAAATTGGAGTTTACTTTCTGGGTGGAGTGTGTAACATATTTTGAAGCATGAAAATGATGTTGAGAAGTCAATCGTTAACATATTAGCTGCATCAGTTTGACGCTTCAGTTCTCAGGAAGCTTAGAAGGTAAACCTACATTTGCACCAACAACAGGTGACAAACCTGCTTGTGTATATATTGTACCTTAGAGCATAGAATACTTTATTCTACCCGCAGGTTCGATGACGTGATCAATCTATAGAGATCAATAAATATGGATTCATTATTAGTACTAGATTTTCCCCCTTATTCATTATTTGTACTAGAATATTTTTTTTCTTGTTTTAGTGACAAGTCACTACTACAAAATGACATCTATAGTTTCGTCAAATGCTTACACTAACTATTTCTCTCCTTATATGTTGTAGGGGACGGATGGCTCGGCTGCAGGCTCAGTAGGAGGTGATGGGTCACAAAGTGCTGGCGACAATAGTATACCTCCAGTGAATGAGCAATTTGATGATGTCCTAAACTTAGGTGGAGGCTCTAGTTAGTCGATTTTTTTTGTTGGTTTGTTTCACACTGTTAGGATTTGCTTGGTGACGTTTTGATATTGTTGACTTGTGCGACAACGGATTGGAAATCTATTTATGTAATGTCGGATTGCATGTATGTTTGTTCATTTGTGCATTTATGCTATCTTGTTTGTGATATGGATCAATAGAATTCTGGTTTCTATATATTGTGATCTGGTTCGTATATATTGTGATGTGGTTTGTATGGACCAAATGAATTCTGAATTTTATTTTTTTGTTGCACCCAGCTATTTTCGTCGGCCCACATAGAGGCTGCCGTAAATGGGATCAAGTATTTTCGTCGGCCCGACTGCAGGCTGGCGAACATCTGATCGGTATTTTCGTCGGCCCAAATATAGACTGCCGAAAAAAGGATCACTATTTTCGTCGGCTGAACTTCAGGCCGACGAAAATATCCTTATCCACGTCAGCACGCCCCGTCAGGTCGTGACGCATTATATGTTAAATCGGCTATATTAGGTCGATTTAAAATTTATTGATTTTCGTCTGTTTGTTGTCATCGGCCAATTTTCGTCGGTCGGCTGACGAAAACAACTATTTTCGTCGGTTTTAGGATTATTTTCGACGGTTCTTGGCCGACGAAAAAATGTCAGTTTACTGTAGTGATGTCCAGAATCATATCAATCATCTAATAGGGAACAAACCACAGGTTGACCAGCTTCAGTTTTTTTTTTAACAAAAAGAATTGCCAACCCGGCTTCCCTAGTTTTAGCACTGACTGCGCACTAAAGTCAGCATGTTCAAAGTTCAACTAGAATAAAAATCACCATGTTAAGGTAATGCAATTACCAAACCTAACTTCCTTAGCATAACCAATAATTGCACACTAAATCACCATGTTATGAACCATAAAAAAATGTAGGGCACAATGACAAGGTACAATTATGAACCCAGCTCCCCCCTCCCCCCCTTAATTTTTAACATTAGTTGCACTCTAGTCACAAACCATGTAACACAATGTCTCCATATGATTAGGGTCATTAGTCAAGAAGCGTAGCTTCGTTGGGTAATTGCCATTACCAAAGTGTTGATGGCACAGGGCGTCACAAACTATGCGATACATTTGTTACAGGAAGCAAACCAAACATGATATAACAAATAGCAAAGCACAATAAGTACCATATTAAATCAGACTAGCAATAATAAGCTATTGAAACATTGAGGCATCGCCACATCATCTAACCTTGCAAGTCTTGATCAAAATAGCAATCATATTCACATCAGTAATTCAGTATCATGTGCCATGATGTGCCACAATAACAAGATGGGTTTGATCAAATTACTAAATATTTAAGCATTACACCTACCGTGTCAACATCATGCACCATTATGCGCCACACTAATGAGAAGGGCTTGATCAAATTACTACATATTAAAGCATAGCACCTACCAAAAGTAAACATTTGTTCACCAGAACAGCAAAGGGGCAAGCAAGAACTTGATAGTAGAATTATTCTAGACACGGCAAAATCATACTTTCCATACCAATTCATGCAATAATTTCCAAATCAATCTATCAAGTATCAATGATCAGGTCAACATGTTTAGTTGTATGATGGGATTCATATCTCGAGGGAGTGAAAACCGACGTGATTTTTCCCTCCTTTCCCGATTACTAATCAACCTTCGGTTTCTTCTTCTCCAGCGGTGCTTTGATGAAATCCTCAACTACCGAACGCCCTTGTGTGTTCATCGTCCCTGATCCATCTACCTTCATGCTGTGGCTACTGCTTTGCATATAACCCATGGTGAACGAGGATGGTAGTGTCAATTGGTGACTCTAGGCATGTCGTGGACGGCAAGGTCCCTACGGTGCTCCCTATTGTCGAATCTTGGTGCAGATTGTGCTTATTCTGCATGATTGATTTGGCATTGTGGTGGATTTGGTACTCAATGACTTATTGCCTTTTCCATGGAGTAAGCCCTTCCTACCTTGCTGTTGTTGGTCGATGTGGTCTATTCCCTGCATGGAGTGGATTCTATGGCTCTATGCAACTTTATTTGCACCTCAAGACTACTTGGTGAATTACCTCACTTGGTGGTTTGTGGCATTGTATCTCCGAAAGCTTTGCCGATGACCTGTGTCAATACAGCGACGTTATTGTTTTTTGCGACATCGTCTTTGACGAAACATGCCTATTACACTAACCATGAGTTGGTGCTCTGTGAGTATATTTAATCATCTGTCATTTTGTTTACATTGTGCAAAGGGGTTAGATATTTATCTGTCTTCGGGAACTTGCATATTGGGTGGCTATTGCTCTGTGAGGATTGGGCGTTGTGAGACAATTTGTGACAACTAGACAGTTTACTGTTTAGACATGAAAGCTGAATCTTGCCTAGTCAATCAACTCATTTAGTATAATTTAATTCACATGTTCTAAGTTCAGTTATATATAAATTGCCTACTCTTTCTATCATTACATGTTTGTTGTTACATTCAAAATTGATATAGTGTGATCAACAAACATACACACACACACATGTATATGAACTGTTAGAGTGATCAATTGATACTGATTCATATTAATTTGCCAAGTTTGAAATCTGCAATTGGTAAGACTGCTTAGAAAGTTTGTCACAAATTAGTTTGTGATCTTGTTTCTAATAGCGAGGAGGCATTTAATTCTGGCAATCCGATATCTGAGAGCAAATAATTTATCAACTTGAGCTATATTGCTAGTTATATGCCACTATTTATTGTCATTTGCCATGCACGAATACTTGAGTTGTTTTTATGCTTGATATCTATCAATATCATGTTCCTATCTCTATGGTTATTTATTTAGTTTGGAATTGAAGTGTTAAGAACATTGCTAATACGGTATTTATTACAACAATTACGGCCACCAAAATCTTTCTGTTTCTTGCAAGTTGTCCATACACACGAGGTGTTTGATGAATTGCATGTAAGAACCTAGGTGGCTTGTTTTGTTCAGTTATTTGATAACTTCGCTTCACCTGCCTCTTTGGAGCTTTCGAAGTTTCTAGCGATATTTTGTCACACTATGAGTTGGGGGAGTTTATGGTATATATCCAGTACACGTCTACACAGTTGTGGTACTTAAGTTTAGCGCACCACCAAATAACACAAGCAAAATTGCCAAGTCTGCTGCTAAATGCATCTCTCGTCGCTAATTTTTTACAAAGAGAAAAGTTGTAAGAACATGTGGCTATATATGGAATACTTTCTTTCATGGAAAATATGATAATATTATTTTTTTGTGGGTAATAAAAAAATCTTCCTCCAAAACAATGCTGACTTGCAAAGAGTGAGGGAATACAATTTTTTATGCTGTACGAAACTTAGTGGAGGATTGGTGAAATCATCACCCTATTTAAAACATTGTTCCTCTCTCATCGGTAATTTGAAATATCCCAAGCGAAAAAAATAACGATGGTCTGCCACTGCCTTGGTCTCGTCCCCTTCCTGTGCATTATTACTTTGGCTTGACTTTGACTGTGGAGGAAGCGAAGGCTAGAAGGGAACCAACCCCAGTAATCTGCTCCACTAATCGCCTTCGTGTGCTACCAACCCTTGATGACTTTCGAAGACTCGAATATCTAACTGCTGTCGAGAGTATTCGAGTTTTCCTCTGTAAACAATTGCTGTCTCTGCCCGATGAAACGTTTGAGAGTTTTCCTTCCCTGAAGAATTGCTTGGTGTACCTGCAAATAGTTGCATGGCTCGTTCCTAACGCAAGTGAGAGTAGTTCAGTCACTGCATCAGCAACCAATCTAGTAAGTTTGCTAGATAATTATGAGGCAAGAACAGAGAGTTCCTGTTTTGTGAATTTCTGGAACTGGCGGTGTTGGAATGACTACTTTGGCCCAGCACGTCTTCAATCATCTGCAATGAAAATCTCACGTTGATCTAATAGTGTTAAGTCGATTGCTCAGGAGTTGGCTTCATCTGGGAGCCTGCTAGATCCGCTGCAAGTGCTACCAACACATCCCGTTTATTCAATAGAGCAAAACACCAACACTGTGAAAGTGTCGGCTCCAACGCCTTCGCTAGTGCCGACTTAGCCCATTGTGTTGACCCCAGGAAACTCCCGTCCTGGCGGGATTACGCATTACCATGCGTATACTAATGCTGCAAAGCTGAACGTGTCGGCTAATTTACTGCTGTTGGCTCCGTTCAATGTGTTTATTCAATCGGCTCCTCAGCTGATCGAATCTAATAGGGGTCCTCAATTACATGGGCCGGTTTTGCTGAAGAATTCAGTCCCACACAGGGTAGTCACATATTCTAAGCCCTTTGTTCCCCTACTAGAGCTGCCGATTGTAAAAACCGATGGGTACGATCAATTGCCTCATCAGCATCCATCGGCTAGATCCAATCGGCAGCCTGAGTTCGCACTCGGGGGGCAGGATGCCAGTTACAGCCATAATTGGCACAACCCCAATGCTCTACCGGCCAATAATGTTAATTGGGCTGATCAAATCTCTGCTGTATTGAGAGATCAATTTGGCTTACAACCGAAGGGAAGGGTTATCCGCTACAGAAAACCGTACTCGGACTACATAGATCGCATGCCTTATCCACACAATTTCAAAGTTCCTGATTTCGCCATGTTTTCAGGAGATGATTCTGTCACCACCCTCAAACACGTCGGACGATTCATTGCCCAATGTGGTTAGGCCGCTCAGTCCGACGGACTAAAAGAGATTGTTTCCTTTATCTTTGTTGGGGACTAAATTTACCTGGTTCACAAATCTGCCTCCAAATTCGGTCCACTTTTGGAACGATTTGGAAAGCTGATTCCACAAATTTTTTTCCTCTAGCAGCCCTGAGCTCAGGATTTCGGACCTAAGTTCTGTCTGACAGAAGTTCAGTGAGTCGGTGGCAGATTATATTAGGAGGTTTAGGGAAGTACGAAATCGGTGCTTCAGTGTCACATTGCCTGATGACCAATTAGCCGATTTGGCTTTCTAGGGGTTAGTTCCACATCTTAGGGAAAAATTTGCTGGACAAAAATTTTCTGATCTAAACCATCTGCCTCATCGTTTATCGACACAGGATAGTCAATACCCTAATAACAGGGGATTCAAGGATATGTTTAGAACAAATGGTAATAGCAAAAAAAGGCCAAAGTAAACATGGTCGACTGTAGTTCAAGCAAGGCCTCCGAGGACGATGAAGAAGATGTAAACATAGCCGAGTGGATAAAAGGTCCAAAAAAATCGCTAGTCTGCTCATGGCTTAAGCTAACGAAAAGTAAGTTGGAAATCAAATATGCCTTTGATGTGTCCAAATGTGACTGCATATTTGATTGTTTATTACAAGATAAATTAATACGGTTACCATTGGGGCATGTCATACCATCGGCCGATGAGATCAAGAAACGAAGATATTGTAAGTGGCATCACTATTTTTCGCATAACACTAATGACTGCAATATTTTTCGCCAACAGATACAGTCGGCTATTGAAGACGGACGGCTAAAGTTTGCAGACGAGTCAGCCATGCAGGTAGATGTTGACCCTTTTCTAATCAACATGGTCTAGTGCTCACGCAAAGGAAAGGAGCCTATGGACAAAGAGCCTAAGTAGGTTCGACGGGTTGACTTCCAATCCAGTTCGAAGGGTGGCGAAACCCTCAAGATAAGGATCAGCTCATTCCAGATAGAAGCTGATCAGGACGGCAAGAACTCAAGGACGGTTAAACCAAAGGGAGAACCACAACTCGGACGATGGTATAAGGCCGAAAGATCACTGCCACGGAAGCCGGTAAGCAAATGTAAGCTAATATTCTCTCAACTGTTGGAAAAATATGAGAAGTTCACACTATTACAAAACAGCACATAGGTGATGCCCTATTTGTGGTGGTTCTTTTGGAACCGTCACAAATACATGTATCAGTGGCGGTTCTAAACGAAAATTGGCGGGAGGACCATTTCTGGCTGTTTTTGGTTGGAACCGCCACAGATAATATATTATCTGTGGCGGTTCTTATTTGGAACCGTCATCGATAACGCATTTAAACTATCGTGGCGGTTATTATGGAACCGCCACGATAATCTTTATCTGTGGCGGTTCTTCTTGGAACCGCCATCGATAACGCCGGGACTATCTGTGGCGGGTTTTTCTGGAACCGCCACAGATAATTCATTATCTGTGGCGGTTTGTCTTTGGAACCGCCATTGATATAATTATCTATGGCGGTTTTAATTTAAAACCGCCACAAATAATGTTTCCTATAAATGCTCATTTGTTGTTCGTCATTGGTCATCTTCGCCCCCAGAAGAAAAGGTAGCTTTTTATTTCAGATTTCGTTTGGCCAAGATCTTGTGCTTCTACTTCCTAGAATTGTTCCAAGGTGTGTAAAATATGTCTCTCTCTTCATTTGTCTTTGTAAAATTGTAATTAAAGGTTTATTCCTAGCTTAATTAAGGTTTAGATGCAAGGTCTACATTTAGTTTGTTTTTTATTTACCTAGCAATTTGTAGATGATGAATTTATTACCTTGCTGTATTAGATTAAGTTGTCTACCTTATTTAGATGATGAATTTTTTGTCAAGCATATATCAAATCTATGTAATTACGATTATTGGATATTAATGAAAAATAAATTATAGTTAATATGATAGATGGGTGATCATGAAGTTGCCTTGCATTTTGAGATGAGGAATTTATTATGTTGCTCTTCCGGAGGATATATTTAAGTTTGGCTAGGTACGAGTATGTATAAAAATTACGTAGTTAATATTTTTTTCTTAGTTACCATTAATTTTTTTCGTTAGCGCGTGCATATACATCTTGCTCCATTAGTGGGTATTGTTAGTGAATTTTTATGAAGCATATAAACCCAATTTATGTAATTAAGATTGTTGGATGTGAATGATAAATAAATTTTAGTTAATATGGTAGTTGGGTGATCATGAAATTTTGAGATGAGGAATTTATTATGTTGATCTTCTAGAGGATATATATAATTTTTGGTTATGTATGAGTATATATTAAAATTAATTAATTAAGTTTGCAACATTTACTTAGCATTAATGTTGTCCCGTTAGTGGATATTGTATTAGAATAACAATTTATTTAATTAAGATTTTTGGATATTAATAATTGCTTAAATTAATGAACTGTAGATGGACCGAGATGGATGTACGATGCGAACTGCTGTAGCCAAGAATATATCGATTTGTATCTGTTTTCTAAGGGTCACGAGGAGAACAAACTTGCAAAATAAGACGGAGTACATACATCGTCCATGCATTGATTGCAAGAATGAGAAGTTGTTTTCTAACAAAAACCATATCCATTTGCACTTGATCTAGAGGGGTTTTGTACCGGCTATACAAGTTAGACAAGGCACGGTGAAGAGGAGATCATACTTCAACGTGATAATGTTGACGACAACTGAGCCGCAATGTGGCAACTAACATCAGTTATGGATCCGATGAGGATAGGTTGGTCGTCGATGATGACAATAATCTGGCTCAAATGTTGCGCGATGCAGAAGAGAACTACACTAGTCAGAGAGAGCTTAATCAATTCAAGGGTTTGATGGAGGATTCGGAGAAACCTTTGTTCCCAGGTTGTAAGGAGGAATACACAAAGTTGCACACGGTGCTCTCGCTGCTGAAATTGAAGCCAGGCAATGGTTGGTCCGACAAGAGTTTCACAGCGTTGTTACATCTCATAGCAGACATACTGCCTGAGGGAAACGTGATGAGGACATCACCAACACGGATACGACCAGCGTGACCGCTGCCCCTCCTTCCTCTCCGGCTTCGCCAATGACTACCGACGCTGCTCCATCTTCGTCACAAATGATCGACACTGCGGGAACTTCGTCGCCGAGAGGCCTTAATCCAAAAGCTCGGCTATTCAAGCCCACATCAACAGACAAGGGCCTCAAGCACACACCCCCAAAACAGCCCACGCGTCAAGGAAGGCCCATATGGAAGCCCAAGATGCCAAAAAGCCCGGTTCGGCCATCCAGCAGCATGCCAACTTCAAACGGGCATAACTTGGGATCCCGGACTCCGTTTTCAGCGTGCGACCACCCGTTTGAAAGCTTAGGAGATAAGCTTTCCAATGGATCCAGCCCTACTTCCAAATTCACTCCAGAACGACGAGAAAATGCAGAACAATGTCACGGGCCAGAAATTCAGGGTGCTGCGTCACCTCACTTTTGGGCCTATGGCCCATGTATCTTAGGGTTTTGGTGGCCACCACCCTTTTGGCTGCCCTACACCTCCTGGCCGCCGCTATATATGTGGCCGCCACCGTTTTTACGCTTAGGTTTTGTTGTGTTTGGTAGACCCCTCGTCGCCCCTCCTCGTGTTCGCGTGTGTCGACTAGACCACCCGTGACGAGAAACAGAACCTCACCCTTGTATCTTTGAGATTATTGATTGGAATTGCTCTCACCTTGTTCTTGCTTGTTCTCGGTTGCAGCAGTACAAGGATCGATCGGATCTTTGATTCGGTTGATCTCCTCGTGTGGTGACGTTGCGATTGCTTGGTTGCTGATCTCGTGGTTAGTAGCCGATCCATCTACTTCGTGCGCTATCAAACCGACGTATCGTTCTCATCAGAAGATCGGGCCGACCTCGTGCGCATCAAGTGGTATCAGAGCGACGGTTGCCTGGTGAGGACACCCTTATCTTTGTTTAGTTCATCTTGTTCGTCCTAGAGTCCAGAAAAACAGCCCAAAAAAAAATCTGTTCGTCGTGTGTTTGATATAATCCGAGCCCCTTTTGGCCTTTACTATTACTGCCTAGTTTAATTCTTGTTGAATTTGCGTTGCATCGTCGTGTCGTTGCTGGTCTTAGTGTTTTGATCTTTAGAGTTTCGAGTTCTTGTCACGTTCTTGTCACCGAGTTGAACTCCATCGCGTCGTCACGTCCAATTCGTATTCTCCTCTGTCCAGTTCGGTATTTTGGTCATAACTCCCTCATACGAACTCGGATTTTGCTGTTCTTATACTTTCCTGAAAGCTTGAGAAATTCTCTACAACTTTGTCCATTGTGAAACTTTTCAGAAACGCCTTCTTCTTGCCCAAAATCGCGTTGGATTGGAATCTGTTTTCGTCCTGGATTTTCTGAGCAGTCTGTATTTCGGAGTCAATATCTCTGGCTTCCCTTATCCAAAATAGACGTTCCATATATGCAAATCGATCAGCTCGAAAAGATCTACAACTTTCCAGTTATACTTTTTTCCATTGGAAGCCAGTAAAAACCCGAAAACAGCGTTTGAAGTTTCTGCATAGTAGATCTCTTTGCAGCAGGAAAAAAAGTTTGAGTTGTAATTCATCATATGTGCCACTTGTTGATATAGAAGGAAAAAAATTTAAAAAAGGCAAGTGCATATAAAAGAGCCGCACCAAAAGGTGCAAAAAGAAGCCCTAGCTATTTGCTTGTGTGCTGTGATCATTCTGGTTGCTGTTTCTGTGACTTCATTGGTGTCCAGGCTCGCGTCTCTAGTACGGTCTAGCCTAGGACCAGCAAAGTACCACCGTTGAACGTTCTTTCAACTTGTTTTGGCTAGTGTGGTTCTAGTTTATCCTTTGCTACATATTATACCTATCCAAGCTCCACCTACTATTAACCACAGGAGAAGCACCTTGCAATCGCTTTGTCACCCCTGAGTGCAGATTACCATCATCCACCGATTGAAACTTGAAAAGCTGCAGGGTAAGAACGGGTAAGAACTTGGTGTAAGCTTGAGCGTGTGAGATCCTCCACTGTCCACATATTAGTAGTTCATAGGAACTAATTCTCTTGTGAGTTCTCTGTTTGTTGCCCCTAACAATAGCAGGTTCACATAGCAAGACAACTTACGAGGATGATATTGAGGATTGTCCATGCTTGACAGAAAGAGAAAAGAAATACTGGCGAAAACTTAAGCGACTTGAGTCCCTGCAGAAATCAAAGGGTGAGACGGTCGAGCATGGGATTATCCCTTCGACCAAGAATGAGAACACACCACTGAAGAAAGATTTGAAGCCTACCTCACCCAAGAAGAAGGATAGTAAGTGTATTTCAATATGTAACGATAAGAACGTGCTTGCTACTCCTGCGACTAACCCTGTAGGCAAGAATGATCAAGATGGTGTGCACCTGAGTGCTACAATGACGGACAACTACATGAGCCTCATGTCTCATCGCCTACTTAGTGCACCAGTGGAACATGCCAATGAAACTCAATGCAACAACTTATTCCAAACTAAGTTTGTTGTGCAAGAACGCACAGTACACGCCATCATTGATGGAGGAAAGCTGTAGCAACCTCGAAGTCTACACATGGTCGAGAAACTTGGCTTGACCACGACCCCACTTCAGCAACCTTACTCAATGGAATGGTTCAACTCAATTGGTAAGGTTCAGGTAACACAAACTGTGCAAGTTCCTGTCTCCATTGGTTCATACCATGAGCATGTTTGTTGTGATGTCATACCTATGGAATCATGTTCACTTTTATTAGGTAGACCTTGGTTATATGATGTTGATGCTATTCACTATGGTAGAACCAATCAATATACTTTCAAGTTTAATGGAAAGAAATTGGTTTTGAATCCAATGACTCCTGCTGAGCTAGCCAAAATTAATGCAAAAAGAACTAATGGTAAAGAACATGAGGATGACAAACTTGTTAGTGGAGTACAACAATCTAAACCAATGTTCAAGAAAGAAATTCTTTTAAATAAGATTGTTTCCTCACATGATATTGCTTTGCAGACATCTGTTTCCTTGCCTCCTGTTGCCACTAACATTTTGCAGGATCATGAGAAGGAGTCGAGGACGACTCCAATTCAAGAAGGGGAGGATGATGAGGACATCACCAACACGGATACGACCAGCGTGACCGCTGCCCCTCCTTCCTCTCCGGCTTCGCCAATGACTACCGACGCTGCTCCATCTTCGTCACAAATGATCGACACTGCGGGAACTTCGTCGCCGAGAGGCCTTAATCCAAAAGCTCGGCTATTCAAGCCCACATCAACAGACAAGGGCCTCAAGCACACACCCCCAGAACAGCCCACGCGTCAAGGAAGGCCCATATGGAAGCCCAAGATGCCAAAAAGCCCGGTTCGGCCATCCAGCAGCATGCCAACTTCAAACGGGCATAACTTGGGCTCCCGGACTCCGTTTTCAGCGTGCGACCACCCGTTTGAAAGCTTAGGAGATAAGCTTTCCAATGGATCCAGCCCCACTTCCAAATTCACTCCAGAACGACGGGAAAATGCGGAACAATGTCACGGGCCAGAAATTCAGGGTGCTGCGTCACTCACTTTTTAGCCTATGGCCCATGTATCTTAGGGTTTTGTGGCCACCACCCTTTTGGCTGCCCTACACCTCCTGGCCGCCGCTATATATGTGGCCGCCACCGTTTTTTTACGCTTAGGTTTTGTTGTGTTTTGAAGACCCTCGTCGCCCCTCCTCGTGTTCGCGTGTGTCGACTAGACCACCCGTGACGAGAAATGTAACCTCACCCTTGTATCTTTGAGATTATTGATTGGAATTGCTCTCACCTTGTTCTTGCTTGTTCTCGGTTGCAGCAGTACAAGGATCGATCGGATCTTTGATTCGGTTGATCTCCTCGTGTGGTGACGCTGCGATTGCTTGGTTGCTGATCTCGTGGTTAGTAGCCGATCCATCTACTTCGTGCGCTATCAAACCGACGTATTGTTCTCATCAGAAGATCGGGCCGACCCCGTGCGCATCAAAACGTGTTGCCTAAAACCACGTATCTAGCTAAGAATGTTGTATGTCCCTTGGGATTGGAAGTAGAAAGAATACATGCTTGTCCAAATGACTGTATACTCTATCGCAAAGACTATGTAGACATTTATGTATGTCCGGTGTGCAAAGCATCGCGATACAAGCGTAAGGGCGATGACAACGAAGTTATCGAGGGAGCTACCGCTAAAGTGGTGTGGTATTTGCCAGTAATACCTCGTTTGAAGTGTTTATTTGGAAACAAAAAGCACGCCAAATTGATGCGATGGCACTCGAAAGACCATAAGAGGGATGGAAAACTGAGACACCCGGCTAATTCTGCCCAGTGGAGAACCATCGATAGACTCTTCAGGCAGAACTTCGGAAATGAACTGAGGAATGTAAGGTTTGGCTTAAGTACGGATGGAATGAATCCTTTCGGTAACATGAGCAGCATTCATAGCACTTGGCCTGTGACTCTGTGTATATACAACCTTCCACCTTGGTTTGTATGAAACGAAAGTACATTATGATGTCGCTGCTTATCCAAGGGCCGAGACAACCTAGCAAAGATATTGATGTATACCTACAACCATTGGTGGAAGATCTTGTGATATTGTGGAACGAAGGTGTACAGGTATGGGATGAGTACAAACGAGAGTACTTCACTCTACGCGCATTGTTGTTCTGCACCATCAATGATTTTCCTGCGCTTGGTAACCTGTCCGACCGCACTATAAAGGAGCCAAAGCATGCCCCAAAGGCATGGATGAAACCGCTAGTATGTGGCTCAACAACTCGAGGAAAACAATGTACATGCGTCACGGAGGTTCCTTCAGCAGAATCATTCGTATCTGCAATATGAAGAAACAATTGACGGGACAAAGGAGGACGGTTTAGCTCCAAAGCGTCTTCTTGGGGAAGAGGTATGATATGGTTAGGGATCTTAATATTGTACTTAGAAAGGAGTACTCGGTAATACATCGCGTCCCATACCGAGAAGACCATGTGGAAGAAGAGATCCATCTTTTGGGACTTGCCCTCTTGGAAGGACTTGAAGTTCGACATCGCATCAACGTCATGCATGTAGAGAAGAATGTATGTGACAACGTGGTTGGTCTTTTCTTGAATATTCCTAGCAAAACAAAGGATGGATCAAGGCACGAAGGGATCTAGAAGACATGAAAATCGAGCCGAGCTACATCTTCAAGACACCGAAAGGCCGCTTTACCTTCCCCGACTTGCTACACTTTGAGCAAGAAAGAGAAAACAAAACTCTGCAAATGCTTGCATGGTGTGAAAGTTCCGTCCGGTTACTCCACAAACATCAAGAAACTGGTATCGATGAAAGATTTGAAGTTAATTGGCATGAAGTCTCATGCTTGTCATGTGATGATGACACAAATGCTCCCTATTGCAATTAGAGGTATTTTGCCTGACAAGGTCCGAGAGGCAATCACGAGGTTGTGCTCCTTCTTCAACGCGATTTCACAGAAGGTCATCGATCCCATTGGACTTTATGAACTTCAGGCTGATGTGGTAAAGACTCTGTGCCAGATAGAGATGTATTTTCCCCCATCATTTTTTGATATCATGGTTCATCTCATTGTTCACCTTGTCAATGAGATAAATATTTTTGCCCCGTATTCTCGATCGATGTACCCATTTGAAAGGTATATGGGTGTTCTGAAGAAATATGTACGTAATATGTAACACCCCGGTGCCAACCGCACCGTGAATGCTACTAAAAGACCCTAAATGATGCTTGCAACATTCCTGAGCCATACTAGGAATAAACAAAACACTTGTAACATCCCAAAATTTGAGTTTTGGTATGTTTAAAATAAAAAATTAACCCTTTGTATTTTCCTCGAATTAATTGAAGCTTAATATGAATTTTTCAATAATGAAAAGATTTAATTTGATTAATCTATGCATCAAATTAAAGGTTTCAGTTTTGTTGGGTTCCTTGTGCTTCAAGGAATTTTTCTGTAGTTTTGGGGATTTTTCTGAATTTATTTGCTATTTATTTGAATTTATTTGGAGTTATTTGAATTTCTGAATTTATTAAATTGGAAAAACGTTTTTATTTTCCAAAATTTCCTTCGGCTGAAATTTCCTCGGCCCATCTCTGTTCATCTCGGCCCAAACTCGCAAGGTCGTCTGGCCAGGCCCACAAGGCTTCCATCGTCCGTCTGCGACACGCTGTTTTACCGATTCCTCCACGCCTCGCTGCGCGCCGCACCGCGGAACCCTAGCCGCCGTCGTCTGACCGCCCGCGCTTTGCCGCGCGATTTCGCTTTATCGCGCCAGATCCGAGCCGGTCTCCTCGTCGTCCGTGTTTACTTAAAGCCGCCGCCCGCTCCTCTTCCGTTTCGAGAATCGCCGCTTAGAGCTGCCGCCGAAGTTTTTGCGCTTGCCGCAGTGTCGAAGTTCTTCCTCGCCGTGTTTCTCCGCCGCCAAGGCGTCTCCGCCGCCGCCGACAGACGCCGAAGTCGGCCGTCATCTTCTCCCGATCCGCAGATTCTTCCGCCCGATCCGGCCGTCCTCCACCGTTTGTGTGTCATCTTCCTCACCTCCAGGCGCGCCGCCGCCATTGCCGTCGTTCCATCCGCAAACCTCACCGTCTGATCTGCGGTGGACGCTCCCGATCGCGCTGCGTCCTCCCGGCCGTGAGCATCAACAGCAATTGCTCGACGCTCACGACGATCCAGATCGTACACGTGGTCAACTTCGTGCCATGCCCGTCGGCACCGTCAGGCGTCGGCCGCCACATCGGCGCCCCGTCGCCTGGCGGCTGCGCTGGCCGCCACGTCGACCAAATGTCGCCTCGGTGCTCTCGGTCATCAGGACAAGCCGCTAACATGTGGGCCCCGCATGTCAGTCGGTATTTCATTTTCCTTTTCTGATTTTTCGAAAACCGAAAATCCCAGCCAATCACAAGCCGACACGTGTCACCCTTGTGAATTTCTCGATTTTCTCTGAATTAAATCTTCCAAGGCCCGTTCTCCTTCGTCCAACTCCGATTGAGCCGATTCAAATTTCTAAATTTTTGTAAAATTGAGCTCTACATTCCAGAGCCATTTATTTTCAATTTTGAGCTTGTTTTCTCCTCTGTTTTGTATTTATTTGGTTTCGTTGCTTTATTTTCCTAGAGACGCGAATCCCAAGGAGCGAACGGAGACTTCAAGACCAAGCATCAGCACTTGAACAACAAGGCAAGTCGAGACCTTTGATCATATTGAACCCATGTTTGCAAAAGTACTTTGTTTTATACAATTGCATGCTATTTGTGTAACAATGCTAGTTTATGGGAGTAGCTATTTACTGTTTGAGTATGCCCTTTGATTATTGGAATGCCATGTATCCATTGTTACCCTTAAGTTGGGACGTTATTAGTTGGACATAATCATAGTACCAACATTGGGTTATCGTAGTTATGCTTAGCCATGCTTAGTTGTCCGGGATTCATATCACCGTGAGCTAATGTTAATCTTGACTTAATGAGATATTGAATTGTGGTCATTGACCCTTGTTGTAAAACTTGTTGTACCATGGCGGGGATGCCATTGGTCTTGGGTTGAACAAAATGTTTCCCTGCAATTGATCGTGCAATAAAGGGGGTGCTGTTTGGCACATTGGGATGTGGCTGCCTTGCCTGAAACAATTTAAGGACTTAATCTTGTGCGCCATTGAACTGGGCCTAACCGTGCAACCACAAGTCCGGTATGGGACGGACCTAGCTGATTAATTTGCAATGTCCGACTTGAGTATTGCCATTGTTGGTGTGGGGTCCAAGATGGACGAGTAGACCCACATGGCTCAAGAGGGGCCCCGAGGGCTAAACCTTAGAGGGCAAGATCGGGTCCGACATGCATTGTAAAGGCTTTGTAGTGATCTCTCGCCGACACACCAAAGGAAGTGTGTCCTTAGCGCTTGGCATTAAGGGATGATCATGTCTTGTGGGTAAAGTTGTACAACCTCTGCAGAGTGTAAACTATTCGAATAGCCGTGTCCGCGGTCATGGACAAGCCCGGGGATTTCACACGGGGTATAAAGTATTTTCTTGAAATGTGGAATGGTTGGGATGTGAACGGGGAGTTCACTGTTGTTTTGTTGTCTCAAGCTATACTGTTGAATTGTGTGGTTGATACTTGTTTCGAGTGGTGTAGGGTGATGCCTCGTCATTCTGTTCATGTTGTCTACCATTGATTTATCAGATTATTTATTATTGTTTTATTCACACTGCCTTCAATCTATTTAGTGTATTTAAATTCAAGTTATTGCTTTCTGCAAATGAACCCTATAACTATCCTTTGTCAAAGCCGCATGAATATATTGCATCATTTCCCTCACGGCTTGTTGAGTACGCTTTTGTACTCACGGCTTTATGCCCATGTTGTTCGATTCTCGAGGAAGGACCGTAATGAGTATCAAGAGGAGGAGTACTATGAAGACTACGCCGACTAGGAAGGCGTTCCCGCACGATTGCTCGTGGCATGTCGAATGGCCCAAGTTATTTTATTTCACGCAACAGCTTTATTTGTTTCTTAAGCCAAGAGGCATTGATGTATGAACCTTGACTATAAGGTCGCTTTGCTTTATTCAATAATAATTTGCTTCTTCTTAGTTATTTCGATGTATGGAATGATATGTCATCTATGTTTCCACTGTGTGCACTAGCGTGATCTCGACTAGTGTCAGATACACGAGGGTTTCGGATTTGCATATCCGGTCCCGACAACACTAGGAATAAATCTTAGCAAAACAACATCAACAATTCAAAACACTAGGAATAAATCTTAACAAAACAAGCGAACAACTAGGAGGTTGTCAACTTAATAAAAATTTCAAAGAGACTCCCTGAATCTAGGACATCCACTCACAGACAAACAAGTAGCAATTATGATAACAATCACAATATGTAACGCTAATCAACCATAAGGACCACCTAGCAAAAGCATTAAGAACTGACACACAAACAACTATAATTAGCAAATACTGCACTTCACAATCGGAATCACACTATATACAACCATACAGAAGACTCTACACTACAATTTTTGTTTAGTTGACATGAAGGTGACCAAGTCTTGAAGGTGTTACTACTCCCATCCCGCCAAGCGCTTCAAAGACTAAAAAAGAACAATAACAAACAAGCGTGAGTCTTAAGACTCAAAGAAAGAGCATCAAACGAAAAGTAACGAATTCAATTGAATTACAATCACTTAGAATTTCAGATAGTCATTACTTAATTGAACTCATTAAGTAAAAAACAAGAACTAACTCCACTTACCACAACCAACTCGAAACGTAATTAAACCTTACTCATCCTCAAAAATCATTTCGAAGATTCCACGACTCAACCCTCAACCTGTCATTTCCTTTCTCATCAATCAACACTTATCAACTTCAACACAATGCAATGCAATGCTTTCATGTTCATACACCTTTTTCATCAATTATACCGGTATAATGAGTGCACACCCGTCGACGTGCACCCTCTCATTCCCTTCCATCCCGTGGAGGGGCCTACTCTTAATGACTTGTTCCAATCCACCACGATGGATGGGACTATGAGGTAGGATTTTTAAATGGCACTCCAGATTAGTCATAACTTTCTCACCGACCTCACCAAATTAGTTATGACTTTCTCACTGACCTGGCCTATGTCTCATGCGGGACATGAATGCAACCGATGCAATTGAAAACACACTCAAAGAAACAACTTACGTGCTTACTTTTCATTTGCCGGCATTCATCCATTGACAGGATAGTTATTTGCTATAAGATTCCCTCATAAACGTTAAGATAGCAATTATAGCATTGAGATCAAAACATGACAACATCACTGATTCTTATCTACACCATCTCTACAAACCGACTTAATCATTTAAACCAAACTCATGTCATCCCCAATCGCTCGAACAATATATTTACTATAAATCAACCTTACTAAAGCCCATTCTTAACTAGCATCCATCTAAATTGACAGAGCAACCATTAAATTAAGGAGCACCACGTATGAACACACAACCCTGCTCAAAAACACTGTGTACATGCATAAATATCAACCAAGGATCACACCCATGAAGTTCCATTCATACTAGTCTAACCAATTTCAAGTGTAAGACATGGTAACACATCATATCATTTCTATCATGTGGTTAAGGCATAATCAAATATAACCCTTACGCTACCAACCAAACCACATCACGATGCACTTGCCTCAACCACGAGGAGGGGGTGGCGAGACAAAGAAGCCGCACCTGAGGCTACTCCACCTAAAAAAGAACCACAATCGCAAACACAACTCAAAAACTATACAAACTCAACTTCAAAATGCGTAACTACGCCCTAAACCCAAATTAGCCCAAGGACAACCCCAAAATTCGACCCGGGACAACAGGCTATTAAGAGAGCGTAACTTCTAAATGGCTAGACCAAAATTCGCGTTCTTGGACTCTAAACGATCATAAGAGGATAACCTAAGATTATCTCAAAGCCATTTATTTAGGAGATGAACTAATTATTCTCAGTTTTACAATAAACAGAAATTAAATGCATTAACTCAAAAATCTGGATAGTCCGCATTCAAATTAGCATATCTCCTAATTGGCTAAGCTAAATTTGGAGTTCTTGTGTTCTAAACGACCACAAGAAGATCATCTATCCATACATCATATCCATTCATACTAGTTCTTCGTCAAACACTACCAGTTTATAAAAGAACAACCCACCCGATTTAGCCAAACTTTTGAAATTTCAGAACGATCACCGTTTTAGATAGCCCCATTCAACAGGGCATAACTTTTGATTCTAGAAGGCAAATCAAGCAAACAAATACATTTTATTGATTTAAACAAAATTTTCTAGATATCTCTAGGCAAATGGACAGATTGATTCGGCTTGCATCTAGCTAAAAAACTCAGTTGAACATTGAACCTACCATCACAAACTCACTTCAAACAGCCTGCACTAAAAAGGCCATAACTTTTAATTGGATTAATGGATTTTCGTGTTCTTATACTCAAATTAAAGGGGATTCGACGATCTACAACTTTCTCTATAGCCAAATATTCAGGAAATGACTTTACCTTGCCCGAATCGATGCTACAAAACCGGTGATGAATCTGCTCGAAAACAGCACAGGGTTCCCTCCACTCTAACCCTAGCTTCCCTCCAAAATCCCCAAATTTATAAATCCTAGAGCCATTGCAACCAGGAAACACCTCCATTAGGGTAGCAAGCACAACTCCAAACCAAGAAATCTTTACCTCACCTTGCTCACAAGGAGGAAGAAGAGGAAGGAGGGCTGCTGCTCACGAATGGGGAGGAGGGCCAGGGCACAGCCAGGGAGGAGGAGGGCCAGGGGTGCCAAGGAGGAGGAGAGCTAGGGCGCTAGGGAGGAGGAGGGCCAGGGCACCAGGGAGGAGAAGAAAAAGGATTGGGGGAGGAGGCAGCTTGGAGGAGGAGGTGCATGGGGGAGGGGAACCAAGAAAGAAAAAAGAGGGGAGAGAGAGTGTTCGGCTGGAGGAGGGAGGAAAAGAAAGATTTTCAACTTTCTTTGAATTATTCTTCTGAGACATTACATAATCGATCTCGGCCGGAAGGCTCTATTGTAGAAGGTTATGCAACTGAGGAGGTTATTGAGTTCTGTATCGATTACATGGAGGAGGTCGAACCAAGAGGAGTGCTCAGATCTCGCCATGACGGTAGGCTAGGTGGGAAAGGTGTAATAGGAAAGAAATCTACAAATTCTACGATAATATTTTATTCAACAAGCCCATTTCACAAGATTGCAACAAATATTGATGTGTACCGTGATATGGACATACACAAGGGTAAGCTAAGGAGGGAAAACCGAGAACAATCGAGCTTTGGATAACAAAAGAGCACAATCGTTTGTTCACCATTGGTTCAGGAGCACATGTTTGGTGAAGAAACGAGTGTTACATTGAGGTGGTTGGCAAAAGGGCCTTCGTGTACAATCACGACATGGCAAGGATATGACATCAATGGATATACATTTTACACGAGAGCTCAAGATAGCAAGAGCACTTACCAAAACAAGTGGTGTTCAGATAGATGCTCACGACAACACAAAAGACGAAGAGCAACTACTATGGGTTCATAGAGGAGATTTGGGAGTCGGACTATCGTGATTTTCAAGATCTCGGTGTTTCGATGTCATTGGGTACAACTCCCGAAGGGTGTCAAGGTGGACAAGTACGGCTTTACTACTGTGGACATCGAACATGTTGGATACAGAGATTTAACCATTCGTATTTCATGTAATCAAGTAGCACAAGTATTCTACATAATCGATCCGGCAGATATGAAGCGCCATGTAGTTCTCGCAAGGAAAAGAAGGATCGTTGGAGTTGAGAATGTCGTGGATAAGGAAGAGTACAACCAGTTTGATGAGTTGCCTCCTTTCATAGACGACAGCATCAGGCCCGAGGAAGAAACCACTCAAGAAGTTACCTATCATCGCGATGATCACAACGAAGGCCAAATTGTGAAAGAAAATAATTAGCTAGGAGTAATGGCAACATGTCGCCATTTATATGAAGTAATGGAAATGTGATGTAAGAAATGTACATTTATGTGGAATTAATAGGAAATAAATATGCATGATTTTGATGACAAAACTTTGAAATTTCGGCCAGGATCCCAGCCCATTTCATGGGTTGGAAACCCACTGGGCTGAAACTCCCCGGTCCAGTGAAACGCGCGTTTGGAGCCCCACGAGCTAAGGAAATTTCGGCCTTTTCCGCGCCATTTCCGCGGGGAAAGTTTCCTCGCCTCGCCAAGTCGGGTTAGGTTTCCCTGTTGCGTCGCTCGACTCGCCCCCTCTCGTGAGCGCCGCCTCCCCTCTCTCGCGAGCGTCGCCTCCACCCGCATCGCCTCCTCTCGCAATATCACCTCCATCAGTCTCGCCTTCTCTCACGACGGTGCCTCCGCCCGCGTCGCCTCCCTTTGGGATCTCGACGATGCGATGGCGCCTCTCCCCTCGCAACTCTCCTCATCGCCAAAGTGGAGTCTTGTTCAATTGAATTCAAGTTTCTATGGCTACTAAGGAAATGTAGTAGCTTGAATAATTCTATTTACTCATTTTTTATGTGCTCTAGGATATAAACATTTAAATGACTTTGGACACTGTTCATGGAAGAAGAATTGCACTCAATAGAGGGAAAGAAAGACACTTTTCAGGTAAAAGAAGGCTCTATTTGGCTTGTGGAAAAAGTTTCTGATTTTTGCTGAATTTCTCAATTTTTATATCGCAGATTTCGAAAAAAGGTGTTGAATGGAGTCCTTGAAGATGACCAAACCAGGATATATGCTATATATATGCTTGTAGGACTTATGTTATACATGCTTCATATGTATTAATGTATGGAAGAAAAATTATGTATTGTCATATGCAACATGGTTATAATTTTTTTGTACCATGCTCTTAAGATCTTGTAGCCAAGATTAAGATCAGCGACATATACTTCCGGAGTTTTTAGAGATGGACCGGAGGTATTATTATGATTGTCATGAAATAGCATGGCACCGGATTTTAAATCTTAACAATCATTGATATGTACTTTCTAAAGTTCCAACAACATTTTCAGGACAATTCCTCAAATCTTGTTTCATGACAACTTCTCTGGTATACATTGTTTGAACACTACCAATCATCTGTATCTATGGCGAGGTAGACTGTATATGTGGCGGTTAATAATAATAACCGTCACAGATAATAGTTATCTGTGACAGTTATTATTATTAACCGCCACAGATAACTATTATCTGTGACGATTATTATTATTAACCACCACAGATACTCCCTCTATATATGCTAAACCTAAGCCTGCCTTCTGCACTTCCAAAATTTCGTCGCCTCTTGCCCTCCCACACCGCGCCGCCGCAGCGCCCGCACGAAGCCACCGCATCGCCGCCACTCCAAGCCGTGGCAACGTCATCCATGGTCCCCGTCTCCAAGCCGTGCCGCCGCCACTCGAAGCCGCCGCCACTCCAAAGATGTGCCCGCGCCGCCACTCCACAGCCTCTGGTTCAACGCCGCCGCCACTCCAATGCCGGTACCTCTTCCCCGAGCCTCTGTGTCTTTAAATCCATATTATCTAGTTGGAATTCAAATGTAGATGAAGAAGGTATATTGATATGGAAGAATACCTGTCCGCTAAACTGCGCTCAATATCAAATTGGTATATTGATATTCGCCTTGGTGAAAGCTCTACCGTTTCACCCCTCCTTGCTTTGTCATACATTTTTTCACCTCCAACCTGATAATCATTATCAATCACCACAAAAGAACAGAAGTTATGAACTTATGGTTTCATGGTTGTTACACCGTAGAGTAATAGGCAGAAAAAGAAAAAATTGTGTGCCAGTGCATTGAAGACTTAAGTACAAATACTTCAATAGCAAAGTTTACTGTTATTCTATCAACTGTTATGCAGCATCTTCTTGCCAGGCCTAAAGTACAAATACTGGGAAATCCAAATTCTGCTTCAGGCCAATGTAAACAATAGTGTGTAAATGGTCAGCCAAGGACAACTAACCAAACCCAACTACCTATGCATGTCATTATTTACAGCAATCACAGTACAATGTACATCATAGGGTGTTGAGATAGTGCGACTAGGCAAAATATATGCATCTTATCTTTCTATGTCTTCCTTCTTCATAAAAACACCAATGTAATTCAAATCGTTGGTTATACAATGAAAAGTGTGAAACATGTTGAGCAGACTGTCACCCATGCATAACAGAAAGTTAGCAACCCCCAAACAATTCTAGGAACAGCTTCTCTTAAACTACAAGAAACAGATAACAGCTTTAGTGTGTACAAGGAGATTCTATACCTTAATGGCAGAAAACATGATGCTGCCACCTTTCTAATATCTTCATCTTTGATGTGTTCCCATGGTTCTCTCTGGATAACCTGATCATAAATGGATCGCATAAAAGTGTTTTCAGTAAGTAACTGAATTGAATTTGGAAAAGAACAAATGTATTTACTTATATTGTTCCCAAATGAAAATTGAGATTGCATAGCATCAACTATTATGGCATGCTCTGAATATTCTGGTTGGTTGAAGTTATTTCTAGTGCAGGTTTTATTTGTGTTATATGAGCCCAAAGTTTGTCGCGTATATAAACCCATAGTTTTGTTACATTAATCGGCTTTGAGTTCTGTTCCTCAGTAAGTATCCCTGAGATTTATCTCAGTTTTCGGTGCCTTTCTGTTGCTCAATGATGAACTTGGGTTTGTTTATGATTAGAACAATTATTTTGTGAACTGGGCCTCGAACTGGTAGACTCACATGCTAGGAAGTTTGTTTACTGCTCACTGATCAAATCAACATTCAACTTGTCTAGCTGATATTTATGCTTCTGTCAATACTATGTTTTGGCTGTGTTCTGTAAGAATTGATAACTTGTTGTTGATATACATTGTTGTCTGTTATATGTTAAAACTGAACATAGCTAAAGCATTTAATTCGTGCTGATTAGAACTTATCTGCTGGTTCGGCTGGTAGAACATATTATTGATCAGTAGCTTCATGTCTGTATTCGTCTGGTACAATTAAATATTGATCCATAGATTTCTGAGGGTTCGGTTATAATTATTGATTGGCTGCTTGTCTGAACTAGGTTATTATAGTTTAGTTAAATGAGTTAGCTTTGATTCAATTAATTATACTCTGATCCTTAAGTTGGAACAGTAAACTTGATTTAGATAAAAACTTCATTGTGCATGTTAAGGTGTTAAGGGTTCAAGGCCCGATCATTGAATATATTGTTAGCCCATTTGTGATTGAAGTGAAGATCCTAATCTTCACTTAAACACTAATCTGAGAGCACATCATCAAAATTTCTCCTCTCTTTGAGGTAGAAGGCCTAATTCATATAATGAATAACATAAAATTGCTAAGTATTATCTTATCTATGTCATTCTTGCTATTTGTGGTTTCTTTCACCCTCATGTCTATTTGATTTCTTTCACCCTCGCGTCTATTATACTTGTTCAGTGATGACATTGGGTTCAATGATGATCAAAACAATTGTTTCACTGTTTTGATAATCTGATCAGTATTCTGAATTGTTGGTATTCTTATTGCTTCTGTCAGTAACTCTGTCCAGTAGCACTTATGGTGTGAAAGAACTGAAGAAGGCTATCTAAGCTAGCATGAATTTTCATGCAGGCTCTCTATTGCTTCATACTAGTTTCAGGCTGAAGTTACAAACTAACAATAACTTTATAAGTGCTAGATGATAACTGTCAATTATGCTTCCATTGAGCTTTGAGTGCTGCTCTTCTGTAAGTATTTCAGATTGCTGCCTTGTTGCCTTTGGGTCTGAGATTGGTGTGCTCTATGATGAACTTGGGTATAGGAATGATCAGAACATTTATCCCTATGGTTTAGGCCTTGAACTATAGTCCTGAATGCTAGAAAGAATTGCTTGTTTAACTGTCCAAATTATACATGACTGATAACCTATTATTGCTTATTTCGTTCTATGTCAGCAATTGATATTTTGCTAGCTCTTGCTTGCTGAATCAGTCACCAATTGTAGGCTAATAGCAGTAGTTGACTGGTAGAATTTGCATTCACTTGCTGATCTGAAAATACTGCCCTATTTGGTTAGCAAACTTTAAACTCTTGTTATAAATTGAACTGTGTATATTCCTTGACAGTAGAATTTTTTATTGTGCATTTTAAGGTGGTAAGAGTTCAAGGCCTAATCCATTGAATAAATTGTTAGCCCATTTGTGATTGAGGTGAAGATTCTTATCTTCATCCATACCCTAAGTCTGAGAGCACAATAAATAATTCTCTCTGTGAGGTAAAAGGCATAATTCATATAATGGATGACTTAAACTTGTTTAGTTTCATCTTGTTTATGTTATATTGATTGTTTATGGATTATGTATTCTCATATATGTACTTATTAGGATAGGTGAAGGATAGGTGCTTGAATGTTTATCACGGAATTTAGATGGCTCACGGAATTTGTAGAAGATCCTATTTTAGCACTTCTTCTCCTACTAAGCACATTCATGTGATCAATTTGAAGCTAAGCACATGCAAATGAGAAATTAACATTAGTGCTTTGTAAGCCATTTTTCATAAAACTTTAAAACTATGCCCTTATAACTTGTTACTAAGCTTTATAAGTTTTCAGTTTGGTGTGACGAGTATGTATTGACCGAAATTACTACTCTTCTACCGTTGTTGGATAAGTGGCTACATATCTAACCCCAGACTTTTGACTTAATGACATCCATCATTTGTACATAGCTTCTCTTCCTTTCAACATATACCACCATCACCATCTATTAGGGTGCCGAGATAGTAAGTGAAAGAGCCCATGTAGTGAAGAAAAGAAACTCAGAGATAATTTTCTTGCCTTTTATTGCATTTTCCATCTCTTTTCACCCAAGCCTAACTTCTTTGAGGGAGAAAACCTGCCACAAGTGCTACTCTAGAGTGTGACAATACCATGGGGATGAGCGGCATGTTGAAAAAATTTGTTTTCCTTAATTGCTAGTGAAAGATGTTGTAGTACTGACCTCAGTAATCGAGGTCCTACCAGCTTCCTGCAATTCTGTTAGATCCATTGGAACAAACTTGATTAGATGGCCCAACAATCCATTTGTGTCCTTCAATAATAGTTTTCCTCCATTGGGGAGTTTAAGGACATAATTTCCAAACCTCTATTTGTGACTCGAAATGAGCCATGGACATGCACTTTAAGGATCTAATATAGTCCTCAGTTAGTACATCTTCTATCTTATTCCTGTAAAATAAAGAGAAGAGGTATTAACAAAGAGAAACTCACTAAGAAAGGTAAGTAAAAATCATAAATTTCTTCCTGAACATGTCTTGACAGAATTCATTCCAGAATTCATCCCATTAGTGTGGATCACAGGCTCATTATCTCGATTGAAAACAATATTTCCATATTCATCCTGAATTACCCGGCAAGGTTCATCACGCATTCACACCTCCACCTCCACCATGTTTAAGATTTAATGACTTCGGCAAAACTATTAAGGCAGTCCACGATTGAGTGAAGCTAAAATAGTAGGGCTTTTGTCCAGTAAGCAATTGTTAGCATGTCCTGTTCATATATGCTTTTGGCACAGTTATAGATTGTCAAATTGATTGATTTTCTTTCCCTCTCTGAAATATCTCCCTTTCTATTGAGTAGTTCTAATGGAGTCCGAAACCGAACCTATCATGGAGGAGAGCCCGAGCAGGTACCTTACCCTCCACCCAACCTCCGAAGGTGTCGAGGCCTCCACCGCTGTTGCAGATGATGCTCCTGTTGCAAGACGCTGAGGACGAGGGAAAACTAAGAAGCCTGAAGGCCAGTACACCATCTCGGAGGTCTCAGATAATGGGGCCCTGTTGCATCGAGAAAATCAGCAGCAAAATACAGGTCAACATGCGAGTACATCGTAAGGGATAAAGTGCCAATCACCTATTCGGATTGGCATAAAGTGCCCCGAGCCACCAAAGAGGATATATGGACAGAGCTCAAAGAAACCTTCGAATTCCCCGAAGGAGCTGAAGAACTCGTGCGTCGCGATGCATTGATGACCATGGATGTGGCATGAAGAAACTTCAAGGCGAGGCTGAATGTAAATTATGTGAAGCAAAACCGGCCAGCCATCGGAGACTACCCAAGATTAGAGCCATACTGGGATGAGTTTGTAGCGATGACGCAATCTGAAGCAGCAAGGAAGTCCAGTGAGGACCACATTAGCATCGCAAGAAGGAATACTCAACCCCACAGACTTGGCACGAGTGGGTACGCGGGTAAAATTGCTCAATGGGAGAGGCAGGAATTAGAAGCGCTCCAACAGACTAGCACAAGTCCCTTGATCAGACTACCAGACCGAGTGACGCACTACGTGCTAGTGAGGGCAGATCTCTTGTCTATTGGGAGTTTATCATTCAAGAGCAGCGAAGACGAAGCAATGACGCAAAGAGTTCAGGAGTTTTACACCTAGTCCACCGAAGGATATCTTTCCACCTAGACAGGGAGAAAGACGAGCTAACAGTGGCCCTAGGAAACAAAGAGCACCCCGGTCGGACACGAGGCATCGGAGTCAAAGTTCCATGGAAGATGGGATTCTCGAGCACGGAGACTCTTATAGGAGTCGAAGAGAGCTAAAGAAGACCATTTGAGCAGAAATGGAAAGGATGAAGGAAAGGCTTCATGAGAATTACAAGGCACCATTGAAGAAAAAGTTGAACGACAAGTACAACAAGCCTTGAGCAGCGCAGCCCACAACATTCTCTCCGACCCTACTGTGTCGTCGCAGCGAGCTTGCGCCCACGCCATTGCCGAAGCGGACAACAACCATTATCCTGTGGATTTACATACGGGACCCCACACCTGTCGACTCAACGTGCTCGTGATGAACATATTTCTCTACAGTACGCACATAGGTAGTTTATCCGTGCTAAGAAGGGGTGTCTCGCACAATACCCCAATAGCGTGACTTGAACAGCTTTGTCGAGATCGGGCTAGAAAACCCGTCAATGACGAGATTACAACTCTAGGAAGTGCCGCCCACTCATTCATCCAAAGTGGCACAAGCGTGACATCATCTTGGACCATGCAATTACCGGCCTCTCCGAAGATAATCCGTGCATCCGTCACCAGCACATGAGAGTGAAACGGTGAAGAAGCAAGATGAGGTAGAAAAGAAATCCATTGAGGACCCCATATGGCCACTGTTAGTACTCCAAAGCAGAAACCTATAACACTTGGTACTTCAAAGGACAAACCTAGAACCCCTGATCCCAAAAAATGGCACATTAGACAAGTCAGATTCGGCGGATCAAAGCGAAGCCAGGACCGAGTATGATGTCGAGAAAAAAGTAAGGACAAGGTGAAGTCTGATGACCAAGATAATCAACCAAGATTGAAATTCGAGGTAGGGAAGCCCTTAGTCACCAATTCGAAGTTAAACAGTCTAACACCCATGATGCAGCGATTACATGCATGGTACATGGATCGATCCAACCAAGACGTACTCCCGAAGGTGATCACTGCAATTTTTCGTGAGGAACATTTTCACCATGAGGGTGATGGCTACTTCTTAATAGAATTCGATAACTTGCACAACTTGTTCTATCACGACGCCCTCGACATATGTTTTTTGAGATGCTGGACACTGTAAGTATCTAATATATCAATCTTGGTCTACATTCACGTAATACCGATAAATGTCATGTCTAACTATTTCGTTATATAGATACGAGATGATTGAAGTACGAAGAACCAAGGGGCCAGTGGGATTCCTCGACCTGGGAATGGTTTGCCAAACCGATGAGAGTACCAAAGGAGGTCGAGGAGTACGTATATAAAGCTTTGCTTAAACTACAAGACAAGGAGTTTATACTTGTACCATACCATTTTAAGTAAGTTCCTCACTAGCTAGTTAAATTACTCGTTGATTTCGTTATTTACTCTGATGTAAGGACTAATGACTATGGCATCCAGCTTCCACTGGATTCTCATAATAATTCATCCAGAGAAGAGCAAGATGCTAATCATGGATCCACTGGATAAACCTAAAGAAGACTTTGAAGTGATGACACGTTTAATGAATGAGGCGTTCAAAAGATATTGTCAGATGAGCACGAGACACCGCCCATACAAAAAATCCCTTACAATCCATACTAACTTTTCGGTACGCACGCAAGGAATATTCTTATATCGTATTTCATAGTAAATAGCTCCTTCGATGACATCTTAGTTCATTCTATTTTTGCAGTATCATAAGCAGTCGCAAGGAACAAATTTATGTGGGTACTTCGTGTGCCAGTACATGCGCGAAATCTTAGGTTGCACAATAAAAGACAATGACGTGGAGGTCAGTCATGTTGACATGACACATTGATTCGCACCACTCAATTTCTATATACTTTCTTAATTTTGTTTTTCATACTTACAGCGCCTCAAGTTGTCTACGGTAGGACTGCTTCGTTCTGAAATCCAAGCCATTCAGGGCCAGCTCGCCTACTTCATCATGAAGAACGTAATCAACAAAAAAGACGAGTTTTATGATGAAGACAACAACGATCCACTCCTCCATACTCATGTCTCACATCACGTGTCTTCAACCTCCGAAGACCCGTAGGCTTCTAGTTTAGAAAACTAGTTTAGGCTTTTGTTACTTCAATTTTGTTTCATTACAAAGTGTAAATAACTCTTTGTTCCTTTGAAATGGGAACCCCTTCTTTTGTTAATGCCACTTCTTTTGTCGCTGGTTGTGCTAGTGTAGCATGTACTTTTGTCTTCTTGAAACACACACATGCGAAAGTGACACTTCTAAATATTTCATGTGTTTGCCTTACATGGTTATTTTTTTCATATGAAGTTATTTCATGTGTTTGTAATAGTTTGATAAACTAACCAAGTGAAAAATGTTGATTGCTGCAATTGAGATTGAGCGGTGAATGGATTTCGAACTCGAGAAATAGCAGCATCACTCAAGTTCAAAAGAACATCTTCATCGTCATTGTAACATCCCTAAAAGTAAGTAATATAAAAATAAATATTTTAAATTTGAAAATATTTATTTCTGAATTCTTGGCATTATTGGTTTTATTTGAATTTCCTTGGAGTTTTGCATTGCATGAAAAATCAAATAAAGAGAATTAAAGAATGAAAAAGAGAAAAAGGCAAAAATATAAAAAGTAAAAATTTAGAAAATCGCCATGAGAACCCTGATCATGCAATTAAATCATTTTAGTCAGCAATTGAAATATTATGCATAAAGAAATGAAGAGATAAAATGGAAAGACAACTTTTAAATCAAAATAATGTAATGTCAGAATTTATAAAACATTTATGTAACATATCTGGAGCTGTAAAAATTATCATGAACACCTCAATGCAATATCTATCTTTGGTAAAGATATTATAAATTAATAATGCCAGTTAATACCTTTTAAAATTTAAAAACAGAAACTCGAAAATAGGGAAATTGTAATGTCAGAATTTTTATAAAATAATGGAACCGTATTTTGACATGAAAATTTTATAGAAGCATTCTGAGGTCAAATCCTTTTGAAAAACAAAATTTCAAAAATAATAGACTTCATTTGATCTTAGATAAAAATCAAAGCCAGAGGCTAGAAATTCTAATGGTCATTATTGAAAGAATATTAGTGATTTCTCAGTAACTCATTTTAATCTGAAAATTTTACCAGACATCAAAATCTATTCAAAGACCATGGTCAAAAAGTTTGTAAATTTTCTACTCAAACTTGACAGCCCAATAAATTCATGCATTCATCTCCATTCACTGACCGGTAGACCCAGGCCCCACTTGTCAGCTTCTTCTTCCCCTGTTCTTGTGACCGAACGGTAGTCTCCTGAGTCCAGCGCTGCTGACCAGCTCCGTTCGTTCCACTGGCAACCTCCGTTCGCTCCACTAGCGAACTCTCCCGAAGCCTGGAGTACAGCCCACTACAAAGCCACCAGAGATAGTGCTCCACTTCCCCCTCCACTCCTTCTCCCTCCTCCTCAACCAGCGCAAGAACCCCCAGCTCATTTGCGCCATGGCCGCATTCCCCTGAAGCTCCAAGCCGAGCGCAATTCGAGCAATAGAACTTCCCGTTCCCAAATTCCTTCAGCTCATAGCATCACTAAGCCCCACTGATCAAAAGCCCTCAAGAAAATCTGGTCTCCTTCATGTGAAATCAAGCTGCTCCCGTGCGCACCTTCTTCTCCAAAACCGGCCACCGTGGGCGGAGCTTCTCGCTGTCTCTTCGGCCGAACCAACCACCAAAATGGAAACCCCATGACCTCCTAATGCTCACTGCGCCACCCATTCGAGCTCCCATGCACTGAATCATCTTCTCCACCGAGCCACCGCCATGGCCGCCGCCCAAGCTCGGCTGCGAACCTCTCTGGTAGCTCTCCGACCTAATTAGTTCCTTCTCCGGATGCACCTCGTCGAGCTTCACCTTCCCCCGCCGTCGCCCTCGCCGGAGATCCACCGGAGTGCCGTCGCCGCGAAGCCCTAGCCGGTGCTCTGCTTTCCCTCACTGCCGATGGGACCCCTCCAGTCAGTCCCTCAGCCGAAGCAAGAAAGCCTCCAGTGAAACGGTATCAGGCGCCTCCTGTGAATGAAAGTGCATTTTCCTTTTCAAGCATTTTCCAAAACCGAATAAGATTCAAACTTGAATATCTTTTGCAATTTAAATCAAATTTCAGTAGGACAAATTTATATATTCATATAAAACCAAGAAGAATATAAATATGTAAAACATTTAATTCTTGATCTGCAGGATAATTATTTATATTAAACTTTGATTATGGTGTTAATATGTTTTTAATGAGAATTTGTGTATAATAAGTATAAAATGATGAAACCAATATTCATGAGATTTTAGGATCGGGATGTATTCAATATATACAAATACATTTAATTTTTGAACTAAGTTTAATTTATTTGCTTAGCAACCATTAGTAAAGTTTAATATGGCCATTAATAGTGAAATGAATATTAATGTGATGCTAAGATCAGGATGGATTCAAGTATACAAAAATATTCAATTTTTGAATAACAGAACAATTATTTAAATTCAAAGTGTTATGAACTCTATTACAAACACTATTATGGGCAATAGTGCTCATGGGAAAAATATAACTTATGAAATCGTGTAAGAAATGAATATGTGCTTCTGGGATTTTAATAAGCCTAATCATGCAAAGGTATTAAATATTTGAACTAAGTTTATGTATTGCATTGCGATCATTAATAAACCTTAGTATGAACATTAGTAAGAATAGTGGCATGATAGCTCATAAAATGGTAACAACACTTTGAATAGGTTCCTGGAAATAGCAAGAACCCATGTATGCATAAATGCTCAAAATCAAACTCAATTTGCATTCTCTTAATGAAAGAAAATGTTAATGATAACAATAAGTAAATAGATAATCTATTGCAATTGAAGTTAAAATAATCCCAAACCAACTTTAAAACATTCCTAGGATGGTATTCTGTTAATGCCTGAAAAATGAATCAAGAATCATGTATAGGTTAGTTGGAAATCAAGTTTGAAACTTGGCCGAATTAAGGTTTCAAATATGATCATTTAGGCTATTTCAGCGATAGATAAAATAACTCGTTCAAATACCGAAATTAGTAAAACTAGTTTAGTAACACTCTACAAAGTTTATACTACCATGATCTGTAAAAAGAATCTTATTCCATTAAGGTTCGCATATTAATATTGTTAGTACAAAACCCTTAAGTGTTAACCTTTTGTTTCACTATCCTGCCGATTCCGAATAACGTTAACTTTGCAATGCCACTTAAGCCTTTTCAACAATGAATATAATGTATCAGCCAAAGCCTAAAATTTATGGAATCAGCTTAGGATTGTTATACAAAGTATAAATCATCTTATTATGAAGAAATAACCATATTTCATCATGTTTTGCATACAAATCCTAATAGCCAAATAACCTTAAGTGTTAAGTTTTCTGAACTTTATAATATGAATCGGTAAGAATGAAGAAATCTGTATATTAGATAATTGTATCACCAAAACCTTCTCTAATATGATGAAAATGTTATTAGTAGCCTAAATCAATAGATTTAACTTTCATGAAACTAATTTTAAGCAAAATCAATCGAAGGTAAAGAACTATTAACTCGTAGTCCAACATGATCATTTAAGCCTTTTCACTAACTCGCAAAGCAACTCATCTAAATCCGAATTTAGTAAAGAATAGCTTAGAAATGATCTTTAGGATATAATCTACCGTAATCTAAGAAAATATTCTTATTTCATCTTGCTTGGACTCTGAATCCTATTAAAGCAAAACCCTTAAGTAATAAGAATTGGCAGAAACTTATATTATGAATAGTGAATCAATGAAACTTGCAACTAATGATTAATTCTATTAATCTTAACCAATTTTAGCATCTTGAATTCGTAAAATAAGATTAATAAGTTCATAAAAGAGCAATCCCTGTTTCTTGTGAAGAGTTTTATTTGTCTTTCTATCAATTTTCTTTTTGCCCTTATTGAAATTTGTATTTTGCTATTATTTCCGTTGATCGACGAGTAGAACCCGACGTCCCTATTCTCCGTCGTCGTCGTCGTCAGCCGCAATCCTCGTCTTCGTCGTAGACAGCAATTAAGCAAGGCAAGCATCCTTTGACCATATTGATCCCAGTATTTTATATTCCTTTTGTGCATCAAATCGTTTTATGCATGCGATTACTTTATGTAAATTGCTATCTTGTGGATTTGGTAGTTATACCTGTTGTCTCGTGAATCTCCGTTGATGATTATGAACATGTGAACCTTGATAACCATAGTTTGAGGATAGGCATTACTTATTGTCATCTTGGGTATATACGTTCATATTATTCCTGCTTAGCCCCGCTTTAGAATCAGCAATGTACATGATCAAACCAGTATTTGTTTCCTGAAAACATTGAAAATGTCACTGTTGGTTGCGGGTACTTTGATTAAAAACCCAAAAGAAAACTATGTGTTGATGCGGGCGATT
Organism: Guadua angustifolia; assembly: GCA_036346375.1. Lineage (NCBI taxonomy): Eukaryota > Viridiplantae > Streptophyta > Magnoliopsida > Poales > Poaceae > Guadua > Guadua angustifolia. The sequence goes on from JAYEVE010000332.1 coordinate 1,047,065, forward strand.
ATTGGCAATAGCCGGTTGTGCAACAGGAATTGCACGTAGTGTAGGGTGAAGTATCGCCTGTGTCAGTTTAAGGACCGAGCAATGGGACGCTATTGATCCGAGATTTCCGTGCAACCACGAGAGCTATTTATGGGGTAGCCATAGCTTGTTATGTTAATTAGACATGGCTTTGTTCATTGGTAGGCGGGAGCTTGCACAAGCATTCCGGTTTGGTCTGCTTGGAAGGGTTTCCACCCATGCAGCGATTGTGCATACCCTGCCGTGTTTAGAAACGTTGTGTTGTGTGTGAAAGTGGATCCACGGCTTGGGTGTGTGTTTCTAGTTCAACGGCGGGGGTTAACGTCCCGGGCTGGTCAAAGCCATGTCTAGGTAATGTAACGACTATGTATGATCTCCTGGCTGGCCACCTAAGGAAGTGCGTCGAGCAAAAAGGTTGATCATTCCTTGTGGGTAAAGTTGTACACCTCTGCAGAGTTTAAATCTAATCGATTAGCCGCGCTCGCGGTCATGAGCACTTGGTGAAGTCATTCCAATGTTAGCTTTGGTATTTTCAAAAGGTTTATTTTATAAGTTAGCTTACCTCACAGATGACCCAATACTATACCATGTGTTGGCAAGTATTGGTATCATTTGTTGTGCCATGTGTTGGCAAAGAACTGGATATATGCCATGCGATGGCAATGATCGATTCGTCGCTCACGTCATGGAGGACTGTGAGTGTTACTAATGCTTTACTTATTTGTTATCAATCAAATGCTCTTATAAATTCCGTTTGCAAATAACTTGAGTTACAAATGAAATTCGCTTTATGCAAATTAATCAGAGAAGCTTTTCCTTTGAAATGGCCTGCATATATGATAGGTTTTGCTCAAGTCTTGCGGAGTACGAAAGTACTCACCCTTGCCTAATTATATTGTAGGTGGTTTAGAATGTGAAGCTTCGAAGTTGTTCATCGCAGGTTGCGGGATCCTTTTTGCCGTGGTATTTCTAAGGATTTATGCCTGGTCAGTTGCCTGCGGGATCGGTTGGGCAAACTACGGGTTATTGCTTCTTTGCTGCTATATTCTCTGAGTTGTAATATTTCTGTAATTATTCGTTTCCGCTTAATTAATATGTTGTATGGTTGTGATTCCAATTGTTGTAAACATGTGAGTGCTAGCTCTCGATCCAGTGAATAGCACAAGAATCACATGGAGGTTCCTGCTCATCGAGCGGGGTCTCACAAATATCAATGGAAGGATCTACCTGCAAGGTAGTGATATGTTGAATCTTGAAGCAACAATTTTGCTTAACTTGTTGGATATTTCATAGTAAGCATAATGATTATCACATAGTTTTAATACATTGTTTCTTCCCATGATTGAACTTATAATTTTTGACATTTATTTTAAATTTGTGCGAAGTTACTCCTAAGGGTGTGTCAAGCTAATGAAGGCAAATAATTTGACCATTTATCATGTAAAAAGTCATCTTCGTGTCGTCAATTGGCTCTATTGCTGGATATTATTGAAATGAAAGAAAATATATTCTTCTATTTGATTTTGAGTTAACCTGCTTTTGCGTAAATCTGTAACGAACTCGACATGCACTGTAATTATCTGAAGGTCTGCCATGTTCCACTTCTCATGTATTCTATGTTCTGTATATTTCTTGCTGCAGTTTCCTTTAATACTGTGCCTTGTTCATCAATTTGAGATTTTCAGGTTCTTCAGAAAAGAAGGCGGCCTCAAAAGAGGATATACCATCTATTGACCTGAAAGGGTAAGTTTGCAACCTACATGAAACTCATTTAACTTGTCTTGATAATGCTGATGTTACAGGTCACGAGAAAAATGAATGCACTCTTGTGTTTTATTTTATTTAAAATGTCTGATCTGGAAACATGTATACGATCATATTGTCAGCAAAAGTAGTTCAGTGAATGGGGACAATGAAAAACTGTGTTGCTTGCAATAACAAAAGTACAAATAGTTTGTAGATCAAACATTAAAGGTATTTTGTTGAGCAGCAATCTGTTTATGTGATAGTGGCACTGCTATTCATTATAACACTATGTTCCTTGCTGAAAGTAGCTTAGAAAAGATTCATTATTTCCAATAGATATTCATGAAACTCATTCAGATTCCTGTTTAGGTGATAGTGTTGAATGACAGGTAGAAAGGTGGCATTTGGTCCATGGTAGATGCTTTTTACTATATAGACTATGCTGTTCAAATCAAAACCATTAATGGTGGAGATATGATGTTTCTTATGCATTGCCGTGAACCTGTCAACCAGATAATTTGACATGGAGACTTAGATATTACCTTGATATGGCTCAGTAGCAAATAATGCCCATAAGTTAGTAGTTACCTCAGAACCAACAAGTGTAGTTTGGTTTATAATTTTTGCTATATCTGGGTTTCTGTGGAATTTTTGTCTTACACTAATTACTGAATAAATTTTCCTACAGATGTCACGACCACAGTACAGCCAGATCTTTGTCAAGAAGCCTGATCTGGATGACCGCTGGCCTTAGAAAGGGTAGGAATCATAAGATGCTCTTATTGTGGTGTGATCAATTTTTCTTTGCCATGTCTCTTGAAATGCATTCCTGAAGTGCTCCTTTAATTTCCTTCCTATGACTACTTAAGCGTGTTTTCTTTTGTGATGGTGAACATATTTAATTGTTCTCCAATACTTTCAAAGAAAAAAATGACATATTGTCGCCTTCAATTTCTGAAAGAATCATTTGCTTAGTGCTACTTTTATGGTTATTTGGTATGGGCCTTCATCTTGTTGTTTGTTACAAAGCATGCTGCTGAAACAGTGTTTAGGTAGGCATACTAAAGTTGTTTCCAATAGTAGTCTTTGATCACGGCATGTTACTCTCTCCATTTATACTGTTGATAACCCCATGAGTTCTAAGCGAAACTTGGTGTATGAAATCCAGTAATTTCTTTTGGTCAGTTAAGTGTGTCAAAAGATTTCCATTGAGGTCAGCAGGATTGGCTCTATTCTTTTGGTCAGCAGGATTGGCCTTTGTTACAATTGCTCTATTCTGATTGCAAATATGGGATGGCCTACTGTTTTAGCCAAGTTGTATGGGCATCCGCAAATTACTTGGTTGTTATGGGGTTCTGAGGTTTTTGTATTCTATTGTAGGAGTTTTGATCTCACTGAAGCATTGCGTCTCCAGTTGGAACTTCAAAAGCGGCTTCATGAACAGCTTGAGGTATGTAACATTGTAACCAATTGCTATTTGATGCTAGGGAGGGAGGGTGGGTGTAGATGCTTTTGTAATTCTTTGATATATGATGTGTTTGTATTTAGTTCCACTTTGGCACAAGATAAAATAAGCAAGCAACCATATAATACTACCTCCAGTCTGTGATTATTTTCTGTACGCTATTTTCATTATGCTCAGAGGGCATGGCTAGCACTGCCTGAGGCTAGCCACAAATGCCAGTTTTTTATTTTCCTGTGTGGGATTATTTGTGGCGGTTTTTGGTTAGAACCGTCACTGATAACCGAATATCAGTGGCGGTTCTAGCCAAAAACCGCCACTGATAGTACTAGTATATGTGGCGGTTGTTGGTTATCTGTGGCGGTTTTAGAACCGTCACTGATAATCCTCGATTATCAGTGGCACTAAATCTGTGACGGTTCAAAAACCATCACTGATGGCAGTTATGAACCGCCACTGATGATCTTTTTCAAGGTAGTGTCAGTCACTGCTTCAGCAACCAATCAAGTAAGTTTGTTAGATAATTATGAGGCAAGAACAGAGAGTTCTTGTTTTGTCAATTGCTGGAACTGGCGGTGTTGGAATGACTACTTTGGCCCAGCACGTCTTCAATCATCTACAACTAAAATCTCGCGTTGATCTGATAATTTGGACTTGTGTCTCAGATGACTCTGATGTGAAGAGGTTAACTGAAGAGGCCATACAATCTTCTTCTGGCAAAGGGGCAACAACTGATCACTTAGATTCTCTTCAGCGTGCTCTCGCTAACAACATGAGCGAAAAAAGATTCTTGCTTATCCTTGATGGTATGCAGGATGATGCCTTGAAAGATGATGGGCAGTGTTGGAAGAGCTTCTGTGCACCTCTTACAAATTTTCTTCAGGGAAGGATGATGGTGATCACCACTAGATCACCAAAGGTTGCTGAGGGAGTGCGCACAATGCACGGATCCCTTTCCAGTAGAGGGTTTGAAGGAGGGTGTCTATTGGGATTTCTTCAGGCAATGCATGCATCTTTTGATTTGAGAATCCTTACAATGATCCAGAGTATGCGCACATTAGTAAAAGCATGCTTTAAAGTTGAAGGGTTCTCCTCTAGCTGCCAAAACTCTTGGCCACCAATCACGTAAGAGCCTTGACACTACACGTTGGAATAATATACTAAAAAGTGGAGTGATCTGCGTGAGCTTAGACAAGAGGAGACTGACATTTTTGCCAGCCGTTCTGTTGAGCTACGTACATTTATTTACTATTCCATTTGAAGTGAATTCATATCGTGCTAGTGTGAACTTCCATGGCTAATTTTATCTCATCAGGAGAATATACAATATGATCAATTAAATCTATAGTCAGTCTCATTTCAATGGAGAATATGTGATGCATGATCTAAAAAATTGTATTCTCGTCAGGCAACAAAGCCCTGTTTGGAAGTAATGTATTTTCATAGTTTCTAGACAATACTATGGTTTCTAAGAATACCATGGTATTTTATACCATAAGGTGTTTAGTTACCATGCAAAAAACTCTGTATTAAAAACTATGGTTTGGTAGATACCATGGTATTTTTAGAGTATTTGAAACTCCACTCCAACCCAAAGTTTTCATGATTTTGGCTAGCTTCTTGCCTATTTTCACTCAAATACCATGGTTTGTGATGTTGCATCCAAATAGTTGGTAGTTCCAAGGAATACCATGGTTTCAAATGGGTTTGGTAAAATTATGGTATTCATGATAAAACAATTGCAAATCATGGTATATCAAAACTATAGTTTTAAAAAACTATGCTTCCAAATAGAGCCTAAGTTACTTTTCATCAAATACGGGTGTCCGAGTTTTAGCATATTGACAGCTATACGTAGAGTTCGAGATGCAGAGACGATAAAGAGCCAGTAGTAGGGGTGGAAAAACAGCTCGAGGCTCGCGGCTCGGCTCGGCTTGGCTCAGTGCATCAACGAGCCAAGCCCGAGCCTACCGTCTGGCTCGGTGCTGCAATGAGCCGAGCCCGAGCCGGCTCGCGAGCGGCTCGTTGGCTCGTTAGGCTCGGTAAAATTCAGGCATTCAGAATCACTTTCACTAATCACTAATCAATTATCCAAATTACATGAGGCTTAATTTTAATACAAAATTAGCCACAGCCCACAGACATTCAATCGGCTTGGCATCCATACAGTCATATTGAACAAAGAACATACAATGAAATATAGAATGCATGAGGGTTTAGTGATTCAGTCTGACATAAGTAACATAACACAAAGTGTATACAAAAATAACAAAAGTAACAAAACACCCTTCCATAGTTCCATACTTCCATAGTTCTATTCCATTATTGCAGTCTTGCAGACTCCAGAAGTCCAGAAGAGAGCAGTAGAGCTAGAGGCTAGAGCACTGAGGCGGGCCCACATGCCAGGCGGCTCACGAGCCGGCTCGGCTTGACTTGAGGCTCGACCGAGCCCAAGCCGAGCTTGGTTTTCAGCTCGACAAAGACAATAAGCCGAGTCTGACTCGGCTCGCAAACTGACGAGCTCGATCGAGCCGACCCGAGCTCGACTGAGCTCGGCTCGATTCCACCCCTAGCCAGTAGGTTTATTCCTCGGGTATGTGCGTTGGCCCCTTTTTTCTGTGTTGTGCGTGTCCCGATAAAAGGTACTTGTGATGTCTTTTAGTATATCCAGAGGGTAGAGACGTTGTGATTAGGGCAGTCCCAACTCATAATTTCTATGAACAGTATCTAAAGAAGAGAGAGGGCAATAAACCAATGTATAATTTTTCAACCCATAGTTTCCATGAGCAGTGTCTAGAGGAGAAAGAGAACAATAAACCAATGCATGCACCACAAACACACCTTGATCAGCACGTAGAAACGTCCAACCCCGATTTTGCTCGTTTCTTGTGTCTTGGTACCCACGCCGACCTAGTTTCTTGCATGAGACACGGTTTCTTTGTTTTTCTTCTCTCCCTTCCTTAATTTCTATGCCACATCAGATTTTTGCTTAGTTGGTAGCATAATTAATTCTATAAACACTAGCTAAAGTGAAGGGTTGAGACTGTCCTTAGCAGACGTCGCCTTGGTTTAAATCGACGTGGACTCCATCTAATCACAGCGTGCACGTTTATTTTCAAATCCTTCGTATCGAAGGGTAACCGGAAAAGGACTTGTCCTCAAAGAACGTGCAGGCCTAATTATTGCATGTATACTTGCTGAACTTGGCAGTTGGCACCCACCAACAACAAATTAATCGACATTACAACGAAGAATCTCGGTTTATTTTGCTCTGAAATTTTCCAGCCCTAATACCTTGTGAAATCATGTGCTGAAAAATTGGCTGAATGATGAAATTGGCATTACAAAGTGGTTACGATCATGGCATGTGTGGTGTTCGTGCATGTGTTGTTTTAGTTGATTAATTGATATGCTGGGATAGCATGTTAATGATTTTGCTTGATGCAATGCGCTCGTGTGAGTGGTTGCATGGATTGACTTTGAGTCAAGTCGTGGACTTGTGCTCGGATTCGCTTTGTTGTTTATTCGTGTAGGTGTTGCTCGAGAGCTTAACGTGGTCGATGACGGACCGGAACTAGATTCATGGAGGAACCGAGGTTCGGACTAGGTTCGTGGAGGAATCGAGGTCCCGTGGTCGAGGATGTCATGCGGGACATTCGGGCTAGAGAACGGTGCACACGGAGGCTGGTTAGTCACGTGAGTGCGGCAGGTGAGCCGTACGCGTGCATGTTTTGGATTGTAGGCATATATTGGGCCATGTGTTATTGAGCCAGATTGATATGCATACATGTATTTATTTTAGGGTTTTGAGTTGTATAAAAGGACTTGAAACCTGAGCGATGAATTAAGCTTTTTCCGGCGGCTTTGACGTTCAGCCGTTTTTCATGCGACAAGGCTTTTGCGGCGGCTGGGACGTTCGCCGTTTTTGATGCAAGTGCGTGAGTTTTTTTGTTCCGGCGGCCATTGCACTCGGTGACTAGAAAATTGGCGCTGGGCTTGCATGCATGCAGGAGGAACGACGTCCTGGCCGGTGGCTGGCTTTCCTGAAGCGATTCGTGGTCATGCGGCAAGAGCATCTCGTGCTGCGCTACAGGAAGCAAGCAATTGATTTCGTGAAGCAACCAACAAGCACGCAATAGCGTTCCTGCCCCTGCAAACAAGCCAGCAAGCAAGCAATTGATCGGCTAGCATTGAAGTTGAAGTCAGGTAGTCGGGCTAACAGTGCGCCCCTGCAATCCTCAACTCAATCCTGTCCACTACAGGAAAACGTGGTTGATTCGTCGGCCAAAACTAATTTCGCCGGCCTTGATGAAGCCGTTTAAAATATGATTATAAATTGCCGCCAAATCAAGCCGTCGAAAATATCTCGTAATTTCGCCGCCCAAATTTAGTCGCCGAAAATACGTTTTAATTTCATCGCCAATTAAACCGCCGGAATACTTATAAATTCGCCGGCTTTGGGGAAGGCCGTCGAAATATTATGTAAATTGCCGCCATGAGAGCCATCGAAAACTTTGGAGACCTAAACCCGTGATTCAGCCAAAAACCTCACTAGCAAGACATCTCCCGCATGCCCCTTCATCACATGTTCCCGCGCCCTTGTGTGCCGCCCCCCGCCCAGCGCCCGCCGCCCAATGTCGCCACCGCTCTCTCCTCTCACTAACCTCTCCCAGATCCTTCGCGAAGCGCCATCGCCTCCCCTGTCTTCCT
>JAYEVE010001166.1:0-101163 GCA_036346375.1 Guadua angustifolia
GTAGACAACATGAGCAGAATGACGAGGCATCACCCTACATCACTCGAAACAAGTATCAACCACACAATTCAACAGTATAGCTTGAGACAACAAAACAACCGTGAACTCCCCGTTCACATCCCAACCATTCCACATTTCAAGAAAATACTCTATACCCCGTGTGAAATCCCCGGGCTTGTCCATGACCGCGGACTCGGCTATTCGAATAGTTTGACACTCTGCAGAGGTTGTACAGCTTTACCCACAAGACATGATCATCCCTTAATGCCAAGCGCTAAGGACACACTTCCTTTGGTGTGTCGGCAGAGAGATCACTACAAAGCCTTTACAATGCATGTCTAAACCCAGTACTGCCCTCTAAGGTTTCGCCCCTCGGGGCCCCCTCTTGAGCCATGTGGGTCTACCCGTCCATCTTGGACCCCACACCAACAACTAGCAATACTCAAGTCTGGACATTGCAAATTAATTAGCTAGGTCCGTCCCATACCGGACTTGTGGTTGCACGGTTAGGCCCAGTTCAATGGCGCACAAGATTAAGTCCTTAAATTGTCTCAGGCAAGACAGCCACATCCCAATGTGCTAGAAAGCACCCCCTTTACTGCACGATCAATTGCCCGAGGGAAACATTTTGTTTAACCCAAAACCAATGGCATCCCCTGCCATGGTACAACAAGTTTTACCACAGTGGTCAACAGCCACAATTCAATATCTCATTAAGTCAAGATTAACATTAGCTCACAGGTGATATGAATCCCATCGGACAACTAAGCATGGCTAAGCATAGCTACGATAACCCAATGTTGGTACTATGGTTATGCCCAACTAATAATGTCCCAACCTATGGTTAACAATGGATACATGGCATTCCAATAATCAAAGGGGCATACTCAAACAGGTAAATAGCTACTCCCGTAAACTAGCATTGATACACAAATAGCATGCAATTGTATAAGACAAAGTACTTTTGCAAACATAGGTTCAATATGATCAAAGGTCTACGACTTGCCTTGTTGTTCAAGTGCTGATTCTTGGTCTTCAAAGTCTCCGTTCGCTCCTTCGGGATTCGCGTCTACCAGAAAACAAAGCAACGAAACCAAATAAATACAAAACAGAGAAGAAAACAAGCTCAAAATTGAAAATAAATGGCTCTGGAATGTAGAACTCAATTTTACAAAATTTTAGAAATTTGAATCACTCCAATCGGAGTTCGGACGAAGGAGAACGGGCTCCTGGAAGATTTAATTCGGAGAAAATCAAAGAAATTCACCAGGGGTGACACGTGGCAGCTTGTGATTGGCTGGGATTTTCGGTTTTTTGGAAAATCAGAAAAAGAAAATAAATGCCGATCGACATGCGGGGCCCACATGTCGCTGGCTCGATCCTGATGAGACCGAGAGCACCGAGGCGACATTTGGGCGATCTGGCGAGTTGGCGCGACGACGTGGCATGCCACGGCCGCGGCTAGGGATGACATGGCGATGACGTGGCGGTAGCGCGACAATGACGCAGCATGGGGCGGGTTCGACCGCTGGCGGAATCCGGCACGTCCGTTAGCGTCGGATGGGCGAGAACGAGGGCGCGGATGAGGCGTGTACGATCTGGATCGTCGGCAGACGTCGGACGGCGGAGAGCTTCGCGAAGAACTTCGGCAGCGCGGCGCGCGCTTACCGGAGGCGAGGAAGACGACACCGCAAACGGCGGAGGACGGCGGATCGGGCGAAAAATCTGCGGATCGGGGAGAGGCGACGCGACGGACTCGATGGTGCAACCGATCACGGCGGAGACGGCACCGGAGGTGAAGAAAAGCGGTGGCGAAAGTCTTGGGGCGGTGGATGAACTTCGGCGAGCTTGTGCGAGATGATGGCGGCGGCTCGTCTTGGCGAAGCTAGGGCAAAGTGGGCGCAGCACCCGAGAGGCGAACCTCGGGATGGCGTCCTCGGGGTCTTAAATAGCCGGGAGGTGTGCAAAACGCTAGAGTTTGCACGGCGTGCGCTGGTTAGGGTTAGGTTTCGGCGGCGCGATTCTGGGGAGAGTGGGAGGATGAGGCTACAGGCGGAATCATGAACAAGAATGAGCCAACGGGGCAAATTCGCCCAAGAGATTTTGGAAATTAAAAACGTTTTTCCAATTTTATAAATTCCAGAAATTCAAATAACTCCAAATAAATTCAAATAAATACCAAATAAATTCAGAAAAATTCCTTGAAGCACAAGGAACCCAATAAAAACTGGAAACCTTTAATTTGATGCATAGATTAATCAAATAAAATCTCATAATTATTAGAAAAATCAATTTAAGCTTCGGTTAATTTCAAGAAATTGCAAATGATTCATTTTTGATTTTAAACATTCCAAAACTCAAATTTTGGGATGTTACAAACCTCCCCCCCTTAAACGGAATCTCGACCCCGAGATTCGGACTGGCTAGGGAATAGGTGGGGAAACTCGGACTTCAGATCCTCTTCTCGCTCCCAAGTGGCTTCTTCTTCTGAATGATTGCTCCACTGGACTTTGCAAAAACGGATGATCTTGCTTCTCGTGATGCGCTCTGCAACATCTAGAATCTTCACTGGCTGCTCCTTGTAGGTGAGATCCTCTTGCAAATCGATGGCTTCCAACGGCATCTGTTCTTCTGGCACTCGCAAACACTTCTTCAACTGCGACACGTGGAACACATCATGGATTCCAGCGAAGGACTGAGGCAACTCAAGCTTGTAAGCAACTTCTCCTCTTCGTTCCAAGACTTTGAACGGTCCAACATATCTAGGGGCAAGCTTTCCTTTTACTTGAAATCGCTTAACTCCTTTTAGAGGGGTGACTCGAAGATACACATAATCATTGGGCTCGAAACTCAAATCTCGGCGACGATTATCTGCATAACTCTTCTGTCTACTTTGAGCTATCTTCAACTTGTCTCGGATTAACTGAACTTGCTCTTCGGCTTCTTGCAGTATGGCAGGACCAAATAACTGCTTTTCCCGATCGCCTTCCAATTGAGAGGGTTCTGACTTTCTACCATATAAGGCTTCAAAAGGAGACATTTGGAGGTGGCTCGATAACTATTATTGTAAGAAAACTCGCATAGGGCAAACACTTGTCCCATTTTGCACCATAGGTCAAAGCACAAGCTCTCAACATGTCCTCAAGAATCGATTCACGCGCTCGCTTTGTCCATCACCGAGGGTGATAAGCAAGATTAAACCGAGATGAGTTCCCATAGCTTCATGCAAACTCGCCAAAAACGAGAGTGGCGGGTTCCTCTATCGGAGACAATCTTCTTAGGCACTCCATGAAGACCGACAATCCTTGACATATATAATTCGCCAATTTATCTCGGTGTAGGTAGTCTTAATCGAATAAAGTGAGCTACCTTGGTCAATCGATCCACTATTACCCAGATCGAATCATAACTCGCTTGGGTCTTAGGAAGTCCGTAATAAAATCCATACCAATTTCTTCCCACTTCCACTCTGGAATCTTTAATGGTCAAGCAATCCTCGCCTGGTCTCGATGCTTTGCTTTAACCTTCTGGCAGATATCACACAGAGCAACATACTCTGCAATCTCACGCTTCATGCTAGGCCACCAATACCTTTCCTTAAGATCTTGATACATCTTGGTACTTCCAGGGTGAATGGAGTATAATGTCTCATGCGCTTCTTTGAGTAACAGCTCCTTGAGCTCTTTCTGTTCAGGTACGCAGATACGATTCTCATACCACACGGTACCCTTTTCATCTTCAGTGAATCTGGGGCTTTTCCTTTCTTCATATTACTCTTGATCTCCTTGATATCAGCATCATCGGTTTGGGCTTCCCGGATCTGATCTTCCAATGTTGGACGCACTTCCAAAGTTGCTAAGTAACCTTCTTGCACCACTTCTAGACTGAGCTTCTGAAATTCCTCATAGAGTGCTGGCTGACTTTCCTTAATCATCAGGGTATTACCATAACTCTTTCTACTTAAAGCATCAGCTACGACATTAGCTTTGCCTGGATGATAATGAATACCAATGTCATAGTCCTTGATTAACTCTAACCATCTTCTTTGCCTCATATTGAGTTCGGCTTGGGTAAAATGTACTTGTGCTCTTATGATCGATGTACACCTCACAACGATTACCGATGAGGTAATGACGCCAAATCTTTAAAGCATGCACTACGGCAGCTAATTCCAAATCATGGGTCGGATAGTTGACTTCATGTGGCCTTAATTGACGCGAAGCATATGCCACAACCTTCTTATCTTGCATTAGCACACAACCGAGTCCCTGACGGGATGCATCACAAAATATCTCAAAATCCTTTTCGATATCCGCAAAACAAGCTTTCGGGTAGTTGTCAAACACTTCTTTAGCTCCTGAAAACTTCGCTCACACTCTGATGTCCAAGCAAATTTCTTCTCCTTTTTCAAAAGCTGAGTGAGCGGTCTAGCTTTTCTGGTAAAACCTTCTATGAAACGGCGATAATATCCCGCCATTCCAAGGAAACTCTAATTTGGGTTACCGTCTTGGCGACTCCCAATTGAGCACATCTCTCACTTTACGTGGTCAACAAATGACACCTTCGCTCGATATAACGTGACCTAGGAAAGCAACTTCTTTCATCCGTAACTCACATTTCTTGAACTTAGCATAGAGTTGATGTTCTCTTAGCTTTGTCAATACTTTCCGCAAGTGATCCTCATGTTCTGCCTCACTCTGGGAATAGATCAGAATGTCATCGATAAAGACAACGACAAACTTGTCTAAATATTCCATGAATACTTTATTCATCAAGGTCATGAAATAGGCAAGAGCATTGGTCAAACCAAAAGACATCACGGTATACTCATCCTGTCCATACCGGGTCACAAAAGCTGTTTTGGGTATATTCTCTTTACGAATCTTCAATTGATGGTAACCTGACCTCAAGTCAACCTTCGAGAATACTCCTGCTCCTTGAAGCTGGTCAAACAAATCATCAATCCTTGGCAGAGGGTACTTATTCTTAATGGTGACCTCATTTAGAGCACGATAATCTACACACATCCTCTGAGTTCCATCCTTCTTTTCCACTAGAAGAACTGGGGCTCCCCATGGCGAAGAACTTGGTCTAACAAAACCCTGATCTTGCAACTCTTTGATCTGTTTCTTTACTTCAGCTAACTCATTAGCAGGCATCCTATACGGTCTCTTGGAAATGGGTGGCGTTCCAGGAACTAGCTCAATCAAGAACTCTATATCTCTATCCGGTGGCATTCCGGGCAACTCATCTGGAAACACATCAGGAAAATCTCTAGCAATTGGCACATCTTCTAAACTTATTCCTTTGGCACTACAAACTTTTATTCCTTTGACCGATCTACTGGCTGACTTGAAACTTTAGCTTTGTTCCATCTCGACTGGTTAATGTGATCTCTATTTCCACAATCCAAAACTGCTTGGTTCTTGGAGAGCCAATCCATTCCTAGGATTACATCTAGGGATTTGGTGTCTAGGACAATGAGGTTGGCTAGGAATTCTACCCCTCCGATTAATATCTTAACTTCGGGGCAGCCTTGGTTCGAACTCAAATCCGAACAAGGTGATTGCACCAATAAAACAGTTTTCAAAAGCCTTGTCTTTAAGTGATGATTTGCAGCAAAACTCCGAGAAACAAAAGAATGCGTAGCTCCAGAATCAAATAAAACCATGGCAGATGCTGAGTTGACTAGGAGCTTACCTAGTATGACGTCTGGTGCAGCCTGGGCATCCTCAGTGGTGACATGATTCAAGCGACCTCTTCCAACAGGCGGTGGAGTCCTGGTAGCTTGATTTGGAGTCTGAGACGTTCCACGTCCTGCTCCTGGTGCGGGGGTCTTGGCTGGTGTCGATCCCAAGTTGAAACGAACGGGCGTCACATTTTGCTTCCTAGGGCAGTTATTAGCATAGTGACCACGCTCATTGCAATTGAAGCATGTCACTCCTGCAGCTGGATTACTGGTCCTCTGAGGCGGATTGCTGTTGGCGCTGATGTTAGGGTTGCTTGGAGGAGTCGGGCGAGTCTTTGAGGCGGTGTTCGAATCTTGATGGAGGAGTAGTGAAACGAGCAGGCTGTTGAGCATTGGACCTGGCTCTCTGCGGATGACTCTGATGAGCTTCATGATGCATCATCTTCCTCTTGCGGGATTCTTCCAACTCACGACGAGACTCCTCAATGAGCATAGCTTTGTCTACCAAGTGCTGGAAATCTGCATAGTCGTTGCCAATCACTTGTACCTTTAAACCTGGGTTGAGCCCACGCTTGAACCTTTTCTGGCGAGCATCATCTGTGGCTACATCTTCTGGGGCATAGCGAGCAAGTTGAGTGAACTTATTGAGATATTCACTCACTGACATCCCTTCTTGCTTTAGCTCCCTGAACTCATTCTTCTTCATCTCTACCTTTCCATCAGGGATATGGGAATGGCGAAAAGCAGCTGAAAACTCTACCCAAGTGATGGTTTGAGGGTCATCATGGGTGGCAATGTAGTTCTCCCACCATTCAGCGGCGGTGCCTTCAAACTGATGAGCGGCATAAAGAACCTTCTCATGATCGTGTAATCGAGCAATAGCGAGCTTCTTCTTAATGGAGCGAATCCAATCATCTGCATCCAAGGGTTCTCAAGAGTTGGAGAAGGTAGGCGACGAGTCCTCATGAATTTCGCTAGCTTGGACCGAGGGCGGTGGAGGAGGTCGGCAAAGAATAAAGAAGCAGCAGACTTGATTTTGTTGGTTCAACAAGTTTGCTAGGGCAAGCTGCAGATCGATTCTGCCGATTCATCATATTGTTCATATTCTCGCATCATTGTATTCATAAGTTGAGTCTGAGCTGCCAAGAAATGTCCCAAGTTCAGTCCGTCACTACAGGAGGTGGTGGCGGGTGGCACCGGCATTAGCATTAGCATTGGCATCCATCGCTAATCGCGACTGGCTCGAAGCTAGTGTCAACCATCTGCGATGCAGCACAAGGGTTTAATAGGTAAGAGGGAAAAGCAATAGGAAAGTGGTAAGGTCCTCTAGGGGAGAAGGTAATACCCAAGAACAAAGGTCAACCAACGACATAGCCGAAAAGGCTACAAAATAAAGAACCAAATAAAGCTTTCAACTTAAGGTACCGTTGTAACACTGTGCTGGAGGCAAGTGTACAACATACCCGGCACACAAGCAACAAAAATCCTAGTATACGCAAACTAAACGTAGCTAAACCATAAGAGAATAGCATGCTCGAACACCATAGAGCACCACAAACCTATCTTATGTGGTATTCTTCTCGGATATACTCTTCGACGGCTTGATCATCATCCCCCTTGATTTGGTTCCTTGCAGAAAATCCATGGCTTTCAAGAAGTTTAATGGGATAAGATCAATTTAAATTTCAAAGCAATGTTTCAGCAAAGGAGAGGAATAAGAACCTAAGAATAAGATGAGAAGAGACAAACTATTAAATACCAATTGGTTGGTTTGACTTAGAAAATAATTTTGAAGACCATGCTAACTAAGAAAACGACCTACAGTCGATATGGCTCTGATACCATCTCTGTCGGGACCCGGATATGCAATCCAAACCCTCTCAGGTATACCGCACTAGTCCAGATCACGCTTAGTGCACACAAGGGAAACATAGATGACATATCATTCCATACATCGAAATAACTAAGAAGAACAAATTATTATTGAATAAAGCAAACGACCTTATGGTCAAGGTTCATACACCAATGCCTCTTGGCTTAAGAAACAAATAAACTATTGCAATGAAATAAAATAACTTGGGCTATTCGACATGCCACAGGCAATCGTCTGGGGAAACGCCTTCCTAGTCGACGTAGTCTTCATAGTACTCCTCCTCTTGATACTCATTACCTGGTCCTTCCTCAGCAACTGAACAACATGGGCATAAAGCCGTGAGTACAAAACGTACTCAACAAGTCGAGGGAAATGATGCAATATATTCATGCACGGCTTGACAAAGGATAGTTATATGGTTCATTTGCGTAAAGCAATAACTTGAATTTAAATACACTAAATAGATTGAAGGCGGTTTGAATAAAACAATAATAAATAATCGATAAATCAATGGTAGACAACATGAATGTAATGACGAGGCATCACCCTACATCACTCAAACAAGTATCAACCACACAATTCAACAAAGATAGCTTGAGACAACAAAACAAAGTGAACTCCCGCTCACATCCCAACCATTCCACATTTCAAGAAAATACTCTATACCCGTGTGAAATCCCCTGCTTGTCCATGACCATGACACGGCTATTCAATAGTTTGACACTCTGCAGAGGTTGTACAATTTTACCCACAAGACATGATCATCCCTTAATGCCAAGCGCTAAGGACACACTTCCTTTGGTGTGTCGGCAGAGAGATCACTACAAAGCCTTTACAATGCATGTCTAAACCCAAGATCGCCCTCTAAGGTTTAGCCCTCGGGGCCCCTCTTGAGCCATGTGGGTCTACCCGTCCATCTTGGACCCCACACCAACAAGCGGCAATACTCAAGTCTGGACATTGCAAATTAATTAGCTAGGTCCGTCCCATACCGGACTTGTGGTTGCAGTTAGGCCCAGTTCAATGGCGCACAAGATTAAGTCCTTAAATTGTCTCAGGCAAGACAGCCACATCCCAATGTGCTAGAAAGCACCCCCTTTATTGCACGATCAATTGCCCGAGGGAAACATTTTGTTTAACCCAAAACCAATGGCATCCCCTGCCATGGTACAACAAGTTTTACAACAAGTGGTCAACAGCCACAATTCAATATCTCATTAAGTCAAGATTAACATTAGCTCACAGGTGATATGAATCCCATCGGACAACTAAGCATGGCTAAGCATAGCTACGATAACCCAATGTTGGTACTATGGTTATGCCCAACTAATAATGTCCCAACCTATGGATAACAATGGATACATGGCATTCCAATAATCAAAGGGGCATACTCAAACAGGTAAATAGCTACTCCCGTAAACTAGCATTGATACACAAATAGCATGCAATTGTATAAGACAAAGTACTTTTGCAAACAAAGGTTCAATATGATCAAAGGTCTACGACTTGCCTTGTTGTTCAAGTGCTGATTCTTGGTCTTCAAAGTCTCCGTTCGCTCCTTCTGGATTCGCGTCACCGAAAATAAAGCAACGAAACCAAATAAATACAAAACAGAGAAGAAAACAAGCTCAAAATTGAAAATAAATGGCTCTGGAATGTAGAACTCAATTTTACAAAATTTTAGAAATTTGAATCACTCCAATCGGAGTTCGGACGAAGGAGAACGGGCTCCTGGAAGATTTAATTCGGAGAAAATCAAAGAAATTCACCAGGGGTGACACGTGGCAGCTTGTGATTGGCTGGGATTTTCGGTTTTTTGGAAAATCAGAAAAAGAAAATAAATGCCGACTGACATGCGGGGCCCACATGTCAGTGGCTCGGTCCACGGTAGACCGAGAGCACCGAGGCGACATTTGGTCGATTAGGCGATACGCTGACGACGTGGCATGCCACCGTGACGGCAGGCAAGGGATGACATGGCGATGTCGTGGCCAAGACACGCGACAATGACGCAAGGCATGGGGCGGGTTCGCCACGTGGCGAATCCGCACGTCCGTTGGCGATCGGATGGCCACGAGAAGATGAGCGCGGATGAGGAGGCAATTGATCGGATCGACTTATCAAAATGGACGATCGGACGATGACGACTTCGCGGCGAACTCGACGGCGAGCGGCGGCGCAGGTCGACTGCCGCACGAGCCGAGGAAGACGACACGCAAAACGGCGGAGGAGGGCGGATCGGGCGAAGAATCTGCGGATCGGGAGAGGGCGACGCGACGGACTCGATGGTGCAACCGATCACGGCGGAGACTCACCGGAGGTGAAGAAAACCATGGCGAAAGTCTTGGACGGTGGATGAACTTCGCGAAGCTTGTGCGAGATGATGGCGGCGGCACCTCGGCCGATGAGGCTAGGGGCGAGAGCTAGGGCAAAGTGGGAAAGCAGAGAGGCGAACCTCGGGATGGCGTCCTCGGGGTCTTAAATAGCCCGGAGGGTGCAAGCGGGAGCGCGGAAGGCGACTAGGGTTACGGTTGGATCCGGACGGCGGCGGTTCTAGGTTAGAGTTCGAGGTGAGGGCCGAGGAGCGGGCCAAGAAGAATGAGAATGAGGCCGGGCAAATTCGGCCCAAGAGATTTTGGAAATTAAAACGTTTTTCCAATTTTATAAATCCTTAAATTCAAATAACTCCAAATAAATTCAAATAAATACCAAATAAATTCAGAAAAATCTCCAAAATACAGTAAAAATTCCTTGAAGCACAAGGAACCCAATAAAAACTGAAACCTTTAATTTGATGCATAGATTAATCAAATAAAATCTCATAATTATTAGAAAAATCAATTTAAGCTTGGTTAATTTCAAGAAATTGCAAATGATTCATTTTGATTTTAAACATTCCAAAACTCAAATTTTGGGATGTTACAAACCTCCCCTTAAATGGAATCTCGACCCGAGATTCGGATCGCTAGAGAATAGGTGGGGAAACTCTGACTTCAGATCCTCTTCTCGCTCCCAAGTGGCTTCTTCTTCAATGATTACTCCATCGACTTTGCAAAACGGATGATCTTGCTTCTCGTGATGCGCTCTGCAACATCTAAAATCCTCACCGGTCGCTTCCTTGTAGGTGAGATCCTCTTGCAAATCGATGGCTTCCAACGGCATCTCGCTTCTTCCGCACTCGCAAACACTTCTTCAAGCTGCGACACGTGGAACACATCATGGATTCCAAGAAAGGATCGAGGCAACTCAAGCTTGTAAGCAACTTCTCCTCTTCGCTCCAAGACTTTGAACGGTCCAACATATCTAGGGCAAGCTTTCCTTTTACTTGAAATCGCTTAACTCCTTTTAGAGGTGTGACTCTAAGATACACATAATCATTGGGCTCAAACTCAAATCTCGGCGACGATTATCTCGTGATAACTCTTCCGTCTTACTTTGAGCTATCTTCAACTTGTCTCAATTAACTGAACTTGCTCTTCGCTTCTTGCAAGATGGCAGACCAAATAACTGTTTTTCTCCGCCTCCTTCCAATTGAGAGGGTTTCGCACTTTCTACCATATAAGGCTTCAAAAGGAGACATTTGCAGTCGGCTCGATAACTATTATTGTAAGAAAACTCAGATAGGGCAAACACTTGTCCCATTTTGCACCATAGGTCAAAGCACAAGCTCTTAGCATATCTTCAAGAATCGTTCACGCGCCGCTTTGTCCATCACCGAGGGTGATAAGCAAGATTAAACCCGAGATGAGTTCCCATAGCTTCATGCAAACTCGCCAAAAACGAGAGGTAAACCGGGTTCTCTATCGGAGACAATCTTCTTAGGCACTCCATGAAGGCCGACAATCCTTGACATATATAATTTCGCCAATTTATCTCCTGTAGGTAGTCTTAATCGAATGAAGTGAGCTACCTTGGTCAATCGATCCACTATTACCCAGATCGAATCATAACCGCTTGGGTCTTAGGAAGTCCGTAATAAAATCCATACCAATTTCTTCCCACTTCCACTCGAATCTTCAATGGTCAAGCAATCCCGCTTTGGTCTCGATGCTCGCTTTAACCTTCTCGCAGACATCACAAAGAGCAACATACTCGCAATCTCACGCTTCATGCTAGGCCACCAATACCTTTCCTTGAGGTCTTGATACATCTTGGTACTTCCAGGTGAATGGAGTATAATGTCTCATGCGCTTTTTTGAGTAATGTACTCCTTGAGCTCTTTCTCGATCAGTACACAAACACGATTCTCATACCACACAGTACCCTTTTCATCTTCAGTGAATCCTGGGGCTTTTCCTTTCTTCATATTACTCTTGATCTCCTTGATATCAAGATCATCGGTTTGGGCTTCCTGATCCGATCTTCCAATGTTGGGACGACTTCCAAAGTTGCTAAGTAACCTTCTTGCACCACTTCTAGACCGAGCTTCAAATTCCTCATAGAGTGTTGGTGACTTTCCTTAATCATCGTGGTATTGCAAGAACTCTTTCTACTTAAAGCATCACCATTTACATTAGCTTTGCTCGATGATAATGAATACCAATGTCATAGTCCTTGATTAACTCTAACCATCTTCTTTGCCTCATATTGAGTTCGGCTTGGGTAAAATGTACTTGTGCTCTTATGATCGCAGTACACCTCACAACGACATCGATGAGGTAATGACGCTAAATCTTTAAAGCATGCACTACGGCAACTAATTCCAAATCATGGGTCGGATAGTTGACTTCATGTGGCCTTAATTGACGCCAAGCATATGCCACAACCTTCTTATCTTGCATTAGCACACAACCGAAGTCCTTGACGGATGCATCACAAAATATCTCAAAATCCTTTTCGATATCCGCAAAACAAGCACTTGGGCGCTTGTCAAACACTTCTTTAGCTCTGAAAACTTCGCCACACTCGATGTCCAAGCAAATTTCTTCTCCTTTTTCAAAAGTTGAGTGAGCGGTCTAGCTTTTCTCGAAAAACCTTCTATGAAACGGCGATAATATCCCGCCATTCCAAGGAAACTTCTAACTTGGGTTACCGCTTCTTGGCGACTCCCAATTGAGCACATCTCTCACTTTACTGTGGTCAACAAATGACACCTTCGCCGATATAACGTGACCTAGGAAAGCAACTTCTTTCATCCGTAACTCACATTTCCGAACTTAGCATAGAGTTGATGTTCTCTTAGCTTTGTCAATACTTTCCGCAAGTGATCCTCATGTTCTGCCTCACTCTTGGAATAGATCAGAATGTCATCGATAAAGACAACGACAAACTTGTCTAAATATTCCATGAATACTTTATTCATCAGGGTCATGAAATAGGCAGGAGCATTGGTCAAACCAAAAGACATCACAGTATACTCATACTGTCCATATCGAGTCACAAAAGCTGTTTTGGGTATATCCTCTTTACGAATCTTCAATTGATGGTAACCTGACCTCAAGTCAACCTTCGAGAATACTCCTGCTCCTTGAAGCTGGTCAAACAAATCATCAATCCTTGGCAGAGGGTACTTATTCTTAATGGTGACCTCATTTAGAGCACGATAATCTACACACATCCTCCGAAGTTCCATCCTTCTTTTCCACTAGAAGAACTGGGGCTCCCCATGGCAAAGAACTTGGTCTAACAAAACCCCGATCTTGCAACTCTTTGATCTGTTTTTTACTTCAGCTAACTCATTAGTAGTGCATCCTATACGGTCTCTTGAAATGGGGTATGCCCAGAACTAGCTCAATCAAGAACTCTATATCTCTATCGGTGGCATTCCGCAACTCATCCGAAACACATCAGAAAATCTCTAGCAATTGGCACATCTTCTAAACTTATTCCTTTGGCACTACAAACTTTTATTCCTTCTGACCGATCTACTGGCAGCTTGAAACTTTAGCTTTGTTCCATCTCGGTGGTTAATGTGATCTCTATTTCCACAATCCAAAATCGCTTGGTTCTTGGAGAGCCAATCCATTCCTAGGATTACATCTAGGATTTGGTGTCTAGGACAATGAGGTTGGCTAGAATTCTACCCTCCGATTAATATCTTAACTCGGGCAGCCTTGGTTCGAGACTCAACCGAACCAGGTGATTGCACCAATAAAACAGTTTTCAAAGGCCTTGTCTTTAAGTGATGATTTGCAGCAAAACTCCGAGAAACAAACGAATGCGTAGCTCCAGAATCAAACAAAACCATGGCAGATGCTGAGTTGACTAGGAGCTTACCTAGTATGACGTCTGATGCAGCCTGGGCATCCTCAGTGGTGACATGATTCACACGACCTCTTCCAACAGGCGGTGGAGTCCTGGTAGCTTGATTTGGGGTCTGGGAGGCTCCACGTCCTGCTCCTGGTGCGGGGGTCTTGGCTGGTGTCGATCCCAAGTTGAAACGAACAGGCGTCACAGTTTGCTTCCTAGGGCAATTATTGGCATAGTGACCACGCTCATTGCAATTGAAGCATGTCACTCCCGCACTGGATTACTGGTCCTCTGAGGCGGATTGCTGTTGGCGCTGATGTTAGGGTTGCTGGAGGAGCCGGGCGAGGTTTGGGTGTGTTCAATGCCGATGGAGGAGTAGTGAAACGAAAGCAGTCGTTGAGCATTGACCGCTCATGCGGGTGATTCGATGAGCTCCATGTTGCATCATCTTCCTCTTATGGATTCTTCCAACTCACGACGGACTCCTCAATGAGCATAGCTTTGTCTACCAAGTGCTTTGGAAATCTGCATAGTCGCTGCCAATCACTTGTACCTTTAAACCGGGTTGAGCCCACGCTTGAACCTTTTCTCGCGAGCATCATCTGTGGCTACATCTTCGGGCATAGCGAGCAAGTTGAGTGAACTTATTGAGATATTCACTCACCGACATCCCTTCTTGCTTTAGCTCCTCGAACTCATTCTTCTTCATCTCTACCTTTCCATCGTGATATGGGAATGGCGAAAAGCAAATGAAAACTCTACCCAAGTGATGGTTTGAGGGTCATCATGGGCGGCAATGTAGTTCTCCCACTATTCAATGGCGGTGCCTTCAAACCGATGAGCGGCATAAAGAACCTTCTCATGATCGTAATTGAGCAATAGCGAGCTTTTTTTCAATGGAGCGAATCCAATCATCTGCATCCAAGGGTTACGAAGAGTTGGAGAAGGTAGGCGACGAGTCCTCATGAATTTCGCTAGCTTGGACCGAGGGCGAAGCCGAGGAGGAAAGGCAAAGAATAAAGAAGCAGCAGACTTGATTTTGTTGGTTCAACAAGTTTGCTAGGGCAACAGTAGCTCGATTCTCACGATTCATCATATTGTTCATATTCTCGCATCATTGTATTCATAAGTTGAGTCTGAGCTGCCAAGAAATGTCCCAAGTTCTCGTCCGCTACTACAGGAGGTGGTGGCGGGTGGCACCGGCATTAGCATTAGCATTGGCATCCATCGCTAATCGCGACGGCTCCGAATCTAGTGTCAACCATTCTGCGATGCAAAGACAAGGGTTTAATAGGTAAGAGGGAAAAGCAATAGGAAAGTGGTAAGGTCATCTAGGGAGAAGGTAATACCCAAGAACAAAGGTCAACCAACGACATAGCCGAAAAGGCTACAAAATAAAGAACCAAATAAAGCTTTCAACTTAAGGTACAGCTTGTAACACTGCTTTGGAGGCAAGTGTACAACATACCCGCACACAAGCAACAAAAATCCTAGTATACGCAAACTAAGCGTAGCTAAACCAAAAGAGAATGGCATGCTCAAACACCATAGAGCACCACAAACCTATCTTATATGGTATTCTTCTCGGATATACTCTTCGACGGCTTGATCATCGCCCCTTGATTTGGTTCTTGCAGAGGATCCATGGCTTTCAAGAAGTTTAATGGGATAAGATCAATTTAAATTTCAAAGCAATGTTTCAAAGAAAGGAGAGGAATAAGAACCTAAGAATAAGATGAGAAGAGACAAACTATTAAATACCAATTTGTTGGTTTGATTTAGAAAATAATTTTGAAGACCATGCTAACTAAGAAAGCGACCTACAATCGATATGGCTCGATACTATCTCTGCGGGACCCGGATATGCAATCCAAACCCCTCAGGTATACCGTGACTAGTCCAGATCACGCTTAGTGCACACAAGTGGAAACATAGATGACATATCATTCCATACATCGAAATAACTAAGAAGAAACAAATTATTATTGAATAAAGCAAACGACCTTATGGTCAAGGTTCATACACCAATGCCTCTTGGCTTAAGAAACAAATAAACTATTGCAAATGAAATAAAATAACTTGGGCTATTCGACATGCCACAGCAATCGTCTGGGAACGCCTTCCTAGTCCACGTAGTCTTCATAGTACTCCTCCTCTTGATACTCATTACCGGTCCTTCCTCAAAGAATCGAACAACAGGGGCATAAAGCCGTGAGTACAAAACATACTCAACAAGCCGTAGGGAAATGATGCAATATATTCATGCACGGCTTGACAAAGGATAGTTATATGGTTCATTTGCGTAAAGCAATAACTTGAATTTAAATACACTAAATAGATTGAAGGCGTTTGAATAAAACAATAATAAATAATCGATAAATCAATGGTAGACAACATGAACAGTAATGACGAGGCATCACCCTACATCATTCAAACAAGTATCAACCACACAATTCAACAAAGATAGCTTGAGACAACAAAACAACAGTGAACTCCCTGCTCACATCCCAACCATTCCACATTTCAAGAAAATACTCTATACCCGTGTGAAATCCCCTGCTTGTCCATGACCGCGACACGGCTATTCAATAGTTTACACTCGCAGAGGTTGTACAGCTTTACCCACAAGACATGATCATCCCTTAATGCCAAGCGCTAAGGACACACTTCCTTTGGTGTGTCGCAGAGAGATCACTACAAAGCCTTTACAATGCATGTCTAAACCCAAGATCGCCTCTAAGGTTTAGCCCTCGGGGCCCCTCTTGAGCCATGTGGGTCTACCCGTCCATCTTGGACCCCACACCAACATTTGGCAATACTCAAGTCCGACATTGCAAATTAATTAGCTAGGTCCGTCCCATACCGGACTTGTGGTTGCACGATTAGGCCCAGTTCAATGGCGCACAAAATTAAGTCCTTAAATTGTCTCAGGCAAGACAACCACATCCCAATGTGCTAGACAGCACCCCCTTTACTGCACGATCAATTGCCCAAGGGAAAACATTTTGTTCAACCCAAAACCAATGGCATCCCTTGCCATGGTACAACAAGTTTTACAACAGTGGTCAATGTACCACAATTCAATATCTCATTAAGTCAAGATTAACATTAGCTCACAGTGATATGAATCCCATCGGACAACTAAGCATGGCTAACATAGCTACGATAACCCAATGTTGGTACTATGATTATGCCCAACTAATAATGTCCCAACCTATGGTTAACAATGGATACATGGCATTCCAATAATCAAAGGCATACTCAAACAGTAAATAGCTACTCCCATAAACTAGCATTGATACACAAATAGCATGCAATTGTATAAAACAAAGTACTTTTGCAAACATGGGTTCAATATGATCAAAGGTCTACGACTTGCCTTGTTGTTCAAGTGCTGATTCTGGTCTTCAAAGTCTCCGTTCGCTTCCTTCGGATTCGCGCTCACCGGAAAATAAAGCAACGAAACCAAATAAATACAAAACAGAGAAGCAAACAAGCTCAAAATTGAAAATAAATGGCTCTGGAATGTAGATCTCAATTTTACAAAAATTTAGAAATTTGAATCACTCCAATCGGAGTTCGGACGAAGGAGAACGGGCTCCTGGAAGATTTAATTCAGAGAAAATCAAAGAA
This sequence comes from Guadua angustifolia, assembly GCA_036346375.1. NCBI lineage: Eukaryota > Viridiplantae > Streptophyta > Magnoliopsida > Poales > Poaceae > Guadua > Guadua angustifolia. The sequence goes on from JAYEVE010001166.1 coordinate 17,385, forward strand.
ATTCACCAGGGGTGACACGTGGCAGCTTGTGATTGGCTGGGATTTTCGGTTTTTCAGAAAATCAGAAAAAGAAAATAAATGCCGACTGACATGCGGGGCCCACATGTCAGTGGCTCGGTCCACGGTAGACCGAGAGCACCGAGGCGACATTTGGCTGATACGGCAGACCGCGACGACGTGGCATGCCACTTGCGCTAGGGCTAGGGCCGATATGGCGATGATGTGGCGACCACGGACAATGGCGACGCACATGGGAGCGGGTTCGCCACGCTGGCGAATCCGCACGTCCGTTAGCGTCGGATGGCCGACGAACGAAGGCGCTGTGAGGAGGCGCAGACGATCTGGATCGTCGATGGACGATCGGACGGCGGAGAGCTTACGAGGCGAACTTCGACGGCGAGGGCGGTGATATTCCGCTCGAGCCGAGGAAGACGACACACGAAACGGCGGAGGACGGCCGGATTGGGCGGAAAAATCTGCGGATCGGGGAGAGGGCGACGCGACGGACTCGATGGTGCAACCGATCACGGCGGAGGACGACCGGAGGTGAAGAAAACGGTGGCGAAAGTCTTCGGGACGGTGGATGAACTTCGGCGAGCTTGTGCGAGATGATGGCGGAGGCTCGTGCGGCGAGAGCTAGGGCAAAGTGGGCGCAGCAGAGAGGCGAACCTCGGGATGACGTCCTCGGGGTCTTAAATAGCCCCGGGAGGCGTGCAAAACGGACTCCAAGAGCGCGCTAGGGCAGCGGCTTGGGTTAGGACGGGCGGAATGGCCATGGATCTAATCCAACTGTCGGGGAGGTGGGCCGAGGAGCGAGGCCGGAGAAGAACAGAATGGGCTGGAGCAAATTCGCCCGAAGAGATTTTGGAAATTAAAACGTTTTTCCAATTTTATAAATTCCAGAAATTCAAATAACTCCAAATAAATTCAAATAAATACCAAATAAATTCAGAAAAATCTCCAAAAATACAGAAAATTCCTTGAAGCACAAGGAACCCAATAAAAACTGGAAACCTTTAATTTGATGCATAGATTAATCAAATAAAATCTCATAATTATTAGAAAAATCAATTTAAGCTTCGGTTAATTTCAAGAAATTGCAAATGATTCATTTTTGATTTTAAACATTCCAAAACTCAAATTTTGGGATGTTACATCACAACCTCACCTCTCTTAGCAACCAAGATTCTTATGAGTTCCCTGCAGATTACAGAAGTATAATGTGTGGTGGTAAAAAGGAAAATGATGGTTAAGCGAATACACGACCGGTGTTCAGTTTATGGTGGTTTATTTGTGGAGCTTGGTAGGGGGGTGATGCACAAGGAACACAATCTGAAATCTATTTATTGTAAAGCTAAGTAGCAATCCAAACTAGAAGATCAATGCCTAATGCTGATCACAAGATATGAAAGATGTAAATGGATCAACGCACGCGCAAAGAAATTTCAGATTTGATGCAAACAAGGATTATGTTAGGGATGGCAGGTTTGCATAAACTCACCTAGCACAAATTGCACCAAATAGCAAAACTGATTGCAACTTGATGTAAGGGTTCAGCACTTGTGCACTTTCACACAACAGATCCTTCTTCTTTTCTTTCACCACTTTTTTTTAACTCTTCCCTTTTTTTACTTCTTTTTTTATAAGAAGAACAACATATCAGATATAACACTTGCACAACTTGAGATGAAAAGAACCCAAACACAACCAACAGCTAGAACTTGATAGGATCAAAGTTTACGCGAAGGATGAATTGGGTTATGCAATCCTTTTTTTTGTATGGATTTTTTTTTCAGATATATGAAAGGACACGAAACAAAATATGGATAAAAGAACATGCAAAGGATGATATGATCAGCAACTAAACAAAAACTTCTTATGGACTGAAACTTAACCGAACTCACTAGCATAACAGATCGAAACAAAGGGCTATGGAAAAATATTTTTTGGGGTTTTTTTGGTGGATAGGACGCACACAAAATATATGTAGCTAAGGGTAAAGAATCCTACCGTGGCAATGAAGGCTCGATACCAAATGATACAGATCGCGGTCCCGATCTTCACGACGAGGATCACGAACAAGATAACCGGTGCAACCCGACAAATAAAACTCGAAGCCAACCTTTGTCTTTAACCCAAGAAGCCAATCGAGGATTAAGCCCAACCACACTCTCAAAGAACCAACCAACACAACCTGGAATCAATGGACCGGGAGCACCAATTGGGAGCCGATGGGCGGTACGCTTCAGTAATCTGCGAGGAAATCCTGGCAAACAAAGGGGTAGAGATCACTCTCTGGATTTGTTAGCACACAGCTGAACAAAGCGGTTCTGTATTCAAATGTCAAAAGTTCCTCTAATGCTGAGATACAAGAGATATTTATACTAGGAACAACCCTCCTAGTTAGGTGTGAAAGGACCCTTCAGTTGATGGGGATAAGTTAGCTCAAAGGTCACCATGAAATGAATTCCCTTAGAGCCTCGCACAGACCTTTCAGCTTCTGGCAGTCTGTAGTAAATTGGCCATTACTTCTTAATGGGAAGTCCAAATGATGTACGGTTTATTTTATTGGAAAGTAGACTTAATAAGATTTCAATCAAGTACTCATGGTCGACCTCCATTGCCCTCGAGAATCAGGAGTTATGGTCATTTCATTATGGTAGTCCGAACTGAACAACTGGAATTTCTCCATGTAATCGATGCAGTCCTCATCCATATCCTCTTGAGGGTCTTCATAATCTTCATGTTTAAACCTGAGAATGACCAATGTATAACATTTAGGTAGTATAACATTCTCAGATATATTATAATCAAATTCAACTAGGAGTGAATCACCTGTTGCTGTAGCTTCTTAGCACGACTTCTTGTCAATGGTCCTTGGTTTTCATCACTTGATGTAGCTTGGTCTTGGTTCACTTGTTTAGTTGCATGATTTATGCGCAATGGTGCATGTTCCGTTGGGATGTCCGCATCATTTTGCTATGGAGCGAAACGTGTCGAATATGCACCGGAAGGTCCTCCTAGTTGTTGTCCTTCATGTTAGAGCATGTTTCATTCGTTTTCGCTCCAATGTTAATTTTCCCCAAAACGTGTGCCGAATAGGTGGATTTTGATGAAAGTTTTGACAGGGGTGAAACATGCCAAATACGCACTAGATTATACTCCTAGTTGTTGTGGGTCACCATGGAGCTTGTTTCGGTTAATTTTGCTTTGGTGTTAATTTCAAACAAAATCGTTCCCGAATGGATGGATTTTGACAAAAGTTTGTGCAGGAGTGAACGCGTCGAAAATGCACCGGATTATACTGTCAAGTGTTATCGGTCACATTGTAGCTTCTTTTAGTCGATTTCGCTCTGGTGTTAATTTTGACCTAAACAGGTCCCGAATAGGTGGATTTTGACAAAAATTTGCGGTGGAGCAAAACACGCTAAAAACGCACTCGATGATCCTCCAAGGTGTTGTCAGTAACGTTGGAGTTTTTTTGGTCGATTTCATTCCAGTGTTAATTTTGACCAAAACAGGTCTCGAACGGTGGGATTTTGAAAAAAAATTTGCTCAAGAGCGGAAGGCACTGAAAACACATCGCATTATATTACTAGATGTTGTCAATCACCTTGGAGCTTATTTCAGTCAATTTCGCTTCGGTATTTATTCCAAGCAAAATGAGTCCCGAATGGATGGATTTTAACAAAAGTTTGAGCTGGAGTGAAACGCGTCGGATTATACTCCAAGGTGTTGTCGGTCACAGTGGAGCTTGTTTCTGTTGATTTTGCTGCGGTGTTAATTTTGATTAAAGTTTGGACCAGAGCGAAACGTGTCGAAAACGTACCAGTTGGTCCTTCTAGGTGTTGTTGGTCATGTTGGAGCTTGTTTCGGTCAATTTCGCTTTGGTGCTAATTTTAATCAAAACGGGTTTTGAACAGGTGGATTTTGACTAACCGGTCCTAAATAGGTGGATTTTGTCGGAAGTTTGCATCGGAGCGAAACTTATGGAAAATGCAATGTATTACACTCCTAGGTGTTGTCGGTCACAATGGAGCTTGTTTCGGTCGATTTTGCTACTTTGTTAATTTTGACCAAAATGGATCCCGAACGGGTGGATTTGGACGAAAGTTTGCATTGGAGCAAACATGCCGAAAACACACCGGATAGTCCACCAAGGTGTTGTTGTTTTGGTCGATTTCTCCCTAGTGTTAATTTCAAGCAAAACGGGTCCTGAACGGATGGATTTTGATGAAAGTTTGTGCCAGAGTGAAACACACCGACAACGCACTAGAATATACTTCTAGGTTTTGTATGTTACATTGAAGCTAGTTTCGATCGATTTTGCTCTGGTGTAAATTTCGATCTCAATATGTCCCGAACGGGTGGATTTTGACGAAAGTTTGTACTGAAGCAAAACACACCAAAAACACATCGCATATTCCTCCTAGGTGTTGTTGGTCACGTTTGAGCTTGTTTTGGTCAATTTCGCTCCTTTGTTAATTTTGACTAAAATGGGTCCCAAACGGGTGGATTTTCATAAAAGTTTGCATCGGAGCGAAACGCACCAGAAACACATCGGATGGTCCTCATAGCTGTTATCGGTCACATTTGAGCTTGTTTCGGTTGATTTTGGTTTGGTGTTAATTTTGAACTAAATGGGTCACGAACTGGCGGATTTTGATGAAAGATTTTACCGTAGAGAAATGCACTGGATTGTCCTCCTAGGTGTTGTTGTTTTGGTTGATTTCACCCCGTTGTTAATTTCAAGCAAAATGGGTCCCAAACGAATGAATTTTGACGAATGTTTATCGCTGGAGCGAAATGTGCCAACAACGCACTGGATCGTACTCCTAAGTGTTGTCTGTCAAATTGAAGCTTGTTTCAATTAATTTCGCTCCAATATTAATTTTGACATAAACAGGTCCCGAACGGGTGGATTTTGACGAAAGTTTGCACTAGAGCAATACGCGCCAAAAATGCATCGTATATTCCTCGTAGTTGTTGTTGGTCACATTGGAGCTTGTTTCAGTCGATTTTGCTCCTTTGTTAATTTTGCCCAAAATAGGTCCCAAATGCGGGGATTTTGACGAAAGTTTGCACCGGTGTGAAACGCCCTGAAACACACCGGATGGTCCTCCTAGGTGCTATCGGTCACGTTTGAGCATGTTTCGGTCGATTACGCTCTGGTGTTAATTTTGACTCAAACGAGTCCTGAACTGGTGGATTTTGATGAAAGATTGCACTATAGCGGAACACATCACAAATGCACTAGATAGCCCTCCTAGGTGTTGTTGTTTCAGTCGATTTCACCCAGGTGTTAATTTCAAGCAAAACGGGGCCCAAATGGATGGATTTTGATGAAAATTTGCGCCAAAGCAAAATGCGCCAACAATGCCCTTGATTATACTATTAGGTATCGTCTGTCATGTTGAAGCTTGTTTCGATCGATTTTGCGCTGGTGTTAATTTTGACCTAAACTGGTCCCGAACAGGTGGATTTTGACGAAAGTTTGCACTAGAGTGTAATGCATTGAAAACACATCGTATATTCCTCGTAGGTGTTGTCGGTCACGTTGCAGTTTGTTTTGGTCGATTTCGCTGCTGTGTTAATTTTGACCAAAACGGGTTCCGAATGGGTGGACTTTGACGAAAGTTTGCACGAGAGCAAAATGCATCGAAAACACACTAGATGGTCCTCCTAGGTGTTGTTGATCACGTTTCAGTTTGTTTGTGTTAATTTTCAATGAAACGAGACCTAGACAGGTAGATTTTGACGAAAGTTCGCACCGGTGCGAAGCACACCGAAAACACACCAAATGATCCTCCTAGGTGTTGTCAGTTATGTTGGAGCTTGTTTTGGTTGATTTCTCTCTGAAACAACCTTTGAAACTAGAGTGAAATCAACTGAATTAAGCTCCAACGTGACTGACAACACCTAGGAGCATAATCTGGCCGATTTCAGCATGCTTCGCTCTGCTGCAAACTTTTGTCAAAATCCACACGTTTAGGACACGTTTTGGTCAAAATCCACCCGTTCGGGCCCCATTTTGGTCAAAATTAATACTAGAGCGAAATCGACCGAAACAAGCTCCAAAGTGAATGAAAACACCTAGGAGTATAATCCGACGCACTTTCGGCACTTTTTGCTTTGGTGCAAACTTTCGTCATAATCCTCTCATTTAGGACCCGTTTTAGTGAAAATTCACACTACAGTGAAATCAACCGAAACAATCTCCAACATGCACGATAACACCTAGTAGTATAATCCTGTGTGTTTTCAAAGCGTTTCGCTCTGCTGCAAACTTTCATCAAAATCCATACATTCGGGACCCATTTTGGTCAAAATTAACGCTGTGCGAAATCGACCGCAATAAGCTCCAACTTGAAATAAACCGAAGTGAAATAAACCGAAACAAGCTCCAACATGACCAACAACACCAAGGAGGACTAGCCGGTGCGATTTTAGCCCGTATCGCTCTAGCGCAAACTTTCGTCAAAATCCACCTATTCGAGACCAATTTTGCTCAAAATTAACGCCGTGCGAAATCGACTGCAACAAGCTCCAATGTGACTAACAACACCTAGGAGGACCAAACAGTGCATTTTTTGCGTGTTACGCTTCGATGGAAACTTTGGTCAAAATCCACTCGTTTGGGACACAATTTGGTCAAAATTAACAAACTCCAACGTGTTCGACAACCCCTAGGAGTATAATCTGGTGCATTTCGGCACGTTTCGCTCCAGTGCAAACTTTCATCATAATCCACCCTTTCAGGACACATTTTGGTCGAAATTAACATTGGAGTGAAATCGACTTAAACAAGCTCCAACTTGAACGACAACAGTTAGGAGTATAATCCTGTTTGTTTTCGGTGAGTTTCGTTCCGCTGCAAACTTTCTTCAAAATCCATCTGTTCGAGGCCTGTTTTGGTCACAATAAACACTGGGCTGAAATAAACCGGAACAAGTTCCGATGTGACCAACAACAGCTAGGTGGACAATTCGGGGCATTTTTGGCCCGTTTCGCTCCAGAGCAAACTTTCGTCAAAATCCACCCGTTTGGGACTCGTTTTGCTCAAAATTAGCACTAGAGCGAAATCGATCCAACCAAGCTACATCGTGGCCGACAACACCAAGGAGGACCAACACTACAGGAATCTAAAATATTTTCGTCAACCCAAACTATTTTCGTCGGGAAAAAAATAAACCGATGTAAATAACTAAGTAATTTTGTTGGTCAGCTAGAACCGACGAAATTAAATTTATTTTTGTCGGTATCCTTGACCAGGCCAACGAAAATAATTGAGTATCGTGCCCTAGGAATTCAAAATTTCTTTGGACTATTTTCGTCAGTCTAGGCTGACAAAAATATGACACGTGGCATGACACGGTTATTTTCATCGGCTTAAGCCAACGAAAATAGACCACGTGGCCGGGAATAGCTATTTTCGTCAGCCCTAGCCGACGTAAATATGACACTGCCTGGTTTGTATTTTCCCCGGCCGACGGAAATAAAAGTGCCCGACGAAAATAGTTACGGCCCCCAAAAGGCCCACCAAGCTCGCGCCCCACTGATCGATCGAAACCTAGCGCGTCTACGCCTCCATGGCTCCATGGTGCTCCACCGCCCCTCCCCGCGTTGCCGTCGTCCGTCCCCGCTGCCAGACAGCGTGTCCGCCTCGGTCGTCCCCGAGCCACCGGTCGTTCCTGCGCTCGCCTCAGCCCGTCTGCTGCTAGATCGTGCGTCTGCCTCGGCCATCGCATCGGCCCATCCGCACGCAGCGTCGCTGCCGCCTGTCCTCACGCAGCGTCGCCACCACCCGTTCTTCTCCTGCTCACCAGCGCCACAATCAACATCCTTACCTCGCTGCTCATCGGGCTAGTCCTCATCCTGATTCACGCCCTGCTACACCGCCCTATGGACAGCATCAATGAGGAGGCCGGGCGGTGGTACACGCCGGTCCTGCCGCAACCCGTGTACTAGTCTGAGCTGCTCCTCATATTCCTTGCTTCTTATTGGTTCTTGGTTTGTGATACATCGGAGCATGAGCATCTACTAATTCTTTGCTGAATTGCAGTTGTTCTTGATCCATTATGCACTTGTTAATAAATATCTATTAATGTGCTAGATTGGTGTTCTTGTTATGTTATATCTTATAATTGGTTCGGTTGAATTCAAGGATTTCTTATCTGTACATGATTTATTAGTGAAATTAACAAGTTATCACCAATAATTTGGTTGTGTAGCTAATGAATTAAGCAACAAGTGATCAATTTGGAGTCAATTTGGGCTCAGTTATGTGGTATTTGTATAATGGTTGTTCAGAATGCGTCTTGAAGAAGGAATTGCATGGTCAAACCCAAAAGAGTTTAATTTCTAACTAGTTACTTCATTGTCTTTGTACATGAAATTGATGTTCATTAGTTACTTCATTAGATATAGCCATTTACACTTAGAATTGTTTAATGTTACTATATTTTAAAATTCGAACATGCAAATGATGTTCTTACTTTTCAGGATATTTTATCTGCTCACTTGGGATTGGCTATGTCACTTCCACCATTTCAACCTCCTTCACCTCCTACCATTTTTTCACACCTACAAATATGGTATATTTCATTCCAAATGTTTGGTTATTTACATTAATAATGACAATTTTTTTTTCAAACTTTTGGATACATCATATAGGGGCCGCCACCGCCTCGTGAAGCTAGAGGCGATATTGGTAGTAATTTAGGGTCACCATCAGTGGGTGAATATTTCAACTCAGGTGGTGATGCCGGTAGCAGCTATGATTTCCACACTTCACCAAGTCAAATTTGAATTTGTGAGGTAAACTTATGGCCTGTGTGTGTGATTGTGATATGATTAACTTGTTTGGTTGTGATGTGAATTTTGTGGATTTGTAATGGAGACTACACACACACACACACACACACACACACACACACACACATATATATATAGGAAGCCTTTTCCGTACTCTCGGGAGTACATACTCCCACCTTCAATATACCACTTAAATGAAAGTATTATACTTCTTTATCATTTTCGATATACTCCAATAATGATTCTAAGATACTTCAATGTGACATGGTTGAAAAAAATCATCGGAGCCCTATTTTTTTTGCTATATACACTTTTACATATGTGAAAAGAATATATAAACAAATTATGCTATAAAGGGTGGACTTTGATGAAATTTTTTGTGGCACTCACTTTGGAGTATCTTATAATCAGTGTTAGAGTATACTCAAAAGGATAAAGAGGTATAATAATATCATTTAAGCGGTATATTGAAGGTGGGAGTACGTACTCTGTGAGTATAGAACCATTTTCCTATATACATACATACATATATATATATATATATATATATATATATATATATATATATATATATATAATGCGGTAAGCACGCTTTTTTGTGAATTATATACTCCTTGTCCAACAAATCAAAGTGCAACAACAAAGTGAAAGTTCAAAGTCCCCTCCAAAAGGATATTAAAGAAATACATGATCAGAATTCTGATGCACTGGTATATGGTGCAAAGCGAGCTTTTGGTAAGACATGTTATTCTATCCTATATACTGGTTTGCATATTTGAAGGAAATATTATCTAATCTTGAGTAATTTGTGGCTATAGTTAAATTGGATAATGTTGTGGGCTGTGGCTGGGGTATTCTATTTATAGAAAATCTTGTGTCGATCATTGCCAACCTTTTTTTGGAGGCTCCACCAAATGAAAGGTTTAGTGCCTCTCCAGAAGTCATTCAAGGTCTTGGAAGGTAAATTGTTTTATGTAATTCAATTTACAGTGCTAACAATGCTTTTCCCTAGTGAAGAATAACGATAATGTGGAGTTGCTTAAGAGTGATATACCTTTAGTTGATTTTGGTTGGTTGGAGGATATAGTCTAGAAGTGGAGATAATTTATAGATGAGGTATAAGAAAGGCTCCATAACTGATCGATGAAGTTATAGATGAGGTATAAGAGTGATATACCTTTAGTTGATTTTGGTTGCTTAAGAGTGCTACCTATGCGTAAGATCTTTTTCTATTTTTGAGAATATATAACTTCTTAAAAAAATGTTGATGGATTGTTTCATTTGTCCCTGTAGCTAGTCACTTGGTCTCATGTAAATCTTGGGTTTTTGCAGCACACATATCCTACTTTCGAGATAGTGGTGGAACACTTGCATCTTCTGGCCCTCAATAAATTAAAAAGAGATCTAGAAAAATCACTAAGGAATGGTAAGGGATTTGCAGCAACAATTCGTGATCGTGCCCGATCTTCAATAATGAGTTTGATCTTTGGGTTGAGGGTAAGGAAATAACCACCGCTTGATATCTTGGGACAAAAATGTTTAGCTATTTAGTCAAAGAATGTATGTGATATCGACCAGCATTTTGTTATGTGTTTTCTCCAATTAATGATGTTCGTACTGTTGAATTTGGGTGCTTGGCAATGACACCTTATCACTGCAACTGTAAATTCCCTGTGTAGTTGTTATGTGAAAGCTAATTTGCCAAGTTGTAGGTACTGATTTCACAATAGCAAATGTAAGGTTGTTTTCGACAACTAATTTCACACTTCTGAGCTTTTGCTTGTTTGTATCTGGTTGTAAGCACTAAGTGCCAGTACTTATGCTTGCTCTTGGCATCTTTACAATACTGTATCTATTTTGGAAATGGTTGATGCTTAAACGATGGTCCAGCTGATACTAGAAATCTACAGTACACTAATGTCAATTCCTTCTTTATTTTCATACAGATGCTGTGGTTAAACATCTAAAGTGGGATGCTTCAAGTGTTAGGATTAAACTGCAGCACCATGTGCAAGCTCATGCAGCATCTGTTAGAAGTAGGAAATTGTCTGAACTAAAAGCTACTTATGAGGTTATTTTCCAACTCACTGTAAAATTAACATCTTGAGGCTGCAGCCATTCTTGGGAATGAACCTTTCATTTTTCAAGTTTTTATGGTGGTGATTGTTTTCAAAACATTCATCCTCATGCTTAGACCTTTTGCCATCACAAATTTCAGAAGAAGCTCTTGGATGCGCTTGTTAGGCCTATACAATCAATCCTGGAAAATGGCGAGAGAGACACTTGGGCATCTATCAGAAGACTATATAGGCACGAGACTGAAAATGCCATTTTAGAATTCTCGGTTTCCCTTTCTGGGTTTGAACTAGACCAGACAACTTCCGATAAGATGATCTTAGAATTAAGGGAACATGCAATAAGTATATTGGAAAAGAAAGCCAGGGAAGAAGCTGGAAATGTTCTGATGCGTATGAAAGAAAGGTACAATATGTTTCCTTTGTTTGCTGAAGGGAAGATTAGTAAAATGTAGCTGTAGTTTTCATGTATTACCCTACCATGTTTGTAGCATTAATCTCTTTGCTACCTGTTTTATTGGATTATTTGCAGGTTTTCAACTGTGCTGAGATGTGGCAAGGATTCGATGCCAAGGACATGGACAGGAAATGAAGATATCCGTGCAAACACTAGAGAAGCGCGCTTAGCGGTATTGATACATATTTTAATTTGATCAGTGTTGCACCATTTCAAGGGTAAAGTCCTGATCGATGAAGTTCATTCACGATGGCGTAACTGGGTACCATTTTCACATGTAAGGTGCATCTCTATTTTGATGGCATTGTTGGTCTAAATCCGACCATCGGACCAGCAATTCGAACCACGAGGAGACCCTTAGATTTGTGAACCCGATACTATTGTGGTGAATTTGTTAGATGAATTTCTGTAATGAACTTGTGATAGAGACTCTATGGTTGTTAGAATTTTCTATAATTTTTCTGTGAATTATATGCATGCAGTGAATTTCTGTGAATTTTCTAGGATTTTTATAATTTTTTGTATTTTTCAAAATTTACAAAAGTATTTTCGTCGGCCTTGGCCAACGAAAATACCTATTTTATATGAATTTTCTAGGATTTTTATAATTTTTTGATTTTTTTTAAATTAACAAAAGTATTTTCGTCGGCCTTGGCTGACGAAAATAGGCTGATGAAAATACCTATCCGCCATGTGGACAGCTGTTGACGTGTCTTGGCTGCTGACGTGGCATGGCTATTTTGTCGCCAAGGCCGATTTAAAATATACCGCCACGCCGCCAGCGAGGTTGCTGTGTTGACGACTAGTATTTTCATCGACTAGGATGGTCGACTCAGTTGCCGACGAAAATTCAGATATTTTCATCAATGTACTTTCATCGGCTTATTTTTGTCGATTTGCCAATGAAAACATCTATTTTCATCGGTTTTCCCCTAATTTTCATCGGTTTTTGGCCGACAAAAATAATCTCGATTCCTGTGGTGCAACCAGAGCGTTCTCGGCGTGTTTCGCTCTAGTGGAAACTTTGGTTAAAATCCACTCGTTCGGAACCCATTTTAGTCAAAATAAACACTGGAGCATAATCGATTGAAACAAGTACCAACTTCAACAACAACACCTAGGTGCATAACACGATGCCTTTATGGCACCATTCACTCCGGTGGAAACTTTCGTCAGAATCCATTTTTTATGAAAACTAGAGTGGAATCGACCAAAACAAGATCCATTATGATCGATAACACCTAGGAGTATAATTCAGTGTGATTTTGACACATTTTGCTCGGGTGCAAATTTTTGTAAAAATCCACCCATTCAGGACCTGTTTAGGTCAAAATTAACACCGGGGTGAAAACAACCAAAACGAGCTCCAACGTGACTAACAACACCTAGGAGGACAAACTGGTGCGTCTTCAGTGCGTTTCACTATGGTGGAGACTTTTATCAAAATCCACTTGTTTGGAACCCGTTTTGGTGAAAATTAACACTGGAGCGAAATCGAACGAAACAACCACCCACGCGAATGACAACACCAAGGAGTATAATCTAGTGTGTTTTCTGCACGTTTCGCTCCGGTGCAAACTTTCACCATAATCCACCCATTCAAGACCTATTTTGGTCGAAATTAACATTGGAGCAAAATCGACTGAAACAAGCTCTAATGTGAATGACAACACCTACGAGTATAATCCTATGTGTTTTCGTTGCCTTTCACTCTGCTGTAAAATTTCAGCAAAATGCACCCGTTCGGGACCCATTTTGTTCAAAATAAACACCAGAGCAAAATCAACCGAAACAGCTCCAACGTGACCGACAGCACCTAGGACGACCAGCTGGTGCATTTTTGGCGTGTTTCACACTAGTGCAAACTTTCATCAAAATCCACTTGTTCAGGACCCGTTTTGCTCAAAATTAACATCAGAGCGAAATCGACCGCAACAAACTCCAACGAGACTGACAACACCTTGGAGGACCAACAGGGTTTTTAGCGCGTTTCACTGTGGTGGATACTTCGATCAAAATCCACTCATTTGGGACCCGTTTTGGTCAAAATAAACACTAGAGCATAATCAACCGAAACAAGCTCCAACTTGAATGACAACACCTAGGAGCATAATCCGATGCATTTTTGGCACCTTTCGCTTTAGTGCAATTTTTCATTAGAACCCAGACGTTCGGGATCTGTTTTGGTCAAAATTAAAACAATAGTGGAGTCATCCAAAACAAGCTCCAACGTGACCGACGAAACCTAGGAATTAATCCGGTGCGATTTCGGCACGTTTTGCTCTGCTGCAAACTTTTGTCAAAATCAACCCGTTCGCGACACGTTTAGGTGAAAGTTAACACCAAAGTGAAATCGACTGAAACGAGCTACAGTGTGACTGACAACACCTAGGTGGACCAATCGGTGAGTTTTTGTGCATTTCGCTTTGCTGGAGACTTTCATCAAAATTCATAGGATTAGGACCCGTTTTGGTGAAAATTAACACTATAGCGAAATCGATTGAAACAAGCTCCAACGTGAACGATAACACCTAGGAGTATAATTTGGTGCATTTTTTGCACGTTTCACTCTAGTCAAACATTCGTCATAATCCACCCGTTCGGCACCCATTTTGGTTGAAATTAACACTGAAGTGAAATCGGCCGAAACGAGCTCTAACGTGAACTATCTCACCTAGGAGTATAATCCTGTGTGTTTTCGGTGCATTTTGCTCCGTTGTAAACTTTCATCAAAATCCACCCGTTCGTGACCCGTTTTGGTTAAAATAAACACTGGAGCAAAATCAACCAGAACAAGCTCCAACATGATCGACTACTGCTAGGAGGACTATTCGGTGCGTTTTAGTGCATTTTGCTCTGGAGCAAACTTCCATCAAAGTCCACCCGTTTGGGATCCGTTTTGATCAAAATTAACACCAAAGTGAAATTGTCCAAAACAAGCACCAACGTGATCGACAACACATAGGAGGACTAACCGATGCGTTTTTGGTGCATTTCGCTCTGGTGCAAACTTTCGTCAAAATCCACCTATTCAGAACCCATTTTGCTCAAAATTAACACTAGAACAAAACGACTAAAACAAGCTCCAACATGAACAACTATACCTGCGAGTATAATCTGGTGTGTTTTTGACTTGTTTCACACTAATGCAAACTTTCGTCATAATCCACCTGTTCGGGACCATTTTGGTCAAAATTAAAAATGAAGCAAAATCAACTAAAACAAGCTCAAGTGCGAATGACAACACCTAAGACTATAATCCAGTGTGTTTTCGATGTGTTTCGCTCCGCTGCAAAGTTTTGTAAGATTTCACCCATTTGGAAACCATTTTGGTCAAAATTAACAGAGATTGAAATCAACCGAAACAAGCTCCAACATGACTGACAACAGCTAGGAGGACTATTTAGTGCGATTTCAAGGTATTTTGCTCTGGTGCATACGCTTAGGAGGACTAACCAATGCGTTTTTGGCGCGTTTTGCTCCGGTGCAAACTTTCATCAGAATCCACCCGTTCAGGACCCGTTTTGCTCAAAATTATTGTGGAACAAAATCGACCGATACAAGCTCCAACGTGATGGACAATACCTAGGAGAACCAACCGGTGTGTTTTTGGCGTGTAACTTTCTTGAAAATCCACTCGTTCGGGACCCGTTTTGGTCAAAATAAACACTAGAGTGAAATCGACTGAAACAAGCTCTAACATGAACCACAACACCTAAGATTATAACCTGATGCCCTTTTGGCAATTTTCGCTCTGGTGCAAACTTTCGCAGAATCCAATCGGTTAGGACCCGTTTTAGTGAAAATTAAAACTAAGGGAAAATGTCCAAAACAAGCTCCAACATGATTGGCAACACTTAAGAGTATAATCCAGTGTGATTTCAGCACGTTTCGCTCCGGTGCAAACTTTTGTCAAAATTCACCCATTCGGGACCCGTTTTGGTCAAAATTAACATCGAAGTGGAATCGACCGAAACTAGCCCAACATGACCGATAAAACCTATGAGGACCAACTGGTGCATTTTTAGCGTGTTTTTCTCTGCTGGTGTCTTTCATCAAAATCCACTCGTTCTGGAGCCGTTTTGATCGAAATAAACTCTGGAGCAAAATTGACCAAAACAAGCTCCAATGTGAACAATGTGTTTTGAGTGTGTTTTGCTCCCATGCAAACTTTGTCAAAATCTACCTGTTCAAAACCCGTTTTGGCCAAAATTAACACCAGATTGAAACCGGCCGTACCAAGCTCCAACGTGACTTACAACACCTAGGAGGTCTATCCAGTGGGTTTTCAGCGCGTGATATGGCTCTTGGTCCCAATCTTTTGTTGAGAGTAGTAGCTATCGATTTTGGTGGAGAAGATGTTGATGATCTAAATACAATTGTACAACTACAGAGTGTTACCCATCACTAATGATGAATTTGTTCCATGTTCTTCCCTCTTTACAATTCAAGAGTACATCTTTAAAACCAGAATCATGCACATATTGTTCGTAGTTATTTCTAATCCAAATTTTTTGAAGTCAAGTTGTGAAATCATGGTATATCTCCTAGACAAAGCATTAGCAATTACATTCTCCTTTCCTTTCTTGTGTTTGACGACATAAAGAAAAGACTCAATAAATTGAACCCATTTAGCATGTCTATGGTCCTGTTTACTTTGACTTCTAATCTGCTTCAAAGATTCTTGATCGGAATGGATAACAAATTCTTTGTGCCAAAGATAATGTTACCAAGATTGTAAAGTTCGAACTAGAGCAATATAATTCCTTATCACCACTAGAATAGTTGAAACTAGGACCACTCAATCTGTCACTAAAATAAGCCACAGGTTTACCTTGTAATAACACAGGCCACCTAAACTAATTCCACTAGCATCACATCCTAGTTCAAAATTCTTATTAGAATCAAGAAGTTGGGGTAGTGTACATGTGTTAACTTATCTTTTAGTGTTGTGAAGGCGGCCTCCTACGAGGTGCTCCATATAAATTATACACCTTTCTTGGTAAGCTCATTTGACGGTGCGGCCATGGTACTGAATCCTTCATGAAGCGACAGTAGAATCCAGCAAGTCCAAAAAAGCTCCGCACTTGTGTGACCGTTGTAGGGGACGGCCAACTCTGTATCGCGTCAATCTTAGCTTGATCAACTTCAATGCCCTACGGAGTAACAACATAGCCAAGAAATGATACTCGATCGGTGCAAAAAGTGCACTTCTAAATATTACCAAATAAACATGTATCACGTAACACATTAAAAATAGCACATAAATGGCCCAAATGGTGTTCCAAACATTTGCTATAAATCAATATATCACCAAAGTATACCCCCACAAAGCGTCCAATGAAACAATGTAAAACTTCAGTCATCGATCTCATGGAAGTATTAGATACATTAGTCAAACCAAAAGGCAAAACAAACCACTCATACAACGCGAACTTAGTTTTAAAAGCTATTTTCCATTTATCTCCTAATTTCATGTGAATTTGGTGACATCCGCTACACAAATCAACTTTAGAGAACAAAGTAGATCCACTTAATTAATCAAACATATCATCTAACCTCAGAATAGGATAACAATATCTAATTGTGATATTATTGATTGCTCTACAATCCACACACATGCGCCATTATCCATCTTTCTCAGGCCCTAAAATGACCGGAACAGCACAAGGACTAAGAGATTTATGTATGTACCCTTTGTCAAGCAATTCTTGAAGTGGCATTGCATTTCTTTAGTTTCTTCTGGGTTGGTTCTGTGTGCCGCACGGTTTGGTAGCGAAACACCAAGAGTTAAATTAATTTGATGCTCAATCCCACGAACAAGTGGTGATATGTCTCTCGGTCCTAATCTTTTAATGAGAGTGGTAGTGATCGATTTTTGTAGAGAAGACTTTGACGGTCCGACTACAACTGTACAAGACTTTGCACCTTAGCAACAATCGATAGACCAATTCCGGAGTGTTGTTGATCACACCGGGGCACGATATAACAGCCCAAAAATTTTAGAACAGTAAAATAAAATGTTTAAATTTGAATGTGGATGTTTCTGGAAGTTTCTTGATGTTGCTGGTTTTATTTGGATTTTCTTAGATTGTGTGTTTTGAGAAAAGTCAAATAAATGAGCAAAGGAGGATGAAAAAGAGAAAAAAAGGCAAAGAGGAAAAAAGCAAAAATACAAAAAATTTACCATGAGACCCTGAGCAAGCAAGCAAGCCATTTTATCCACTAAATGAAATTTTATACATAGAGAAATGAAAAGATAAATAAAAAGAGTGGCTTTTAACTAAAAATAATGTGTTTTCAGAATTAACACTATAATTTAGAATCTCAAATTTATTTGTAAAAATTATCATGAAAACTCCAATACAATTTCTACCTCTGGTAAAAATATCATAAATTAATAATGTGATTACTACTTTTAAAATTTAAAAACTGAAACTCTAAAAATCTAGAAACTCAAATGTCGAATTTCTATAAAATAATGGTACAATATTTTGACCTAAAAATTTTACAATAGCATTCCTAGCTCAGATAAAATTGTGATAAAAAGTATTAAAAACATTTGACTTCATTTTCTATTCAAAGTAAAAATAAGGTCAGAAACAAGAATTTGGATAGGTCACTGTTGTAGGAATATTATTAATTTTTTAGTAACTCTTTTTAACTCCAAACTTTTACTATACATCAAGCCCTGCCTGGAGACCCTGATAAAAAGTTTGAAAAATTTTACAATGGTTTGTCTGGCCAATAAAATCTAGTATTAGAGCTGACTGAACCAGAATTCATCTCTTTGCCACCTCGTCTCACTGACCAGTGGGCCCAGCTTCGTGAAAATCCATTTCTTGGCTCGCAACGGGAAGCCAGCTCAGGCACTGACTGGTGGTCCCTGGCCTCGCATGTTAGCTCCATCTTCCTCCCTGTTCTGTCGACCGAGCTGAACTCTCCTGAATCCGAGCACTTGACTGAGCACTTCGTTCCAATGAACCTTGCCAAATCATCCCGTCACTAGCATCAGCTGCACCTCGCCTCAACCACGTTCATCCTCGAGTCTCCCATGCCATACCGTCTCATTTACAACTCCCGCCAGCTCACCATTCTCTGTGCTGAGAGGAGCTAACCATGCCTCGTGTCCAAGCCCAGCGAAACCTTTTGGCCAGTTATAAATACTCCTCTCTGGCATCGTATTGAGCCCCCTCTCTTCTTCCTTTAGCTATTGCTTAGCCTCCCCACAGCTTCTGCTCAGTTCCTCGCCAGTGCTGCCAAAAGTCAAAAGGGGGAAACCCACCAGAGCTTGAATCAGGTATTAATCCTGTAAATGACAGTAGTTTAAGTTGGATTCACTTTTGCAAGCGAGAACATACTCATGTGTGTGTGTGTGTGTGTGTGTGTGTTCATATATATATTCTAGCAATGAGAAAGGGTAGCTATTAAGTATCTAGAAATCTAATTAAATATTGCTTTGAATCTAAATCCTAATTAAGGGTAAGAATTTGATATTGCCTGTAATAATCAAATCATTATAATCTTAAATAATTTTTGCATCTTGAATTCAAAAATATAAATAAAAGAATTCATAATTTTAGCCTCTTGAGTTCATAAGATAAAGCTAATAAATTCACGAAGATAACCCTATTCTCTGTGAAGAATTTTATTTATCCTTACTATCTATTTTCTTTTTGCCCTTTTTATTTGCTGATTTATATTTCTTCCTTGTTGTGCGACGTGTAGACACCGACATTCCTGATGCAGAGGAAGATCGTCCTGCAGACCCAGACTTTGAGCCAGAGAACGCAGAGCAAGGCAGGCACATCCTTGATCATGTTGATTCCAATAATTCACCTACAGTATGTTGTTTTTATCAATGTATTATACATACGAGTAATTCTCCATTAAGATGATATTTTGGGTAGAATAGAAGTTAATCCTGTAAATTATGGTTTTCCTTAATCTGTACGGCAATGTGAACCTTGTAACCTTAAGTATGGTTTAGACATAATTAATGTCACTTTGGGTATAATCGCTAGTTTATTATATCAACTTAGCCATGCTTAAATTAAACTGCTTCATTTCCAATATTGTTTAACTGAATGACTGTCATCTGGAAAAGGTTCCTGGTAGTTTAATAAAAACCCAAAAATAAAACTATGATTTTGACGCGGGTGATTATTGGCAATACTCGGTTGAGCAAAGGGAATTGCTCGTAGTGTAGGGTGAAGTATTGCCCATGTCAGATTAAAGACCAAGAAATGGGATGCTATTGATCCAAGAATTCCGTGCAACCACGAGGGCTGGCATGGGACAGTCTTAGCCTATTAGGTTATTTAGAAATGGCTTTGCTCTTTGGAAGGCAGGAGCTTGCACAGGCATTCCGGTTTGGTATGCTTGACGAGGTTTGTACTTACCAATGCAACGGTGTACGCCTTGCAGTGTTCAAAAACGTTGTGTTGGGTGTGATGAAAGTGGATCCACGACTTGGGTGTGTATTTCTATTTTTATGGCGGGGATTAAATCCCGGGCTGGATCGAAGTCATGTCTAGATAATGTAACAGCTCTGTATGATCTCCTTACTGGCACACCTAAGTAAGTGTGTCGTATGACCAAGCAAAAAGGTTGATCATTCCTTGTGGGTAAAGTTGTACACCTCTATAGAGTATAAAATCTAATCGATTAGCCACGCCCACGGTCATGGGCACTTGGTGAAGTCATTCCAATGTTAGAATTTGGTATTTTATTAAAACGGGTTTCAGTTTGAAACTGTTTTTGGCAACCAGTTTTATGTCAAAAGGATTGACACTTATCGTTGTTCAGTCGGGTAGACTAGTTATGGATTGCAATTACTTTTGTATGATTACAATGTTCATTGGCAATTTTATAAATTTCAGTTTGCAATCAATTATATCCATATGATTTCATTTCTTTATGCAACAACAAAATAACCTAGAGCCTTTCATTGTTTAAGCCTGCATGCTTATTTATATGCATTTGTGAGCCACTATCAAGTCTTACTAAGTACCAATGTACTTAAACTTGCTATTTACATTGTCTTCGAAGATGAAGCCATCGACATGCCGGACGACTCATTCTTCCAAGTTGACCACGGGAATTTTGACGACGATTTCTTCTAGGGTTGGCCTAGTCAAATGCCTACGGGTTAGTTGGGCATATTACATGGCTTTTGGAAATTTCTTTAGGCTCTTTCCGCTATGTAATATTATTACTTGAACTCTGTGTACTTTATTAGCTTGTTGCAGGTTATATAAATCCTATTCTGGTTGTGATATCGATGTTGTAAACATGTGTGTACTAGCTACTTATCCAGGGACTAGTATTGTATACACATGAAGATTCCTGTTCCCTGAAATGAGGTCTCACAACTTTGGTATCAGAGCCATAGTGACTTAGGAAACCCTGGGAGTTAAGGTCATTAGTTAGAAATATAAAACTTAATTTATGTTGAGTCAAAAATTCATTTCCCTACTAATAATCGAATTTAGCATATTTGCTAATTTTCTTCTTTGTAGTTTCTTAACTTTCATAATTAATTATCAATCTCACCTCCCCTTTATTTTTGTAGATGGTGCGTTACGTACCATGCCATGAATCGATGGGTCCGGAGCTCACAAGAATGATGGGTGTGTTGCATGATTTATTAGAAGATTGCCGCTTTGAAGGCCACCCACGCTACGTCGTGTTCGAAGCGTACCTCAGTTCCGAGACGAAGGAGTTCGCTACTAGAGTTTTTGTGCCTCCTAGGCCAGCTTTCAATGAGGGAGAGAGGAGTTTTATTGGGTTCGGATCATCCATTGATGCGTCGATGAATGAAGCGGCGTATCTAGCGGTGATTCATCTTCGACATGTCCTTCCATACTTGAATCCTGCTTGTTACTATCTTCCTGGAAGGCCTCTCATTGGACACAGTGTGTATAGAGATCCTAGTAGTATTAGGATGGATAACCTTCGAGTTATGGTGAGTTTTGTAAATAGGTTAGACCACCATTATGTATAGTTAGCGCAAGAACTGATGGAGACACACCGACGCATTGCATTTTTGGAGTCCTACTTAGCGGCGGGCGTGGCGAGAGGTACCATACCATGCTCGGTGCTAAGCGAACAAACGACTCAAATACCATCCGCCCAGCGCTCCCCGCCAACTTCTTACATACCCACTTCTAGTAGGTCCGGTGGGGCTATGATATCTAACATAGGTAGCCTTCCACGCCTAGTAAACGATAAAGGAATAAATCCCTGTAGTACGTGTACATATCATCCCGAGTCGGCTTGTGTGTATCGACGGAAGGGTTATGTTTCTAAGGTCCTATATGAGAATAGAGTAGAGTGAGAGGAGTGAAGGTATGATGTTAAAAGTTGTAAAAATACTTTTGTAAAATGTGTGTTTGAAATAATATAAGTGGCATGGAAAATGTTAACAGTATTTGTGAAACTTGAAGCTACATGCGAGTTTTAGATTTTTTGAACAGAAGTGCGAAACAATAACCTTTGTAAAACCTTAAGCACTTAAATTAACAATTTGTACATAAAAGCAAATCGTTGTAGCTTGTTTCCTTATGTTTTGTTTTAAGATGTAGTTCACGCTAATTTTGTCATACCTCAAATTTATAGATGGTCAATCACATTATATGGTCTGACGTCGCTAGGCAATTCGCCGTGGATTTTGGACACAAAAAGAATAAACCCATTTTCAACATAAGGCAAGCTCATATGGGTTTAAACTTTAAAGTGCGTACACATGCGACTACATTAACAAGGGATCGTGTTGTGCATCACCATGTAAAGCATTGCAACGCCACTAGATTTAAAGCAATGCAGGAGTCAGGGCGTAAGTTGCTAAGGAGAATGTGTAAACTCACAACATTAGTGTGGATACCTATGTACGTATATATGAAAACTTTTTAGGATTTTAGGATCCTGAGCTTGAGCCTAGGCGGTGAACGACTGGTAATAGGCAGGAATATCTACAACAGTTCAAGCCAGTAAGGACTGGTAATATTGTGACTTAGAGTCGAGAGCAAAATTTTAGGAATGGGACAAAAACCAGTTAGTAAAAGTTGCAAGTATGGTGGTATACTTTTGGTAGTGTAGAACAGTTGATTGTAAAGATGAGTAAGTGTGTATGTTTTTAGCATAATTGAGGTGAAAAAGCGGGAATTCCTAGACCTGAAACAAGGTAACATGACAGTGATGGAGTATTTACACTACTTTAATCACTTATCTCATTATGCCACATATGAAGTTGCGGATGAAGCTAGGAAGGTTGAGCGATTCAGCGAGCATCTCATGATGCGCACTAGGTCGGCCCGATCTTCTGAAGAGAACGATATGTCGGTTTGATAG
Source organism: Guadua angustifolia (assembly GCA_036346375.1). Taxonomy (NCBI): domain Eukaryota; kingdom Viridiplantae; phylum Streptophyta; class Magnoliopsida; order Poales; family Poaceae; genus Guadua; species Guadua angustifolia. The sequence goes on from JAYEVE010001166.1 coordinate 40,083, forward strand.
CGCACGAAGTAGATGGATCGGCTACTAACCACGAGATCAGCAACCAAGCAATCGCAACGTCACCACACGAGGCGATCAACAGAATCAAAGACCCGATCGATCCTTGTACCTGCTGCAACCGAGAACATGCAAGAACAAGGTGAGAGCAATTCCAATCCAATAATCTCAAAGATGCAAGGGTGATGTTCTGTTTCTCATCACGGGTGGTCTAGTCGACACACGCGAACACGAGGAGGGACGCACAAGGGGTCTACCAAAACACAACAAAACCTAAGCGTAAAAGAACGGTGGCGGCCACATATATAGCAGCGGCTAGGAGGTGTAGGGCAGCCAAAACAGCGGTGGCCACCAAAACCCTAAGATACATGGGCCATAGGCCCAAAAGTGAGGTGATGCAGCACCCTGAATTTCTGGCCTGTGGCATTGTTCCACATTTTCCTGTCGTTCTGGAGTGAATTTGGAAGTAGGGCTGGATCCATTGGAAAGCTTATCTCCTAAGCTTTCATACGGGTGGTCGCACGCTGAAAACGGAGTCCGGGAGCCCGAGTTATGCCCGTTTGAAGTTGGCATGCTACTGGATGGCCGAACCGGGCTTTTTGGCATCTTGGGCTTCCATATGGGCCTTCCTTGATGCGTGGGCTGTCCTCGGGGTGTGTGTTTGAGGCCCTTGTCTGTTGATGTGGGCTTGAATAGCTGAGCTTTTGGATTAAGGCCTCTCAGCGACGAAGATGCCGTAGCGTCGATCGTATGTGATGAAGATGGAGCAGCGTCGGTAGTCGTTGGAGCAGCCGGAGAGGATGGAGGGGCAGCGGTCACACTGATCGTATCCATGCTGGTGATGTCCTCATCATCCTCCCCTTCTTGAATTGGAGTCGCCCTCGACTCCTTCTCATGATCCTGCAAATGGTTAGTAACAATAGGAGACAAAGAAACATGTGTTTGCAATGCGGTATCAGGGGAGGACACAACCTTATCTAAATGAACTACCTCCTTTATCTTTGTTTCAATCTTTTGTGCATGGTTAACAATTTCATCACCCTCTTTGCCTTGACTTTAAACTCTGTTTGCAATAATTTTATTTATTTCAGCAGGAGTCATTGGTTCCAAAATCATTTTCTTTGTATAATACATAAAGGAATATTGATTGGTTCTACCATTGTGAATAGCTTCTACATCATATAACCATGGTCTTCCTAATAAAAGTGAGCATGTTTCCTTGGGTACAACATAGCAATCAACAAAATCATAATATGAACCAATAGAGAAATTCACTTGCACAGTTTGTGTTACCTGAATCTTACCACAGGAATTGAACCATTCGATCTCATAAGGTTGTTGAAGTGGAGTTGTGGTCAAGCCAAGCTTCTCAACCATGTTCTGACTTGCGAGGTTGCTACAATTTCCTCCATCTATGATGACTTGTACCCCACATTCTCGGACAACAAACTTAGTATGGAATAAGTTGTTGCGTTGAGTTTGACTAGCATGTGCCGGTGGAGCACTAAGTACACGTTGCGACCTTAGGCTCTTGTAGCTGTTCGTCATTGCAGCACTCAAGTGCACACCATCTTGATCATTCTTGCCTATAGGGTTAGTCGTAGGAATAGCAAGAACATTCGTATCGTTATATATTGAAATACACTTACTATCATTCTTCTTGGGTGAGGTAGGCTTCAAATCTTTCTTCAATGGTGTGTTCTCATTCTTGGTTGAAGGGATAATCCCATGCTCAACCTTCTCACCCTTTGATTTCTGCAGGGACTCAAGTCGCTTAAGTTTTCGCCATTATTTCTTTTCTCTTTCTATCAAGAATGGACAATCCTCAATATCATCCTCGCAAGTTGTCTTGCTATGTGAACCTGCCATTGTTAGGGGCAACAAACAGAGAACTCACAAGAGAATTAGTTCCTATGAACTACTAATATGTGGACAGTGGAGGATCAATAACCTCCGGAAGGGTGGTGTACCGGTCGCTAAGGCGCAACGTCGGGTTCGTTGTAGTCGGGCCACCAACTTCGCCCTCCACCAAATCGACGCTACCTCCTCTCATCGAAAGATCGGGACGCCTAGTCCATATCAAGTGGTATCAGAGCTCAAGATTGTTCGGTGAGAGATCTTCTTTTCCGTTGTTTTCTTATACCTACAGTCCAGAAAATACCAGAAAGAAATACATCTATAGGCTAGTTGTCACCCTTAATCCAAGACTTTTTGTGCCTTGCATTTACTGCTTAGTTCTCGGCTTGTTGAATTCACGGTTGCTTCGTCGAGTTGAGTTGCTGGTTTTTAGTTTTCTGCCCTTAGAGTTTCGAGTTCGAGTCACGTTTTGATCACAGTTGCGTTCGTATGTGAGTCAGAGTCCTTAGTAGATATCAGTTTCCAAAAAAAAGAGAGGAGAAACAAGAGTACCTTCAGCAGACTACTCGCCCGAGCGCTCGGCCATCACGTGGGTCGCCCGGGTGCTCGCCCATCCCATCTTGATGGTCGCCGAGTGCTCGCCCATCGCGTCTTGATGATCGCCCGAGTGCTCGCCCATCGCGTGCCATTGGTCGCCCGAGTCTTTCGCCCACCGCGTGCTCTGTCGCCGAGTGCTCGCCCACAGCGCAAGGCCTGGTCCCCGAGTGATCGCATTGCGATCACAGATAGAGAAGAAAAGGCAAGTGCAATTTTCAAAAGCCGCACTAGATCAATTGCAAACCAAAGTTCAGAGAGAGAGATAGAGATAGTATCTTTTAATTACCTTTATACCCCTGGTCAAAAAAAAGTGTGTGTGGTGAGTGTTGTTTGGAGTCCTTTGAGTCTGTTATTCAGTTTTGGGGCTCCCACAGAAAAAAAGGGAGGAGCCCTAGCTGTTTTGCTTTGTGTTGAGAACGTTTCTGTGGCATCGTTGATGATTCGGCTCGCGTCTCTAGTGTGGTTGAGGCTAGGACCAGCACCATACCGTCGTGGAACGTTTATTCAACTTGTGGTGACTATTGTGGTACGAGCTCTCCTTTGTTACAATTGCCAGCCACCTATAGCTCCACAGAAAAACTACAACTTACCAGGCTCTTGCATTTGGCACCTGTACACCACCTCCCCAGGAGATTTTGACTCGTGGTCGCCGACACCTCCTGCTAAGGCTTGGTAAGAATTGGTAAGAGCTTGGTGATACAAGTTGAGAGTTGAGAGACAGTGCCCTTTCCTGCAATTGTTTGTTTCTTTTGCTTTCTAACCATGTCAGGAACAGCGAGCAATGATGGACAGCATTCCCCACGCACTCGGGGAATCATTCAACATTTCGAGCGCCAAGTCAAGCTGCATACAGAGGGCCTCGATGGTGATGTGCAGGTGGCAAATGAGCGGCTGGGACAGGTGGAGAAGGCTCAGATTAACACCAACGCCAGGCTGACAAATTTGGAGGTTTCCGTTGGCACCATCAATACCAACCTAACGGAGGTATTGCGGCGCCTTGAGGACATGGGTCGAGTACCTCCTGCGGCACGAGGTAATGGTTTGTTGGGCAACGAGGTGGATGAGAACGTTGACAACTACGCTGCTGACTCGGAGCTTGAAGAAGACCCTGCACGGCGTCAGCTTCACCGCAACCGGCATGGTATGGGTCTTTTGCGCCCTCGGCATGAGGTACGTGACTATGATGATTCTCTTGGTAAGGTTAAGTTCACCATGCCTCCTTTTGATGGTAAATATGATCCTGATGCATACCTCACATGGGAATTAGCCGTCGAACAAAAGTTTGCATGTCATGAGTATCCTGAAAACAAAAGAGTTAGAGCCGCCACTAGCGAAGTTCACCGATTTTGCCTCTGCTTGGTGGAGTGAGTTTCGACGTAAGAATCGATGTCGCCAAAAGCGGGCTGATCTGAAAAGAATCATGCGAGCTAGATTTGTTCCTCTTATTACCAGCGTGATTTGTTAAATAAGCTTCATTTGCTTAGGCAAGATAGTAAGAGTGTAGAGGAATACTATCGGGAATTACAAATGGGCATCTTCTGTTGTGGTATAGAGGAGTCGAGGAGGTCGCTATGGCTAGATTTGGTGGGTTGAACCGTGAGATTTATGACATTCTTAGTTACAAGGAATATAATTCAATCACTCACTTGTTTCATCTTGCTTGCCATGCTAAAAGAGAAGTGCAGGGACGACGCAAATGGTCTAGCACGAGAACGCATGTTTCTGCAGGTCGTGCTAACACTTGGTCAACACGAGCTACATCTACAACCACAAGGCAACCGACTGCACCGTCCTCCAACAACAACAAGAATCGACCTCCATCTGCCGCGCCGACTTCCAAGGCTTCGGAGGTAACAAAAACTGCTGCACCAGAGGCCGCCAAGAGCTCTACTTCGGTTACTTCAACTGGGAGGACGAGGGATGTGCAATATCATCAATGCAAGGGGTATGGTCACATGAGGAGTCAATGTCTAAGCAAGCGTGTGCTGATTGTGGGAGACAATGGTGAGTTTTCTTCGACTAGTGATTTGGATGAAGAAACATATGCTATGCTTGCAGCTGACAATACAGGGAGCGAAGATGACCATGACCACGAAGACCACATTGAGGCCAACCATGCTGACCATTATGAGAGCCTCATTGTACAATGTGCATTGAGTGTCCAGATTGGAAAGACCGACCAAAATCAGCGCCACAACCTGTTCCAAACCAAGTGTGTTGTCAAGGAGCGAGCATGTCATGTGATCATTGACGGAGGAAGTTGCAACAACCTCGCAAGCTTGGACATGGTGGAGAAGCTTTCGTTGGAGACAAGACCACATCCCCAGCACTACTATGTTCAATGGTTCAACAACATTGGTAAGGTTAAGGTTACACGCTTGGTGAGAGTACAATTTGCTATTGGTTCCTATCATGATTTTGCTGAATGTGATGTTGTACCATGCAAGCATGTTCTATATTGTTAGATAGACCTTGGCAATATGATAAAAGTTCTGTGCATGATGGTAGAACTAACCAGTATTCTTTTGTGCATAAGGGAAAGAAGAATGTATTGCATCCTATGACCCCTGATTCCATTCTTAAAGAGGACATTGCTAGAGCTAGTAAGCAAAAGATTGATGAGAATGCTAAAAAGAAAAGTTCTAGTTCTACTTGTGAAAACAAAAATGAGATTAAGTTGAAAGGTGCATGCTTTTTCGCTACCAAATCTGATGTGAAGGAATTAGATGTTACTGAATCTGTTTGCTATGCCTTGGTGTGCAAGGATGCCTTGTTCTCATTTGAGGAGATACCCGCTGTTTTGCCTCCTGCTGTGACTAACCTTTTGCAGGAGTATGTTGATGTTTTTCCCAAGGACGTTCCGCCAGGCTTGCCACCAATTCGAGGGATTGAACATCGGATTGACCTCATTCCTGGAGCATCGTTACCCAATTGAGCGCCATATAGGACTAATCCGGAAGAAACTAAGGAGATACAACGCCAAGTGCAAGAACTGCTTGACAAAGGGTACGTGCGTGAATCTCTTAGTCCTTGTGCTGTTCCAGTCCTTTTAGTCCCTAAGAAGGATGGATCATGGCGCATGTGTGTGGATTGTAGAGCAATCAATAACATTACCATTAGATATCGTCATCCTATTCCTAGGTTGGATGATATGCTTGATGAATTAAGTGGCTCTACTGTGTTCTCTAAGGTTGATTTGCGTAGTGGTTACCACCAAATCCGCATGAAATTAGGTGATGAATGGAAGACAACTTTCAAAACTAAGTTCGGTCTATATGAGTGGTTAGTGATGCCTTTTGGATTGACTAACGCACCTAGCACTTTCATGAGACTGATGAATGAAGTTTTGCGTGCTTTCATTGGTAGATTTGTGGTGGTATACTTTGATTATATCTTGATCTATAGCAAATCATTAGATGAACATCTTGCTCATTTGCGTGCTGTTTTTGATGCCTTACGAGATGCACGATTATTTGGTAACCTTGAGAAGTGCACATTTTGCACCGATCGAGTTGCTTTTCTTGGCTATGTTGTTACTCCACAGGGGATTGAAGTTGATCAAGCCAAGGTTGAGGCAATTCAGAGTTGGCCGACTCCTAAAACGGTCACACAGGTGCGGAGTTTCCTTGGACTTGCTGGATTCTATCGTCGTTTCGTGAAAGACTTCAGTACAATTGCTGCATCGCTGAATGAGTTGTGCAAGAAAGGAGTGGTTTTCCAATGGGGCAAGTCACATGAAGATGCCTTTGACTTGTTGAAAGAGAAGCTGACTCATGCACCACTGCTCCAACTCCCAGACTTTGGTAAGACTTTTGAACTTGAGTGTGATGCTAGTGGCATTGGGATTGGAGGCGTGCTGATCCAAGAAGGTAAGCCATCGCAGATTTCAAAGGAGAAATTATCTGGGCCTCGTTTGAACTATTCAACTTATGATAAGAAATTATATGCACTAGTTCGAACATTAGAGACTTGGCAACATTATTTGTGGCCCAAAGAGTTTGTTATACATTCTGATCATGAATCCTTGAAGCACATTCGTAGCCAAAACAAGTTGAACTGTAGGCATGCAGCATGGGTAGAATTCATTGAATCTTTTCCTTATGTTATCAAACACAAGAAGGGGAAGGATAATGTCATTGCTGATGCCTTATCTCGACGCTATACTATGCTTTCACAACTAGACTCTAAAATCTTTGGCTTGGAGACAATTAAAGAGCAATATGCGCTTGATGCTGATTTTAAAGATGTTTTGCTCAATTGTAAGGAAGGAAGAGTCTAGAATAAGTTCATTGTTAATGATGGGTTTGTGTTTCGTTCTAACAAGCTATGCATTCCAGCTGGATCTGTTCGTTTGTTGTTACTTCAGGAAGCACATGGAGGAGGACTGATGGGCCACTTTGGTGTGAAGAAGACAGAGGATGTGTTGGCCAACCATTTTTATTGGCCAAAGATGAGACTCGATGTGGAGCGCTATGTCTCTCGCTGTGCTACTTGCAATAAAGCTAAGTCACGACTGAACTCACATGGTTTATATATGCCTCTTCCTGTTCCTAGTGTTCCATGGGAGGATATTTCAATGGACTTTGTTTTAGGCCTACCTAGGACAAAGAGGGGGAGGGATAGCATATTTGTTGTCGTGGATAGGTTTTCTAAGATGGCACATTTTATAACTTTGTCATAAGAGCGATAATGCTACAAATATTGCTGATTTGTTTTTCAGGGAGATAGTTCGCTTACATGGAGTGCCTTCCACAATTGTGTCAGATCGGGATGCAAAATTTTTGAGTCATTTTTGGCGGACGCTTTGGAAGAAACTGGGCACCAAGCTCTTGTTTTCTTCTACATGTCACCCTCAAACTGATGGCCAGACTAAAGTTGTCAACAGAACGTTGTCTACAATGTTGAGAGCCATTTTGAAGAAAAATTTGAAGATGTGGGAAGAGTGCCTACCTCATGTGGAGTTTGCCTACAACCGCTCATTGCATTCTACTACCAAGATGACTCCTTTTCAGGTGGTATATGGTTTCAATCCTCGTGCACCTATTGATATTTTACCATTACCATGTTCTGAAAAAGTAAACCTAGATGCTGCTAAACGAGCTGATTTTGTGCTGAAATTACATGAGACTACTAAAGAAAACATTGAGCGTATGAATGCTAAATATAGAGCTACTGGTAGTCAGGGTAGGAAGGAATTAACTTTCGAACCTGGAGATCTTGTTTGGTTGCACATGAGAAAGGATAGGTTTCCTGATTTGCGAAAGTCTAAATTGATGCCTAGAGCTGATGGTCCTTTTAAAGTGATTGCTAAGATAAATGATAATGCATACAAGCTTGATTTGCCTGCAGACTACGGTGTAAGCAATTCTTTCAATGTTGCCGACTTGAAGCCGTACATGGGTGCTGAATATGAGCTAGAGTCGAGGACGACTCCATTTCAAGAGGGGGAGGATGATGAGGACATCTCCACAACGGATACAACCAGCTCTAACTCTACTCACCAGGAGGAACCACCACTTCAAGGACCACTCACTCGAGCCCGTGCAACTAAATTATCAGGTGAAGGCGTTCCTAAGTATTCCAATTAATGATACAATGAATGGAATGCTACTTAATTTATGTGATGATGTGATTGTTCTTAGGAACCATGGGGAAGACCCACAACACACATGGGAGTTCGTGTCCAGAGGGAAGAGCAAATTGGAATCAGCTTTGGACTCCCAGATATGGTCAACTTCAAACGGCCATAACTTTTGATCCAGGAGGCTTCTGGAGGTCTATGAGTACAAGAACGAAAGCTTTGGTCGTCTTCTTTCAAACCGATCTGAGATCACCTCCAAATTCCTTCCGAGTCGACGGGAATCTGCAAAACAATTCGGAGCACTTTTCCAGTCCGAGTCTAATTGGGCTTTAGTCCTTTATTCTGAGTTGTAATCAGTAGGCCCATGTTAAGGCCTAGTGTTGCATGCCTTTGGACTATAAACAGCCAGCCGCCACCATAATTAGGGTTGGGTTTTGTTTGATTCAGTTAGCCATTGCTACTGCTTGTACTCGCGCGTGCCGACTAGGCCGCCCGTCTACTTGTTCATCGGAACCCCAATTTCGAGTGTTCTTGCATCAGAACCGATCTACATTTATATTCGCAATTTAGTTGCTTGTTATCTCTTGTTCTTGCAGGTTCTTCGATTGCTTGCAGGAATAAAGACCTTCGTGGTCAGGTTAGTCGCGCTTCCCGCGGGATCAATAACCTCCGGAAGGGTGGTGTACCGGTCGCTAAGGCGCAACGTTGGGTTCGTTGTAGTCGGGCCGCCAACTTCGCCCTCCACCAAATCAACGCTACTGATGAGGACATCACTTCCATGGATACAACCACATTTACACATCAATTTGAACCCGCTGCTATTATACAAGGACCGGTTACTCGAGCTCGCGCATCGACAGTTTAGTTATCAGGTGAATCGTTCCAAAGCCTTCCCATTAGTGATAATATGAATGGAATGCTATTTAATACTTGTCATGATTTTATTATTCTTAGGAACCTTGGGGAAGACTTGCAAACCACAAGGGAGTTCGCGTCCGGAGGGAAGAGCAAATTGGAATCAGCTTCGGACTCCCAGAGATGGTCAAATTCAAATGACCATAACTTTTGTTCCAGAAGGCTTCTAGAGGTCTATGAGTACAAGAACGAAAGCCCTGGTCGTCCTCTTTCAAACGGATCTGAGATCACCTCAAAATTCCCTTCGAGTCAGCGGGAAAACGCAAAACAATCCAGAACACTTTTTCAGTCTGAGTTCGAGTCCAATTCGAACTCAGAAACAGCACTGACTTTAAAGTGCCATAACTTTTGATTCCGGAGGAGTCTGGAGGCCCATGAGTACACGTTTGAAAGATCTCGGAGTCTACTTTCCAAAGTATCTGGCCTCACCTCAAAATTCCTTGAGATGCGTCCGGAAACTGCCTGAAACCACACGTTGCTTTTCCAGTCCGAGTCAAACTCGAGTCAAAGAAGACTTGGTGTTTTGGATTTGAGTTGTATTAGATTTCCTTTACTATGGAAGGCCCCCTCCTGCTCCTCTAGTATAAATAACCACCCAAACCCTCATCTAGAACTTGGGTTTTGTTTATTTGATAGTTTAGCCATTGCTACTATTTTGAGTCTTCCAGACGTGCTCAACAAACCGCCTAAAGCTCCTTGTTTCAGAACCCCACCTTATCAATCTTTCATTCATATTCGCAATTTCAGATTGCTTTACCATTGTTCTTGCTTGTTCTTCGGTTGCATGCAGGAATCGAACCTCGTGTTCAGGTTGATCGTGCTAACGGCAAGATCAATAACCCTCTCGAGTTGGTTTAGCGATTGCTAAAGCGCGTCGTCAGATGCGTTGTAGTCGGATCGTCAAAGTCAATTCCTCCAAATCGAAGTTATCGCTCTCATCGAAAGATCGGGACCCAAAGTCACATCAGCTACCTCCTCTCATCGAAAGATCGGGATGCCTAGTCCATATCAGCAAACTTTCATAAAGTCCACTTGTTTGGATCCTGGTTTGAATGAAATGAACACCAGAGCGAAATCGAGCGAAACAAGCTCCAATGAGACCGGCGACACATAGGAGTGCAACCCAATGCATTTTCGGAGTGTTTCGCTCCGGTGCAAACTTTCACAAAATCCACCTGTTCGGATCTTGACTTGTTCGAAATTGACATCAAAGCGAATTCGACCGAAACAAGCTCCAACAAGACCGACAACACTTACGAGGGCAATCCGGTGTGTCTTCGGAGTGTTTCGCCTCAGGGAAAACTTTCATAAAGTCCACTTGTTCGGATCCCGGTTTGAATGAAACTAACACCAGACCGAAACAAGCTCCAATGAGACCGGCGACACATAGGAGTGCAAGCCGGTGCATTTTCGCAGTGTTTCGCTCCGGTGCAAACATTCACAAAATCCACCTGTTCGGATCTCCACTTATTCGAAATTGACATCAAAGCGAATTCGACCGAAACAAGCTCCAACAAGACCGACAACACTTTCGAGGTCAATCCGGTGTGTCTTCGGAGTGTTTCGCTTCGGGGCAAACTTTCATAAAGTCCACTTGTTCGGATCCCGGTATGAATGAAACTAACACCAGAGCGATATCGATCGAAACGAGCTCCAATGAGACCGGCGACACATAGGAGTGCAAGCCGGTGCATTTTGGAGTGTTTCACTCCGGTGCAAACATTCACAAAATCCACATGTTCGGATCTCCACTTGTTCGAAATTAACATCAAAGCGAATTCGACCGAAACAAGCTCCAACAAGACCGACAACACTTACGAGGGCAATCTGGTGTGTCTTCGCAGTGTTTCGCATCGTGGCAAACTCTCATAAAGTCCACTTGTTCGGATCCCTGTTTGAATGAAATTAACACCAGAGCGAAATCGAGCGAAACAGGCTCCAATGAGACAGGCGACACATGGGAGTGCTAACCGGTGCATCTTCGGAGTGTTTCGCTCTGGTGCAAACTTTCACAAAATCCACCTGTTCGGATCTCCACCTGTTTGAAATTAACATCAAAGCGAATTCGACCGATACATGCTCCAACAAGACCGACAACACTTACGATGGCAATCCGGTGTGTCTTCGGAGTGTTTCACCTCGGGGCAAACTTTCATAAAGTCCACTTGTTCGGATCCGGTTTGAATGAAATTAACACCAGAGTGAAATCGAGTGAAACAAGCTCCAATGAGACCGGCGACAGATTGGAGTGCAAGCCGTTGCATTTTCGGAGTGTTTCGCTCTGGTGCAAACTTTCACAAAATCCACCTGTTCGGATCTCAACTTGTTCGAAATTAATATCAACGCGGATTCAACCGAGACATGCTCTAACAAGACTGACAACACTTACGAGGGCAATCCATTGTGTCTTCGGAGAGTTTCATTTCGGGGCAAACTTTCATAAAGTCCACTTGTTCGGATCCCGGTTTGATTGAAATTAACACCAGAGCGAAATCGAGCGAAACAAGCTCCAATAAGACCGGCCATACAAAGGGGTGCAAGCCAGAGCATTTTCGGAGTGTTTCGCTCCGGTGCAAACTTTCACAAAATCCACCTGTTCGGATCTTGACTTGCTCGAAATTAACATCAAAGCGAATTCGACCGAAACAAGCTCCAACAAGACCGACAACACTAACGAGGGCAATCCGGTGTGTCTTCGGTGTGTTTCGCTTCAGGGCAAACTTTCATAAAGTCCGCTTGTTCGGATGCGGGTTTGAATGAAATTAACACCAGAGCGAAATCAAGCGAAACAAGCTCCAATGAGACCGGCGACACACAGGAGTGCAACCCAATGCAGCTTTGAGTGTTTCGCTCGGTGCAAACTTTCACAAAATCCACATTGCTCGATCTCAACTTATTCAAATTAACATCAAAGCGAATTCGGCCGAAACAAGCTCCAACAAGACCGACAACACTTACGAGGGCAATCCGGTTTGTCTTCGGGGTGTTTCGCTTCGACACAAACTTTCAGAAATCCACTTGTTCGGATGCCGGTTTCAATGAAATTAACGCTAGAGCGAAATCGAGCGAAACAAGCTCCAATGAGACAGGCGACACATAGGAGTGCAAACCGGTGCATCTTCAGAGTGTTTCGCACCGGTGCAAACTTTCACAAAATCCACCTGTTCGGATCTCCACTCGTTTGAAATTAACATCAAAGCGAATTCGACCGAAACAAGCTCCAACAAGACCGACAACACTTACGAGGGCAATCCGGTGTGTCTTCGGAGTGTTTCGCTTCGGGGCAAACTTTCATAAAGTCCACTTGTTCGGATCCCGGTTTGAATGAAATTAACACCAAAGCGAAATCGAGCAAAAGAAGCTCCAATGAGACCGGCGACACATTGCATTGCAAGCAGGTGCATTTTCGGAGTGTTTCGCTCCGGTGCAAACTTTCACAAAATCCACTTGTTCGGATATTGACTTGTTCGAAATTAACTTCAAAACGAATTCGACCGAAACAAGCTCCAACAAGACCGACAACACTTACGAGGGCCATCCGGTGTGTCTTCGGAGTGTTTCGTTCTGGGGCAAACTTTCCTAAAGTCCACTTGTTCGGATCCCGGTTTGAATGAAACTAACACCAGAGCGAAATCGAGCGAAACAGGCTCCAATGAGACCGCGACCCGTAGGAGTGCAAGCCGGTGCATCTTCGGATTGTTTCGCTCCGGTGCAAACTTTCACAAAATCCACCTGTTCAGATCTCAACTTGTTTGAAATTAACATCAAAACGAATTCGACCGAAACATGCTCCAACAAGACCGACAACACTTACGAGGGCAATCCGGTGTGTCTTCGGAGTGTTTCGCCTCAGGGCAAACTTTCACAAAGTGCACTTGTTCGGATCTCGGTTTGAATGAAATGAACACCAGAGCGAAATCGAGCGAAACAAGCTCCAATGAGACCGGCGACACATAGGAGCGCAAGCCGGTGCATTTTCGGAGAGTTTTGCTTCGGTGCAAACTTTCACAAAATCCACCTGTTCGGATCTCCAGTTGTTCTAAATTAACATCAAAGAGAATTCGACCGAAACAAGCTCCAACAAGACCGACAAAACTTACGAGAGCAATCCGGTGTGTCTTCAGAGTGTTTCGCTTCGGGGCAAACTTTCACAAAGTCCACTTGTTCAGATCCCGGTTTGAAGGAAATTAACACCAGAGCGAAATCGAGCGAAACAAGCTCCAATGAGACCGGCGACACATAGGAGTGCAAGCCGGTGCATTTTCGGAGTGTTTCGCTCTGGTGCAAGCATTCACAAAATCCTCCAGCTCAGATCTCCACTTGTTCGAAATTAACATCAAAGTGAATTCGACCGAAACAAGCTCCAACAAGACCAAGACCGACATCACTTACGAGGGCAATCCGGTGTGTCTTCGGAGTGTTTCGCTTCAGGGCAAACTTTCATATAGTCCACTTGTTCGGATCCAGGTTTGAATAGAAATTAACACCAGAGCGAAATCGAGCGAAACAGGCTCCAATGAGACCCATGACCATAGGAGTGCAACCCGATGCATTTGGAGTGATTCGCTCGGTGCAAACTTTCACAAAATCCAATGTTGGGATCTCCACTTATTCAAATTAACATCAAAGATTAATTCGCCAAACCTGCTCCAACAAGACCGACAACACTTACGAGGGCAATCCGGTGTGTCTTCGGAGTGTTTCGCTTCGGGGCAAACTTTCATAAAATCCACTTGTTCGGATCCCGGTTTGAATGAAATTAACACCGGAGCGAAATCGAGCGAAACAAGCTCCAATGAGACCGGCGACACATAGGAGTGCAAACCAGTGCATTTTCGGAGTGTTTCGCTCCGGTGCAAACTTTCACAAAATCCACCTGTTCGGATCTTGACTTGTTTGAAATTGACATCAAAGCGAATTCGACCGAAACATGCTCCAAGAAGACCGACAACACATACGAGGGCAATCCGGTGTGTCTTCAGAGTGTGTCGCCTCAGGGAAAACTTTCATAAAGTCCACTTGTTCGGATCCCGGTTTGAATGAAATGAACACCAGAGCGAAACAAGCTCCAATGAGACCGGCGACACATAGGAGTGCAAGCCGATGCATTTTCGCAGCGTTTCGCTCCGGTGGAAACATTCACAAAATCCACCTGGTCGGATCTCCACTTGTTCGAAATTGACATCAAAGCGAATTTGACCGAAACAAGCTCCAACAAGACCAACAACACTTAGGAGGGCAATCCGGTGTGTCTTCGGAGTGTTTCGCTTCGGGGCAAACTTTCATAAAGTCCACTTGTTCGGATCCCGGTTTGAATGAAATTAACACCAGAGCGATATCGATCGAAACGAGCTCCAATGAGACCATGACACATAGGAGTGCAAGCCGGTGCATTTTTGAGTGTTTCGCTCGGTGCAAACATTCACAAAATCCACTGCTCAATCTCCACTTGTTCAAATTAACATCAAAGCTTAATTCGACCGAAACAAGCTCCAACAAGACCGACAACACTAACGAGGGCAATCGGTGTGTCTTGGTGTGTTTCGCCAGGGCAAACATTCATAAAGTCCGCTTGTTGGATCCGGTTTGAATGAAATTAACACAGAGTAAATCGAGCTAAACAGCTCCAATGACACAAAGATACATAGGAGTGCTAACCGGTGCATCTTCGGAGTGTTTCGCTCCGGTGCAAACTTTCACAAAATCCACCCGTTCGGATCTCCACCTGTTTGAAATTAACATCAAAGCGAATTCGACCGATACATGCTCCAACAAGACCGACAACACTTACGATGGCAATCCGGTGTGTCTTCGGAGTGTTCCGCCTCAGGGCAAACTTTCATAAAGTCCACTTGTTCGGATCCCGGTTTGAACGAAATTAACAACAGAGCGAAATCGAGTGAAACAAGCTCCAATGAGACCGGCGACACATAGCAGTGCAAGCCGGTGCATTTCCGGAGTGTTTCGCTACGGTGCAAACTTTCACAGAATCCACCTGTTCGGATCTCTACTTGTTTGAAATTAACATCAAAGCGAATTCAACCGAAACATGCTCCAACAAGACCGACAACACTTACGAGGGCAATCCGTTGTGTCTTCGGAGTGTTTCGCCTCAGGGCAAACTTTCACAAAGTCCACTTGTTTGGATCCCAGTTTGAATGAATTTAACACCAGAGTAAAATCGAGCGAAACAAGCTCCAATGAGACCGGCGACACATAGGAGTGCAAGCCGGTGCATTTTCGGAGTGTTTCGCTCCGGTGCAAACTTTCATAAAATCCACTTGTTCGGATCTCAACTTGTTCGAAATTAATATCAAAGTGAATTCGACCGAAACAAGCTCCAATAAGACCGACGACAGAAAGGAGTGCAAGCCAATGCAGCTTTGAGTGTTTCGCCTCGGTGCAAACTTTCACAAAATCCACTGCTCGATCTCAACTAATTCAAATTAACATCAAAATTAATTCGCCGAAACAAGCTCCAACAAGACCGACTACACTTATGAGGGCAATCCGGTTTGTCTTCGGGGTGTTTCGCTTCGACACAAACATTCATAAATCCACTTGTTCGGATCCCGGTTTGAATGAAATTAACACTAGAGCGAAATCGAGCGAAACAAGCTCCAATGAGACAGGCGACACATAGGAGTGCAAACCGGTGCATCTTCAGAGTGTTCGCACCGGTGCAAACTTTCACAAAATCCACCTGTTCGGATCTCCACTCGTTTGAAATTAACATCAAAGCGAATTCGACTGAAACAGGCTCCAACAAGACCGACAACACTTACGAGGGCAATCCGGTGTGTCTTCGGAGTGTTTCGCTTCGGGGCAAACTTTCATAAAGTCCACTTGTTCGGATCCCGGTTTGAATGAAATTAACACCAGAGCTTAAATCGAGCTTAAAGAAGCTCCAATGAGACCGGCGACACATTGCATTGCAAGCAGGTGCATTTTCGGAGTGTTTCGCTCCGGTGCAAACTTTCACAAAATCCACTTGTTCGGATACTGACTTGTTCGAAATTAACATCAAAACGAATTCGACCGAAACAATCTCCAACAAGACCGACAACACTTACGAGGGCCATCCGGTGTGTCTTCGGAGTGTTTCGTTCCGGGGCAAACTTTCATAAAGTCCACTTGTTCGGATCCCGGTTTGAATGAAACTAACACCAGAGCGAAATCGAGCGAAACGAGCTCCAATGAGACCGGCGACACATAGGAGTGCAAGCCGGTGCATCTTCGGAGTGTTTCGCTCCGGTGCAAACTTTCACAAAATCCACCTGTTCGGATCTCCACTTGTTTGAAATTAACATCAAAGCGAATTCGACCGAAACATGCTCCAACAAGATCGACAACACTTACGAGGGCAATCCGGTGTGTCTTCGAAGTGTTTCGCCTCAGGGCAAACTTTCACAAAGTCCACTTGTTTGGATCCCGGTTTGAATGAAATTAACACCAGAGCGAAATCGAGCGAAACAAGGTCCAATGAGACAGGCGACACATAGGAGTGCATGCCGGTGAATTTTCGGAGTGTTTCGCTTCGGTGCAAACTTTCAGAAAATCGACCTGTATTGATCTCCACTTGTTCGAAATTAACATCAAAACGAATACGACCGAAACAAGCTCCAACAAGACGGACAACACTTACGAGGGCAATCCGGTGTGTCTTCGGAGTGTTTCGCTTCGGCGCAAACTTTCATAAAATCCACTTGTTCGGATCCCGGTTTCAATGAAATTAACACCAGAGCGAAATCGAGCGAAACAAGCTCCAATGAGACCGGCGACACATAGGAGTGCAACCCAATGCATTTTCGGAGTGTTTCGCTCCAGTGCAAACTTTCACAAAATCCACCAGTTCGGATCTTGACTTCTTCGAAATTGACATCAAAGCGAATTCGACCGAAACAAGCTCCAACAAGACCGACGACACTTACGAGGGCAATCCGGTGTGTCTTCGGAGTGTTTCGCCTCTGGGAAAACATTCATAAAGTCCACTTGTTCGGATCCCGATTTGAATGAAACTAACACCAGACCGAAACAAGCTCCAATGAGACCGGCCACACATAGGAGTGAAAGCCGGTGCATTTTCGCAGTGTTTCGCTCCGGTGCAAACATTCACAAAATCCACCTGTTCGGATCTCCACTTGTTCGAAATTAACATCAAAGCGAATTCGACCGAAACAAGCTCCAACAAGACCGACAACACTTAGGAGGGCAATCCGGTGTGTCTTCGGAGTGTTTCACTTCGGGGCAAACTTTCATAAAGTCCACTTGTTCGGATCCCGGTTTGAATGAAACTGACACCAAAGAGAAAGCGAGCGAAACGAGCTCCAATGAGACCGGCGACACGTAGGAGTGCAAGCCGGTGCATTTTCGGAGTTCTTCGCTCCGGTGCAAACTTTCACAATATCCACCTGTTCGGATCTCCACTTGTTCGAAATTAACGACAAAGCGAATTCGACCGAAACAAGCTCCAACAAGACCGACAACACTTACGAGGGCAATCTGGTGTGTCTTCGCAGTGTTTCGCATCGGGGCAAACTCCCATAAAGTCCAATTGTTCGGATCCCGGTTTGAATGAAATTAACACCAGAGCGAAATCGAGCGAAACAGGCTCCAATGAGACAGGCGACACATAGGAGTGCTAACCGGTGCATCTTCGGAGTGTTTCGCTCCGGTGCAAACTTTCACAAAATCCACCTGTTCGGATCTCCACCTGTTTGAAATTAACATCAAAGCGAATTCGACCGATACATGCTCCAACAAGACCGACAACACTTACGATGGCAATCCGGTGTGTCTTCGGAGTGTTCCGCCTCAGGGCAAACTTTCATAAAGTCCACTTGTTCGGATCCCGGTTTGAATGAAATTAACACCAGAGCGAAATCGAGCGAAACAAGCTCCAATGAGACCGGCGACACATCGGAGTGCAAGCCGGTGCATTTTCGGAGTGTTTCGCTCCGATGCAAACTTTCATAAAATCCACCTGTTCGGATCTCAACTTGTTCGAAATTAATATCAAAGTGAATTCGACCGAAACAAGCTCCATCAAGACCGACAACACTTACGAGGGTAATCCGGTGTGTCTTCGGAGTGTTTCGCTTCGGGGCAAACATTCATAAAGTCCACTTGTTCGGATCCCGGTTTGAACGAAATTAACAACAGAGCGAAATCGAGTGAAACAAGCTCCAATGAGACCGGCGACACATAGCAGTGCAAGCCGGTGCATTTTCGGAGTGTTTTGCTCCAGTGCAAACTTTCACAGAATCCACCTGTTCGGATCTCTACTTGCTTCAAATTAACATCAAAGCGAATTCGACCGAAACATGCTCCAACATGACCGACAACACTTACGAGGGCAATCCGTTGTGTCTTCGGAGTGTTTCGCCTCAGGGCAAACTTTCACAAAGTCCACTTGTTTGGATCCCGGTTTGAATGAAATTAACACCAGAGCGAAATCGAGCGAAACAAGCTCCAATAAGACCGACAACACTTACGAGGGCAATCCGGTGTGTCTTCGGAGTGTTTCGCTTCGGCGCAAACTTTCATAAAATCCACTTGTTCGGATCCCGGTTTGAATGAAATTAACACCAGAGCGAAATCGAGCGAAACAAGCTCCAATGAGACCGGCGACACATAGGAGTGCAACCCAATGCATTTTCGGAGTGTTTCGCTCCAGTGCAAACTTTCACAAAATCCACCTGTTCGGGTCTTGACTTGTTCGAAATTGACATCAAAACGAATTCGACCGAAACAAGCTCCAACAAGACCGACAACACTTACGAGGGCAATCCGGTGTGTCTTCGGAGTGTTTCGCCTCAGGGAAAACTTTCATAAAGTCCACTTGTTCGGATCCCGGTTTGAATGAAACTAACACCAGACCGAAACAAGCTCCAATGAGACCGGCCACACATAGGAGTGCAAGCCGGTGCATTTTCGCAGTGTTTCGCCCCGGTGCAAACATTCACAAAATCCAATTGCTCGATCTCCACTTGTTCAAATTAACATCAAAGTTTAATTCGACCGAAACAAGCTCCAACAAGACCGACAACACTTAGGAGGCCAATCCGGTGTGTCTTCGGAGTGTTTCGCTTCGGGGCAAACTTTCATAAAGTCCACTTGTTCGGATCCCGGTTTGAATGAAATTAACACCAGAGCGAAATCGAGCGAAACAAGCTCCAATGTGACCGGCGATACATAGGAGTGCAACCCGATGCAGTTTCGGAGTGATTCGCCCGTGAAAACTTTCACAAAATCCACCTGTTCGGATCTCAACTTATTCGAAATTAACATCAAAGCGAATTCGACCGAAACAAGCTCCAACAAGACCGACAACACTTACGAGGGCAATCCGGTATGTCTTCGGAGTGTTTCGCTTCGGCGCAAACTTTCATAAAATCCACTTGTTCGGATCCCGGTTTGAACGAAATTAACAACAGAGCGAAATCGAGTGAAACAAGCTCCAATGAGACCGGCGACACATAGCAGTGCAAGCCGGTGCATTTTCGGAGTGTTTCGCTCCAGTGCAAACTTTCACAGAATCCACCTGTTCGGATCTCCACTTGTTCGAAATTAACATCAAAGCGAATTCGACCGAAACATGCTCCAACATGACCGACAACACTTACGAGGGCAATCCGCTGTGTCTTCGGAGTGTTTCGCCTCAGGGCAAACTTTCACAAAGTCCACTTGTTTGGATCCCGGTTTGAATGAAATTAACACCAGAGCGAAATCGAGCGAAACAAGCTCCAATGAGACCGGCGACACATAGGAGTGCAAGCCGGTGCATTTTCGGAGTGTTTCGCTCCGGTGCAAACTTTCATAAAATCCACTTGTTCGGATCTCAACTTGTTCGAAATTAATATCAAAGTGAATTCGACCGAAACAAGCTCCAACAAGACCGACAACACTTACGAGGGCAATCTGGTGTGTCTTCGGAGTGTTTCGTTGTGGGGCAAACTTTCATAAAGTCCACTTGTTCGGATCCCGGTTTGAATGAAATTAACACCAGAGCGAAATTGAGCGAAACAAGCTCCAATGAGACTGGCGACACATAGGAGTGCAAACCGATGCATCTTCGGAGTGTTTCGCTCCGGTGTAAACTTTCACAAAATCCACCTGTTCGGATCTCCACTTGTTTGAAATTAACATCAAAGCGAATTCGACCGAAACATGCTCAAACATGATCGACAACACTAACGAGGTCAATCCAGTGTGTCTTCGGAGTGTTTCGCCTCAGGGCAAACTTTCACAAAGTCCACTTGTTTGGATCCCGGTTTGAATGAAATTAACAGCAGAGCGAAATCGAGCGAAACAAGCTCCAATGAGACAGGCGACACATAGGAGTGCATGCCGGTGCATTTTCGGAGTGTTTCACTCAGGCAATCTTTCACAAAATCGACCTGTACAGATCTCCACTTGTTTAAAATTAACATCAAAGCGAATACGACCGAAACAAGATCCAACAAGACCGACAACACTTACGAGGGCAATCCGGTGTGTCTTCGGAGTGTTTCGCTTCGGGGCAAACTTTCATAAAGTCCACTTGTTCGGATTCCGGTTTGAATGAAATTAACACCAGAGTAAATCGAAATAAACAAGTTTCCATCGAGACCGCGACACATAGGAGTGCAAGCCGTGCATTTTGAGTGTTTCATTCGTGCAAACTTTCACAAAATCGACTGCTCGGATCTCTACTTGTTCAAAATTAACATCAAGTTTAATTTGTCGGGACCCCAATATGCAAATCCGACCCTCAGGTATATCGTGACTAGTGCAGATCATGCTAGTGCACACAGGATCAACATTAGTGAATATCATAATCATACACAACGTAAATAAGATAAAGCCATAATATATTAAATATTAGCAGTTGTATGACCTTGTGGTCAACTTACTTAGCAATGCCTCATAAGGCTGAACAACAAATTGAACTACAATGAATGAAGACGTAATTAACCCTCAAGAGACCACAAGCAACCGACAAGGCTCAGACCCTAAACATTCGCCTCTTCATGGAACTCCTTCTCCAAAGACTCGATGATGTTTGTAGGCAAGGGTGAGTACACCAACACGTACTCAATAAGTTGTGCATGTAATGCAATGCTATCATAGTCAGATATGTGCTTATTCCAAAGGAAGGCTCATGATTCATTTGCAGAAAGCAAAGATTTAAGAAACATACATAATGTAGATTGAAAAGACAGTAAAACAAATAATACCAAGTAAATAGATTCAGTGATTCTCAATAAACCCAAGTTCTTCATCCTAACCCAAGTTCCAATATTCACATGGCATCCTGCCATCCCATAACAGTTGTTCATTTTAATTAACTACCCTTAGTTGACCGAGGCAAGACTAACCAAAAACCAAATGCGACCGCCCAATTGCCACTCTTGGCCACCAAATCCAAATGCGACCGCCCAATTGCCACTCTTGGCCCACCAAAAACCAAATGCGACCGCCCAATTGCCAGTCTTGGCCCACCATAAACAATCTTGCCACTTGCCCCAGTCTAAATCATTTTTCCTCCCAGATTATAAAACACCATGTGCTTTTCACAAATCAACATCGCTATGTTGACTCATTGCCACAACAACTCAATCTCTTTGTGCGACCACACATGGCCCACAAGTTATCATCATTGTTCCATATTTCATAAGTCAAGATTATTAACAATATTTCATGAGCATGTGATGACGTGGCATGGCTAAGCAATTCTATTCCGTTCTAACCATCCATGTTGATTTCTATTAACCAACTATAATTAACCAACCTAGGGTGACAAGTGGATCATGGCATACAATTTAACAAGGTAGGGTGTAATTCAATAGGGTATAATATCTAAATCCCAATCTAGGTCAAAATCATTTGTTCTCATGAAATAACAAGTGATAAAGTAAACCAAAATAGCATGCAATCTAATTTATGGGTGCAACATGATCAAAGCACAACTTGCCTTGCTTAAGCTCCTGGTATTGCTCCGAAGATTGCTCTTGAAATAATAATCCTCCTTCCGACACCTCGCTCAACTCAACGTCTACGCGAATCGAGAGAAATAGCAAATAAACACCAAGAACAAATAGCAAATGAACTCAAAAATTCAAATAAAATCCACCATTGGGAAGATCTCAATTTTACAAACTTTTCGAAATTCGAATTACCCAAATCGGAGTTAAAATGCAAAAGATATAGCATTTAGAAGTTTTGAAAATAAACTAAACTCGAATTAGAAATTTAAATCTTTCCAATTATCTTTATAAAGAAAATCCGAATTTTCCCGCCTGATGTATACGGACAAAACGTATGTAAATCTAGACCGATAAACTCAATCTAACAGTTACGGGTAAATCTACTACGTGGTTTAATATCAACCGTCCGACTTAAATCCAACGATTGATATTTAATCTAAGACGCTATCGATTCCGCTGGTGACGTGACGAATTTCGGCACCTTATTACAATCCGATTTACCGATTTAAGTTCCCGATCGGCGAAGAAGTTTACGGCGATTTGAATTCACCGGAGACGAAGACAACGACTTTCGGCAAGAACTCTGCAAGCAGGTGCTCAAAAATCTCCTAGCGGCGCTCGCTATTTCCTGGACGACTGCCACGATTTCTCGACTTTTCTCGACGGGCGACTCGCTTCGGCTCTCGAAATTTTCTTCGCCACTCAGACTTTTGGAGATGCCACGACGGGTTTAAATAGCGCCATCCCGCTTCCCGCCGAACCGGACTCGTCCTTCCGATTTTAACGCCAGACACGAAGTTCAAATCGCCACGGAAGTCCTCCCCGCCATCAATTCCAAGCACCACGACATGCCGCTTCTTTTTTCTTCCCATGAGTGGACTCAAGTCTTCGCAATTCGGTCTTTGGCGCAGCGCGCTTGATCGCAACGACGTGGCTTCTCCCGCATGGAAAGGTTTCGCGACGCCTCGAAAAATCGAAATTCTTCGCGTCTCGTTTCCATCCGAAAGCGATGCAAATAACGCTTATTCAACTGCATCGACAAAGAATCAAACTCCTAATCCTGCTCAATCCTTGAGAGAAAAGAAATTCCCAAAAAATACCTTGAGACCTTCTATATTCAAATAAAATATTTTTGGGCAAACTTTATTTTAAATTTCCTTTTTATAAATATTTCTAAACAAGAACCATTTATACTAATTCAAAATGATTTAAATAAATCTCTAAAATCCGATAAATCCGGAAATTCACAAAAATTATAAATTGCATTAAAATAATATTTAATAATTGAAAGGTCAAAAATTGGGGTGTTACAAACCTCCCCCTTAACGGAATCTCAATTTTAGATTTTAGGGCTAACTAGAGAATAGGTTTGGGAATTCTGTCTTCAGATCCTTCTCACGCTCCCAAGTTGTTTCATTCTCTGAATGGTTACTCCATTGAACTCTGCCAAACGACCCTTTGGATACGTAGTCTTCAATGGTAAGGAACAAGCAACTTTGGTCAATAATCAATAACGATTCCTTCAATTGCACTTTATGGTTAATTTCACACTAGGGATCCTTTTAATGATTTGCCTCTTATTTTCATTCAGGGATCTACAATGATTTACAACAAACCCCTAGATCTCTAATGCATTACCTTTATTCTCTAACACTTATCTACGTCTAATGCACACTGGTTTGACTTAAATTTTCATGGTATCCTAATCACTAAAATTCTGTTTCTTAGCTAAGCCTTCTTCTTGACTTGATTTTGTACTGCGTTTTCCCCTTGAACTTTGTATGATCCAATCTCCTAATGTTGGTTTCATTTTCAAAGTAGCTATGAAACTTTGTCGAATGACCTTTAGTTTCAGCCTCTCAAATTCCTTGCATAATTTTGGTTAACTGCTTTTTATTAACATATCCGCATCGGTGGCCTTATAACTCTAATTCAGAACTACCACATTGACTTTATTAGAATGCCTATGGATTCTGACATAGGAATCTTTAAGCATTTCTAGCCATTTTTCTTCTCTCCATATTAAGATTTTACTGAGTAAATATATTTAGATTCTTAAGGCTCATATTTATTTTTGATAAGATAGTGACACCATTTTTCTGCGCGCACTACAACGACTAACTCCAAGTCATACGTAGGGTAATTTCAACCGCCTCATCGCTTATGCAACAACGTCGGTTTACTTCTCAGATTATGTCTAGAAGCATCATCCTTATATATTGAAAATGCTCCACACCGCTAGTAATACTAACACATGCTAATGGTAACCGCTTCTTTCAACTTCCGAAAACCCTTTTTGTTACTCGTGTCCATGCATCTCTTCCTTAACAATCGCATAAAAGGTCTAGCTAAGAAACCTTCCTATGAACCGGTGGTATTATCTTACCATTTCTAGAACCTTAAATCTAGGTCACGACTTTGGTTGCTTCCTATGTAACACAACTTCTACCTTGCTTGGTTCAACAATAACTCCTTTAGCGCCTTTATACGACTAAGGATTTCGACTATTCCTAATTCACACTAGTTGAGTTTAGCATATGACTACTTAATCTTGCAATCTTTCTAAACCAATCTAACATGTTCTCGCATGATCTTCTCTTATCTTAGGGTATACTAGATTGTCATCAACCATGAATTTATCAATTAATCCATAAACATCTTACTTATCATGTTCATTAGATATGCGGGCATCGCTAATTCGTGAGATTTAGCCAAAACTTATATTGTTCATGTAGAGAACGAAATTTTAGAAACATCCTTCCCATGTCTCCTAAGTTTATGATAGCCTGCTTAAACTTTGTCCTAAAGAAATTCCAATTATATTCTCAATCGTCCAATCATGTAGTCGATCCCGATATTGGATACTTGTTATCGATATTTTATTTATTTAGAGCACGATTTAGTGCACTCTCCTTGATCTTTCATTTGCATTTTAATGAACAAGAATTTCCATAGTAATATACTAAGTTTTCAAAACTTTTCCTAGTAACTCTTCGATATGCTTCTCTATTTTCCATTAACTCCTTTGACATGACATTTTTACTATTGATGCTAATCAAGCACTAATTTGCTTATGAACTTTGATCTTTCGATATGGCGGCATACTAGGTGAATTTTTAGAAAATATATCAACGTATTTTTTGACAGCTGGCGCATCTTCTAACTGGCATATCCCACACTATTATCCATCAGCTGGCTAATACGAACTATCATCACATGAAAACTCCTTGTTTTTCATATCTAGGGTTTTAAATCGACATACCCTTCACCTAAATAGCCTTAGGTCTAATCCTTGGCTTTTAAAGATGAAACATTTCATTAGCTTGATTGGTCATAATCTGTATTTGTTTCATCATCAACTAAATTTTAGCGCCGTAAACTTTTGAAACTCGCTTATCTATCAATATTAATGGTTGAAAAACCACCCATCCTTAGTGTTTTCACCGAGTTGATTTCTACTTCCACCGGCTCTATTGCTATTACTAATCAACCATACACTTGATTACCTCAAAGGGGTTAGGGAAGAGGGAATAGCATAGGTAAGAAGTAAGAATCCTAATTCAGTGGGAGATAGGTTTAACCCAATAACTTAAGCAATCGATATTAATAACTTGGTATGGTTGCTTATATAAGCCAAAAAGCTTTGCAACACATAACGCATAACTCGTAAATCAAGAAGAACCAATTCAACCTAACACACAAAAACTACCGTCTATATGGGCGACACTCCTATCTTAGGAAATGCGACTTCCACACATGAGTCTCAACCGGCTACTCGAAGTACTGATCTTCTAGCCCTTGATACACTTCATTAATCCGCTCTTTCATCAGCTTGATGATTCTTTCCTTCACGATCATTTATGGTAGCAACAGGCACTTGATGTCATCTCTTAAGGTGTGGTATATCGTTTTCCTACTCAAATAAATCAGGTAAGATTTTTAACTCAATTCAGCAGAGGTGAGAAAAAGAAATTTCAGCAAAAGGGTGAGAAAGAATTTTTGGTAAGGACAGAATTAGAAGAATGAGATAAGTTAAGAACATATTATTCTTCTAGGTTAGGACTTTTACTTTAGAAAATAATTTTGAAAGACCTATAGAGACAACCAACTATCTAGGGTCAAGACCTATAGTCAAGATGGCTCGATATTACTTTTGTCGGACCCAATATGCAAATCCCGACCCTCAGGTATAATTGACTAGTCCAGATCACGCTTAGTGCACACAGGATCAACATTAGTGAATATCATAATCATACACAACGAAATAAGATAAAGACATAATATATTAAATATTAGTAGTTGTATGACCTTATGGTCAACTTATTTAGCAATGCCTCACAAGGCTGAACAACAAATTGAACTGCATGAATGAAGACGAGTTAACCCTCAAGAGACCACAGCAACCGACAAGGCTCGCACCCTAAACATTCGCCTCTTCATGGTACTCCTTCTCCAAAGACCGATGATGTTTGTAGGCAAGGGTGAGTACACCAACACGTACTCAACAAGTTGTGCATGTAATGCAATGCTATCATAGCTATATGCAAGCTTATTCCAAAGGAAGGCTCATGATTCATTTGCAAGAAAGCAAAGATTTAAGAAACATACATAATGTAGATTGAAAAGACAAGAAACAAATAATACCAAGTAAATAGATTCAAGGATTCTCAATAAACCCAAGTTCTTCATCCTAACCCAAGTTCCAATATTCACATGGCATCCTGCCATCCCATAACAGTTGTTCATTTTAATTAACTACCCTTAGTTGACCGAGGCAAGACTAATCAAAAACCAAATGCGACCGCCCAATTGCCACTCTTGCCCCACCAAATCCAAATGCGACCGCCCAATTGCCACTCTTGGCCCAATTAAAACCAAATGCACGCCCAATTGCCAGCCTTGGCCCACCATAAACAATCTTGCCACTTGCCCCAGCCTAAATCATTTTTCCTCCCAGCTTGATTACAAAACACCATGTGCTTTTCACAAATCAACATCGCTATGATGACTCACCTGTCACAACAACTCAATCTCTTTGTGCGACCACACATGGCCCACAAGTTATCATCATTGTTCCATATTTCATAAGTCAAGATTATTAAGCAATATTTCATGAGCATGTGATGACGTGGCATGGCTAAGCAATTCTATTCCGTTCTAACCATCCATGTTGATTTCTATTAACCAACTATAATTAACCAACCTAGGGTGACAAGTGGATCATGGCATACAATTTAACAAGGTAGGGTGTAATTCAATAGGGTATAATATCTAAATCCCAATCTAGGTCAAAATCATTTGTTCTCATGAAATAACAAGTGATAAAGTAAACCAAAATAGCATGCAATCTAATTTATGGGTGCAACATGATCAAAGCACAACTTGCCTTGCTTAAGCTCCTGGTATTGCTCCGAAGATTGCTCTTGAAATAATAATCCTCCTTCCGACACCTCGCTCAACTCAACGCTCACGCTAATCGAGAGAAATAGCAAATAAACACCAAGAACAAATAGCAAATGAACTCGAAAATTCAAATAAAATCCACCATTGGGAAGACCTCAATTTTACAAACTTTTCGAAATTTGAATTACCCAAATCGGAGTTAAAATGCAAAAGATATAGCATTTAGAAGTTTTGAAAATAAACTAAACTCTGGAATTAGAAATTCTAAATCTTTCCGAATTATCTTTATAAAGAAAATCCGAATTTTCCTGCCCCGATGTATACGGACAAAACGTGGCGAAATCTAGACTGATAAACTCAATCTAACGGTTACGGGTAAATCTACTACGTGGCTTAATATCAACCGTCCGACTTAAATCCAACGATTGATATTTAATCTAAGACGCTTACCGATTCCGCGGTGACGTGGACGAATTCCGTGCACCTTATTACAATCCGACGGCTGACGAAGTTCCCGATCGGCGAAGAAGCGACGGCGATTTGAATTCACCGGAGACGAAGACAACGACCTCGGCGGCAACTCGGCAAACAGCGTGCTCAAAATCTCCTAGCGGCGTCGCTATTTGTTCCCGACGACGGCGCGACTTCTCGACTTTTCTCGACGGCACGACTCGCTTCTCGGCCCTAAAATTTTCTTCGCCACTCAGACTTTTGGAGATGCCACGACGGGTTTAAATAGCGCAGCCCATCTCGCCTCCCACCAACCGACTCTTGGTCCTTCCGATTTTAACGCCGACACGAAGTTCAAATCGATTACTGAAGTCTCTCCCGCCGCCATCAATTCCAAGCACCACACGACATGCAATTTTTTTCTTCCCGCATGAGTGGACTCAAGTCTTCGCAATTCGGTGTCAAGGCAGCGTTTGGATCTAAGACGCGTGGCTTCTCCCGCATGGAAAGGTTTCGCGACGCTTTGAAAAATCGGAAATTCCATCGCAACGGCTCGTTTCCATCCGAAAGCGATGCAAATAACGCTTATTCAACTGCATTCGACGACAAAGAATCAAACTCCTAATCCTGCTCAATCCTGAGAGAAAAGAAATTTCAAAAATACCTTAAGACCTTCTATATTCAAATAAAATATTTTTGGGCAGACTTTATTTTAAATTTCCTTTTTATAAATATTTCTAAACAAGAACCATTTATACTAATTCAAAATGATTTAAATAAATCTCAGAAAATCCGATAAATCCAGGAAATTCACAAAAATTATAAATTGCATTAAAATAATATTTAATAATTGAAAGGTCAAAAATTGGGGTGTTACAGAATTCGACCAAAACAAGCTCTAACAAGACCGACAACTATTACGACGGCAATCCGGTGTGTCTTCGGAGTGTTTCGTTCCTGGGCAAACTTTCATAAAGTCCACTTGTTGGGATCCCGGTTTGAATGAAATGAATGCTAGAGCGAAATTGAGCGAAACAAGCTCCAATGAGACCGGCGACACATAGCAGTGCAAGCCAGTGCATTTTCGGAGTGTTTCGCTCGGGTGCAAACTTTCACAAAATCCACCTGTTCGGATCTTGACTTGTTCGAAATTAACATCAAAGTGAATTCGACCGAAACAAGCTCCAACAAGACCAAGACCGACAACACTTAAGAGGCCAATCCGGTGTGTCTTCGGAGTGTTTCGCTTCGGGGCAAACTTTCATAAAGTCCACTTGTTCGGATCCCAGTTTGAATGAAATTAACACCAGAGCGAAATCGAGCGAAACAAGCTCCAATGAGACCGGCGACACATAGGAGTGCATGCCGGTGAATTTTCGGAGTGTTTCGCTCTGGTGCAAACTTTCAGAAAATCGACCTGTTCAGATCTCAACTTGTTCGAAATTAACATCAAAACGAATACGACCGAAACAAGCTCCAACAAGACTGACAACACTTACGAGGGCAATCCGGTGTGTCTTCGGAGTGTTTCGCTTCGGGGCAAACTTTCATAAAGTCCACTTGTTCGGATCCCTGTATGAATGAAATTAACACCAGAGCGAAATCGAGCGAAACAAGCTCCAATGAGACCGGCGACACATAGGAGTGCAACTCAATGCATTTTCGGAGTGTTTCGCTCTGGTGCAAACTTTCACAAAATCCACCTGTTCGGATCTTGATTTGTTCGAAATTGACATCAAAGCAAATTCGACCGAAACAAGCTCCAACAAGACCGCCAAAACTTACGAGGGCAATCCGGTGTGACTTCGGAGTGTTTCGCCTCAGGGCACACTTTCATAAAGTCCACTTGTTCGGATCCCGGTTTGAATGAAATTAACACCAGAGCAAAATCGAGCGAGACAAGCACCAATGAGACCGGCGACACATAGGAGTGCAACCCAATGCATTTTCTGAGTGTTTCGCTTCCTGCAAACTTTCACAAAATCCAACTGCTCAGATCTTGACTTGTTTGAAATTGACATCAAAGTTTAATTCGACCAAACAAGCTCCAACAAGACCGACAACACTTACGAGGGCAATCCGTGTGTCTTCGAGTGTGTCGCTCAGGAAAACTTTCATAAAGTCCACTTGTTCGGATCTCGGTTTGAATGAAATTAACACCAGATCGAAACAAGCTCCAATGAGACCGGCGACACATAGGAGTGCAAGCCGGTGCATTTCAAGAGTGTTTCGCCTCCGTGCAAACATTCACAAAATCCAATTGCTCGATCTCCACTTATTCAAATTGACATCAAAGCGAATTAATTCGACCAAACAAGCTCCAACAAGACCGACAACACTTACGAGGGCAATCCGGTGTGTCTTCGGAGTGTTTCGCTTCGGGGCAAACTTTCATAAAGTCCACTTGTTCGGATCCCGGTTTGAATGAAATTAACACCAGAGCGAAATCGAGCGAAACAAGCTCCAATGAGACCGGCGACACATAGGAGTGCAACCCGGTGCATTTTTGGAGTGTTTCACTCCGGTGCAAACATTCACAAGATCCACCTGTTCGGATCTCAACTTGTACGAAATTAACATCAAAGCGAATTCGACCTAAACAAGCTCCAACAAGACCGACAACACTTACGGGGCAACTGGTGTCTTCGCAGTGTTTCGATCGTGGCAAACTCTCATAAAGTCCACTTGTTCGATCCCTGCTTGAATGAAATTAACACCAGAGCTAAATCGAGCTAAACAAGCTCCAATGAGACAAAGCGACACATGGGAGTGCTACCTGCATCTTCTGAGTGTTTCGCTCCTGCAAACTTTCACAAAATCCAATTGCTCGATCTCCACCGCTTGAAATTAACATCAAAGCTTAATTCGACCGAAACATGCTCCAACAAGACCGACAACACTTACGATGGCAATCCGGTGTGTCTTGAGTGTTTCATTTCGGGCAAACTTTCATAAAGTCCACTTGTTCGATCCGGTTTGAATGAAATTAACACCAGAGTGAAATCGAGTGAAACAAGCTCCAATGAGACCGGCGACACATTGGAGTGCAAGCCGTTGCATTTTCGGAGTGTTTCGCCTCGTGCAAACTTTCACAAAATCCACCTGCTCGATCTCAACTTGTTCAAATTAATATCAACGCGATTCAACCGAGACATGCTCTAACAAGACCGACAACACTTACGAGGGCAATCCATTGTGTCTTTGAGAGTTTCATTTCGGGCAAACTTTCATAAAGTCCACTTGTTCGATCCCGTTTGAATGAAATTAACACCAGAGCTAAATCGAGCTAAACAAGCTCCAATAAGACCCGCCACACAAAGGGGTGCAAGCGAGCATTTTCTGAGTGTTTCGCTCGGTGCAAACTTTCACAAAATCCAATTGCTCGATCTTGACTTGCTCGAAATTAACATCAAAGCTTAATTCGACCAAACAAGCTCCAACAAGACCGACAACACTAACGAGGGCAATCCGTGTGTCTTCGGTGTGTTTCGCTTCAGGGCAAACTTTCATAAAGTCCACTTGTTCGGATGCCGGTTTGAATGAAATTAACACCAGAGCGAAATCGAGCGAAACAAGCTCCAATGAGACCGGCGACACACAGGAGTGCAACCCAATGCAGTTTCGGAGTGTTTCGCTCCGGTGCAAACTTTCACAAAATCCACCTGTTCGGATCTCAACTTATTCGAAATTAACATCAAAGCGAATTCGGCCGAAACAAGCTCCAACAAGACCGACAACACTTACGAGGGCAATCCGGTTTGTCTTCGGGGTGTTTCGCTTCGACACAAACTTTCATAAATCCACTTGTTCGGATCCCGGTTTGAATGAAATTAACACTAGAGCGAAATCGAGCGAAACAAGCTCCAATGAGACAGGCGACACATAGGAGTGCAAACCGGTGCATCTTCAGAGTGTTTCGCACCGGTGCAAACTTTCACAAAATCCACTGCTCGATCTCCACTGCTTGAAATTAACATCAAAGTTAATTCGACCAAACAAGCTCCAACAAGACCGACAACACTTACGAGGGCAATCCGGTGTCTTTGAGTGTTTCGCTTCGGGGCAAACTTTCATAAAGTCCACTTGTTCGGATCCCGGTTTGAATGAAATTAACACCAGAGCGAAATCGAGCGAAAGAAGCTCCAATGAGACCGGCGACACATTGCATTGCAAGCAGGTGCATTTTCGGAGTGTTTCGCTCCGGTGCAAACTTTCACAAAATCCACTTGTTCGGATATTGACTTGTTCGAAATTAACATCAAAACGAATTCGACCGAAACAAGCTCCAACAAGACCGACAACACTTACGAGGGCAATCCGGTGTCTTCTTGAGTGTTTCGCTCGGGCAAACTTTCCTAAAGTCCACTTGTTCGATCCCGTTTGAATGAAACTAACACCAGAGCTAAATCGAGTAAACAGCTCCAATGAGACCGCGACCATAGGAGTGCAAGCCGTGCATCTTCTGATTGTTTCGCTCCTGCAAACTTTCACAAAATCCACCTGCTCGATCTCAACTTGTTTGAAATTAACATCAAAACGAATTCGACCAAACATGCTCCAACAAGACCGACAACACTTACGAGGGCAATCCGGTGTGTCTTCGGAGTGTTTCGCCTCTAGGCAAACTTTCACAAAGTCCACTTGTTCGATCTCGGTTTGAATGAAATTAACACCAGAGCGAAATCGAGCGAAACAAGCTCCAATGAGACCGGCGACACATAGGAGCGCAAGTTTGTGCATTTTCTGAGAGTTTTGCTTCGGTGCAAACTTTCACAAAATCCACCTGTTCGGATCTCCAGTTGTTCTAAATTAACATCAAAGAGAATTCGACCGAAACAAGCTCCAACAAGACCGACAAAACTTACGAGAGCAATCCGGTGTGTCTTCAGAGTGTTTCGCTTCGGGGCAAACTTTCACAAAGTCCACTTGTTCAGATCCCGGTTTGAAGGAAATTAACACCAGAGCTTAAATCGAGCTAAACAAGCTCCAATGAGACCGGCGACACATAGGAGTGCAAGTTTGCATTTTTGAGTGTTTCGCCCGTGCAAGCATTCACAAAATCCTCCACTCAGATCTCCACTTGTTCAAATTAACATCAAAGTGAATTCGACCAAACAAGCTCCAACAAGACCAAGACCGACATCACTTACGAGGGCAATCCGGTGTGTCTTCGGAGTGTTTCGCTTCAGGCAAACTTTCATAAAGTCCACTTGTTCGGATCCGTGTTTGAATGAAATTAACACCAGAGCTAAATCGAGTAAACAGCTCCAATGAGACCATGACCCATAGGAGTGCAACCCGATGCATTTTCGAGTGATTCGCCCGTGCAAACTTTCACAAAATCCACTGCTCGATCTCCACTTATTCAAATTAACATCAAAGTTAATTCGACCAAACAAGCTCCAACAAGACCGACAACACTTACGAGGGCAATCCGTGTGTCTTTGAGTGTTTCGCTCGGGCAAACTTTCATAAAATCCACTTGTTCGATCCCGCTTGAATGAAATTAACACCAGAGCTTTAAATCGAGCTAAACAAGCTCCAATGAGACCGGCGACACAGGAGTGCAAACCGGTGCATTTTCGAGTGTTTCGCTCGGTGCAAACTTTCACAAAATCCACCTGCTCGATCTTGACTTGTTTGAAATTAACATCAAAGCGAATTCGACCAAACAAGCTCCAAGAAGACCGACAACACATACGAGGGCAATCCGGTGTCTTCGTGAGTGTTTCGCCTCAGGAAAACTTTCATAAAGTCCACTTGTTCGGATCCCGGTTTGAATGAAATGAACACCAGAGCGAAACAAGCTCCAACGAGACCGGCGACACATAGGAGTGCAAGCCGATGCATTTTCGCAGTGTTTCGCTCCGGTGGAAACATTCACAAAATCCACCTGGTCGGATCTCCACTTGTTCGAAATTGACATCAAAGCGAATTTGACCGAAACAAGCTCCAACAAGACCAACAACACTTAGGAGGGCAATCCGGTGTGTCTTTGAGTGTTTCGCTTCGGGCAAACTTTCATAAAGTCCACTTGTTCGATCCCGTTTGAATGAAATTAACACCAGAGCGATATCGATCGAAACGAGCTCCAATGAGACCGGCGACACATAGGAGTGCAAGCCGGTGCATTTTCGGAGTGTTTCGCTCCGGTGCAAACATTCACAAAATCCAATTGCTCAATCTCCACTTGTTCAAATTAACATCAAAGCGAATTCGACCAAACAAGCTCCAACAAGACCGACAACACTAACGAGGGCAATCCGGTGTGTCTTCGGTGTGTTTCGCTTCAGGGCAAACATTCATAAAGTCCGCTTGTTCGGATCCCGGTTTGAATGAAATTAACACCAGAGCGAAATCGAGCGAAACAGGCTCCAATGACACAGGCGACACATAGGAGTGCTAACCGGTGCATCTTCGGAGTGTTTCGCTCCGGTGCAAACTTTCACAAAATCCACCTGTTCGGATCTCCACCTGTTTGAAATTAACATCAAAGCGAATTCGACCGAAACAAGCTCCAACAAGACCGACAACACTTACGATGGCAATCCGGTGTGTCTTCGGAGTGTTTCGCCTCAGGGCAAACTTTCATAAAGTCCACTTGTTCGGATCCCGGTTTGAACGAAATTAACAACAGAGCGAAATCGAGTGAAACAAGCTCCAATGAGACCGGCGACACATAGCAGTGCAAGCCGGTGCATTTCCGGAGTGTTTCGCTACGGTGCAAACTTTCACAGAATCCACCTGTTCGGATCTCTACTTGTTTGAAATTAACATCAAAGCTTAATTCAACCAAACATGCTCCAACAAGACCGACAACACTTACGAGGGCAATCCGCTGTGTCTTCGAGTGTTTCGCCAGGCAAACTTTCACAAAGTCCACTTGTTTGGATCCCGCTTGAATGAAATTAACACCAGAGAAATCGAAATAAACAAGCTCCAATGAGACCGGCGACACATAGGAGTGCAAGCGGTGCATTTTCTGAGTGTTTCGCCCGTGCAAACTTTCATAAAATCCACTTGTTCGGATCTCAACTTGTTCGAAATTAATATCAAAGTGAATTCGACCGAAACAAGCTCCAATAAGACCGACGACAGAAAGGAGTGCAAGCCAATGCAGTTTCGGAGTGTTTCGTTCCGGTGCAAACTTTCACAAAATCCACCTGTTCGGATCTCAAGTAATTCGAAATTAACATCAAAGCTTAATTCGCCAAACAAGCTCCAACAAGACCGACAACACTTACGAGGGCAATCCGTTTGTCTTCGGGTGTTTCGCCGACACAAACATTCATAAATCCACTTGTTCGATCCCGCTTGAATGAAATTAACACTAGAGCTAAATCGAGCTAAACAAGCTCCAATGAGACAAAGCGACACATAGGAGTGCAAACCGTGCATCTTCAGAGTGTTCGACCGTGCAAACTTTCACAAAATCCACCTGCTCGATCTCCACTGCTTGAAATTAACATCAAAGTTAATTCGACCAAACAAGCTCCAACAAGACCGACAACACTTACGAGGGCAATCCGTGTGTCTTCGAGTGTTTCGCTTCGGGCAAACTTTCATAAAGTCCACTTGTTCGATCCCGCTTGAATGAAATTAACACCAGAGCTAAATCGAGCTAAAGAAGCTCCAATGAGACCGGCGACACATTGCATTGCAAGGTGCATTTTCGAGTGTTTCGCTCCGTGCAAACTTTCACAAAATCCACTTGTTCGATCTCGACTTGTTCAAATTAACATCAAAACGAATTCGATCAAACAATCTCCAACAAGACCGACAACACTTACGAGGGCCATCCAAAGGTGTCTTCTGAGTGTTTCGCTCGGGCAAACTTTCATAAAGTCCACTTGTTCGATCCCGTTTGAATGAAATTAACACAGAGTAAATCGAGCTAAACAAGCTCCAATGAGACCGCATGACACATAGGAGTGCAAGCCGGTGCATCTTTCGAGTGTTTCGCCCTGCAAACTTTCACAAAATCCACCTGCTCGATCTCCACTTGTTTGAAATTAACATCAAAGTTTAATTCGACCAAACATGCTCCAACAAGATCGACAACACTTACGAGGGCAATCCGTGTGTCTTCGAGTGTTTCACCAGGGCAAACTTTCACAAAGTCCACTTGTTTGGATCCCGCTTGAATGAAATTAACACCAGAGCTAAATCGAGCTAAACAAGGTCCAATGAGACAAAGCGACACATAGGAGTGCATGCCGTGAATTTTCTGAGTGTTTCGCCGTGCAAACTTTCACAAAATCGACCAGATTAGATCTCCACTTGTTCAAATTAACATCAAAACGAATTCGACCAAACAAGCTCCAACAAGACCGACAACACTTACGAGGGCAATCCGGTGTGTCTTGAGTGTTTCGTCGGGCAAACTTTCATAAAATCCACTTGTTCGATCCCGCTTGAATGAAATTAACACCAGAGCTAAATCGAGTAAACAAGCTCCAATGAGACCCGCGACACATAGGAGTGCAACCCAATGCATTTTTGAGTGTTTCATTCCAAAGGCAAACTTTCACAAAATCCACCTGCTCGATCTTGACTTGTTCAAATTGACATCAAAGCGAATTCGACCAAACAAGCTCCAACAAGACCGACAACACTTACGAGGGCAATCCGTGTGTCTTCTGAGTGTTTCGCCTCGGGAAAACATTCATAAAGTCCACTTGTTCGATCCCGATTTGAATGAAATTAACACTGTGATCAAACAAGCTCCAATGAGACCGCCACACATAGGAGTGCAAGCTTGCATTTTCGCAGTGTTTCGCTCCGGTGCAAACATTCACAAAATCCACCTGTTCGGATCTCCACTTGTTCGAAATTAACATCAAAGCGAATTCGACCGAAACAAGCTCCAACAAGACCGACAACACTTAGGAGGGCAATCCGGTGTGTCTTCGGAGTGTTTCACTTCGGGGCAAACTTTCATAAAGTCCACTTGTTCGATCCCGCTTGAATGAAATTGACACCAAAGAGAAATCGAGCGAAACGAGCTCCAATGAGACCGGCGACACGAGGAGTGCAAGCGGTGCATTTTCGAGTTCTTCTCTCGTGCAAACTTTCACAATATCCACTGCTCGATCTCCACTTGTTCGAAATTAACGACAAAGCGAATTCGACCGAAACAAGCTCCAACAAGACCGACAACACTTACGAGGGCAATCTGGTGTGTCTTCGCAGTGTTTCGCATCGGGGCAAACTCCCATAAAGTCCACTTGTTCGGATCCCGGTTTGAATGAAATTAACACCAGAGCGAAATCGAGCGAAACAGCTCCAATGAGACAAAGCGACACATAGGAGTGCTAACCGTGCATCTTCTGAGTGTTTCGCTCCTGCAAACTTTCACAAAATCCACCTGCTCGATCTCCACCGCTTGAAATTAACATCAAAGCTTAATTCGACCAATACATGCTCCAACAAGACCGACAACACTTACGATGGCAATCCGGGTGTGTCTTTGAGTGTTCCGCCGGGCAAACTTTCATAAAGTCCACTTGTTCGATCCCGTTTGAATGAAATTAACACCAGAGCTAAATCGAGCGAAACAAGCTCCAATGAGACCGCGACACATCGGAGTGCAAGCCCGTGCATTTTTGAGTGTTTCGCCCGATGCAAACTTTCATAAAATCCACCTGCTCGATCTCAACTTGTTCAAATTAACATCAAAGTGAATTCGACCAAACAAGCTCCATCAAGACCGACAACACTTACGAGGGCAATCCGGTGTCTTCTTGAGTGTTTCGCCGGGCAAACATTCATAAAGTCCACTTGTTCGGATCCCGGTTTGAACGAAATTAACAACAGAGCGAAATCGAGTGAAACAAGCTCCAATGAGACCGGCGACACATAGCAGTGCAAGCCGGTGCATTTTCGGAGTGTTTTGCTCCAGTGCAAACTTTCACAGAATCCACCTGCTCGGATCTCTACTTGTTTCAAATTAACATCAAAGCGAATTCGACCGAAACATGCTCCAACATGACCGACAACACTTACGAGGGCAATCCGTTGTGTCTTCAGAGTGTTTCGCCTCAGGGCAAACTTTCACAAAGTCCACTTGTTTGGATCCCGGTTTGAATGAAATTAACACCAGAGTGAAATCGAGCGAAACAAGCTCCAATAAGACCGACAACACTTACGAGGGCAATCCGGTGTGTCTTCGGAGTGTTTCGCTTCGGCGCAAACTTTCATAAAATCCACTTGTAGGATCCCGGATTGAATGAAATTAACACCTTGAGCGAAATCGAATTCGACCAAACAAGCTCCAATGAGACCAACACTGACGACATAGGAGTGCAACCCATAATGCACTTGTTTGAGTGATTCGCTCCGTGAAAACTTTCACAAAATCCACCTGCTCCCGGGATCTCAACTTATTGAAATTAACATCAAAGCAATTCGACCAAACAAGCTCCAACAAGACCGACAACACTTACGAGGGCAATCCGGTGTGTCTTGAGTGTTTCGCCCAGCAAACTTTCATAAAATCCACTTGTTCGGATCCCGGTTTGAACGAAATTAACAACAGAGCGAAATCGAGTGAAACAAGCTCCAATGAGACCGGCGACACATAGCAGTGCAAGCCGGTGCATTTTCGGAGTGTTTCGCCCAAGGCAAACTTTCACAGAATCCACCTGTTCGGATCTCCACTTGTTCGAAATTAACATCAAAGCGAATTCGACCGAAACATGCTCCAACATGACCGACAACACTTACGAGGGCAATCCGTGTCTTCTGAGTGTTTCGCCAGGCAAACTTTCATAAAGTCCACTTGTTTGGATCCCGCTTGAATGAAATTAACACCAGAGCGTAAATCGAGCGTAAACAAGCTCCAATGAGACCGGCACACATAGGAGTGCAAGCCCGTGCATTTTCGAGTGTTTCGCCCTGCAAACTTTCACAAAATCCACTTGCTCGATCTCAACTTGTTCAAATTAACATCAAAGTGAATTCGACCAAACAAGCTCCAACAAGACCGACAACACTTACGAGGGCAATCCGTGTGTCTTCGAGTGTTTCGCCAGGGGCAAACTTTCATAAAGTCCACTTGTTCGATCCCGTTTGAATGAAATTAACACCAGAGCTAAATCGAGCTAAACAAGCTCCAATGAGACCGGCGACACATAGGAGTGCAAACCGATGCATTTTCGAGTGTTTCATTCCGTGTAAACTTTCACAAAATCCACCTGCTCGATCTCCACTTGTTTGAAATTAACATCAAAGCTTAATTCGACCAAACAAGCTCCAACATGATCGACAACACTAACGAGGTCAATCCAGTGTGTCTTGAGTGTTTCACTCAGGCAAACTTTCACAAAGTCCACTTGTTTGGATCCCGCTTGAATGAAATTAACACAGAGCGTAAATCGAGCGAAACAAGCTCCAATGAGACAGGCGACACATAGGAGTGCATGCCGGTGCATTTTCGGAGTGTTTCACTCCTGTGCAATCTTTCACAAAATCGACCTGTACAGATCTCCACTTGTTTAAAATTAACATCAAAGCTTAATACGACCAAACAAGCTCCAACAAGACCGACAACACTTACGAGGGCAATCCGTGTGTCTTCGAGTGTTTCGCCGGGCAAACTTTCATAAAGTCCACTTGTTCGATCCCGCTTGAATGAAATTAACACCAGAGCTAAATCGAGCGTAAAGAAGCTCCAATGAGACCGGCGACACATTGCAGTGCAAGCGGTGCATTTTTGAGTGTTTCGCTCCGTGCAAACTTTCACAAAATCCACCTGCTCGATCTCGACTTGTTCAAATTAACATCAAAACGAATTCGACCAAACAAGCTCCAACAAGACCGACAACACTTACGAGGGCAATCCTGTGTCTTGAGTGTTTCGCTCGGCAAACTTTCATAAAGTCCACTTGTTCGATCCCGCTTGAATGAAATTAACACCAGAGCAAAATCGAGCGAAACAAGCTCCAATGAGACCGCGACACATAGGAGTGCAAGCCTGCATTTTCGAGTGTTTCGCTCCGTGCAAACTTTCACAAAATCCACCTGTTCGGATCTCCAATTGTTTGAAATTAACATCAAAGCGAATTCGACCGAAACATGCTCCAACAAGACCGACAACACTTACGAGGGCAATCCGGTGTGTCTTCGGAGTGTTTCGCCTCTGGGCAAACTTTCGCAAAGTCCACTTGTTTGGATCCCGGTTTGAATGAAATTAACACCAGAGCGAAATCGAGCGAAACAAGCTCCAATGAGACAGGCGACACATAGGAGTGTATGCCGGTGAATTTTCGGAGTGTTTCGCTTCGGTGCAAACTTTCAGAAAATCGATCTGTATAGATCTCCACTTGTTCAAAATTAACATCAAAACGAATACGACCGAAACAAGCTCCAACAAGACGGACAACACTTACGAGGGCAATCCGGTGTGTCTTCGGAGTGTTTCGCTTCGGCGCAAACTTTCATAAAATCCACTTGTTCGGATCCCGGTTTGAATGAAATTAACACCAGAGCGAAATCGAGCGAAACAAGCTCCAATGAGACCGGCGACACATAGGAGTGCAACCCAATGCATTTTTGAGTGTTTCGCCAAAGGCAAACTTTCACAAAATCCACCTGCTCGATCTTGACTTGTTGAAATTAACATCAAAGCGAATTCGACCAAACAAGCTCCAACAAGACCGACAACACTTACGAGGGCAATCCGGTGTGTCTTCGGAGTGTTTCGCCTCAGGGAAAACTTTCATAAAGTCCACTTGTTCGGATCCCGGTTTGAATGAAACTAACACCAGACCGAAACAAGCTCCAATGAGACCGGCCACACATAGGAGTGCAAGCCGGTGCATTTTCGCAGTGTTTCGCTCCGGTGCAAACATTCACAAAATCCACCTGTTCGGATCTCCACTTGTTCGAAATTAACATCAAAGCGAATTCGACCGAAACAAGCTCCAACAAGACCGACAACACTTAGGAGGGCAATCCGGTGTGTCTTCGGAGTGTTTCGCTTCGGGGCAAACTTTCATAAAGTCCACTTGTTCGATCCCGTTTGAATGAAATTAACACCAGAGTGAAATCGAGCTAAACAAGCTCCAATGAGACCGCGACACCTAGGAGTGCAAGCCGTGCATTTTCGAGTGTTTCGCTCCGTGCAAACTTTCACAAAATCCAATTGCTCGATCTCAACTTGTTCAAATTAACATCAAAGCTTAATTCGACCAAACAAGCTCCAACAAGACCGACAACACTTACGAGGGCAATCTGGTGTGTCTTCGCAGAGTTTCGTGATCGGGCAAACTTTCATAAAGTCCACTTGTTCGATCCCGCTTGAATGAAATTAACACCAGAGCTAAATCGAGCTAAACAAGCTCCAATGAGACAAAGCGACACATAGGAGTGCTAACGGTGCATTTTTGAGTGTTTCGCCGGTGCAAACTTTCACAAAATCCACCTGCTCGATCTCCACTTGTTTGAAATTAACATCAAAGTTAATTCGACCGAAACAAGCTCCAACAAGACCGACAACACTTACGATGGCAATCCGGTGTGTTCTGAGTGTTTCGCCTCGGGCAAACTTTCATAAAGTCCACTTGTTCGATCCCGTTTGAATGAAATTAACACCAGAGCTAAATCGAGCTTAAACAAGCTCCAATGAGACCGCGACACATAGGAGTGCAAGCGGTGCATTTTCGAGTGTTTCGCCCGATGCAAACTTTCATAAAATCCACCTGCTCGATCTCAACTTGTTCAAATTAACATCAAAGTGAATTCGACCAAACAAGCTCCAACAAGACCGACAACACTTACGAGGGCAATCCGGTGTGTCTTCGAGTGTTTCGCCGGGCAAACATTCATAAAGTCCACTTGTTCGATCCCGCTTGAATGAAATTAACACCAGAGCGTAAATCGAGTGAAACAAGCTCCAATGAGACCCACACACATAGGAGTGCAAGCCGTGCATTTTCGAGTGTTTTGCTCCAAGGCAAACTTTCACAAATCCACCTGCTCGATCTCTACTTGTTTCAAATTAACATCAAAGTTTAATTCGACCAAACATGCTCCAACATGACCGACAACACTTACGAGGGCAATCCGCTGTGTCTTCTTGAGTGTTTCGCTCGGGCAAACTTTCACAAAGTCCACTTGTTTGGATCCCGCTTGAATGAAATTAACACCAGAGCTAAATCGAGCTAAACAAGCTCCAATGAGACCGGCGACATAGGAGTGCAACCGTGCATTTTTGAGTGTTTCGCTTCGTGCAACTTTCACAAAATCCACCTATTCGATCTCCACTTGTTTGAAATTAACATCAAAGCGAATTCGATCAAACAAGCTCCAACAAGACCGACAACACTTACGAGGGCAATCCCGGTGTCTTCTTGAGTGTTTCGCTTCGGGCAAACTTTCATAAAATCCACTTGTTCGATCCCGTTTGAATGAAATTAACACCAGAGCTAAATCGAGCTAAACAAGCTCCAATGAGACCGGCGACACATAGGAGTGCAACCCAATGCATTTTTGAGTGTTTCGCTCAAAGGCAAACTTTCACAAAATCCACCTGCTCGGTCTTGACTTGTTCAAATTGACATCAAAGCGAATTCGACCAAACAAGCTCCAACAAGACCGACAACACTTACGAGGGCAATCCGTGTGTCTTCTGAGTGTTTCACTCAGGAAAACTTTCATAAAGTCCACTTGTTCGATCCCGCTTGAATGAAATTAACACTAAATCGAGCTCTCAAACAAGCTCCAATGAGACCGCCACACATAGGAGTGCAAGCCGGTGCATTTTCGAGTGTTTCGCCCCTGCAAACATTCACAAAATCCACCTGCTCGATCTCCACTTGTTCAAATTAACATCAAAGCTTAATTCGACCAAACAAGCTCCAACAAGACCGACAACACTTAGGAGGGCAATCCGTGTGTCTCTTGAGTGTTTCGCCTGGGCAAACTTTCATAAAGTCCACTTGTTCGATCCCGTTTGAATGAAATTAACACCAGAGAAAATTCGAGCGAAACAAGCTCCAATGAGACCGGCGATACATAGGAGTGCAACCCGATGCATTTTCGGAGTGTTTCGCCCGTGAAAACTTTCACAAAATCCACTGCTCGATCTCAACTTATTCAAATTAACATCAAAGTTTAATTCGACCAAACAAGCTCCAACAAGACCGACAACACTTACGAGGGCAATCCGTGTGTCTTCGAGTGTTTCGCCGGGCAAACTTTCATAAAGTCCACTTGTTCGATCCCGTTTGAATGAAATTAACAACAGAGCTAAATCGAGTGAAACAAGCTCCAATGAGACCGCACACATAGGAGTGCAAACCGTGCATTTTCGGAGTGTTTCGCCCAAAGGCAAACTTTCACAAAATCCACCTGCTCGATCTCCACTTGTTCAAATTAACATCAAAGTTAATTCGACCAAACATGCTCCAACAAGACCGACAACACTTACGAGGGCAATCCGTGTGTCTTCTGAGTGTTTCACCAGGCAAACTTTCATAAAGTCCACTTGTTTGGATCCCGCTTGAATGAAATTAACACCAGAGTAAATCGAGCTAAACAAGCTCCAATGAGACCGGCGACACATAGGAGTGCAAGCCGTGCATTTTCGAGTGTTTCGCTCCGTGCAAACTTTCATAAAATCCAATTGCTCGATCTCAACTTGTTCAAATTAACATCAAAGTGAATTCGACCAAACAAGCTCCAACAAGACCGACAACACTTACGAGGGCAATCCGTGTGTCTTCTTGAGTGTTTCGCTTGGGCAAACTTTCATAAAGTCCACTTGTTCGATCCCGCTTGAATGAAATTAACACCAGAGCTAAATCGAGCTAAACAAGCTCCAATGAGACCGGCGACACATAGGAGTGCAAACCGATGCATTTTCGGAGTGTTTCGCTCCGGTGGAAACTTTCACAAAATCCACCTGCTCGATCTCCACTTGTTTGAAATTAACATCAAAGCTTAATTCGACCACGAGGGCAAACATGCTCAAACATGTGTCCACTTGTTCGATCCCGCTTGAATGAAATTGATCGACAACACTAACGAGGTCAATCCAAACAAGCTCCAACAAGTGTCTTGAGTGTTTCGCCAGGCAAACTTTCATAAAGTCCACTTGTTTGGATCCCGCTTGAATGAAATTAACACCAGAGCTTAAATCGAGCTAAACAAGCTCCAATGAGACAAAGACACATAGGAGTGCATGCCGGTGCATTTTCGAGTGTTTCACTCAAAGGCAAATCTTTCACAAAATCCACCTGCTCAGATCTCCACTTGTTTAAAATTAACATCAAAGCTTAATTCGACCAAACAAGCTCCAACAAGACCGACAACACTTACGAGGGCAATCCGTGTGTCTTCTGAGTGTTTCGCTC
Source organism: Guadua angustifolia (assembly GCA_036346375.1). Lineage (NCBI taxonomy): Eukaryota > Viridiplantae > Streptophyta > Magnoliopsida > Poales > Poaceae > Guadua > Guadua angustifolia. Next base: position 84,206 of record JAYEVE010001166.1, read on the forward strand.
GGGCAAACTTTCATAAAGTCCACTTGTTCGATCCCGCTTGAATGAAATTAACACCAGAGCTAAATCGAGCTAAACAAGCTCCAATGAGACCGGCACACATTGGAGTGCAAGCGGTGCATTTTCGAGTGTTTCATTCCGTGCAAACTTTCACAAAATCCACCTGCTCGATCTCGACTTGTTCAAATTAACATCAAAACGAATTCGACCAAACAAGCTCCAACAAGACCGACAACACTTACGAGGGCAATCCGTGTGTCTTCGAGTGTTTCGCTCGGGCAAACTTTCATAAAGTCCACTTGTTCGATCCCGCTTGAATGAAATTAACACCAGAGCAAAATCGAGTTAAACAAGCTCCAATGAGACCGGCGACACATAGGAGTGCAACCCGGTGCATTTTCGAGTGTTTCGCCTCGTGCAAACTTTCACAAAATCCACCTGCTCGATCTCCACTTGTTTGAAATTAACATCAAAGCGAATTCGACCAAACAAGCTCCAACAAGACCGACAACACTTACGAGGGCAATCCGTGTCTTCTGAGTGTTTTACCAGGCAAACTTTCATAAAGTCCACTTGTTTGGATCCCGCTTGAATGAAATTAACACCAGAGCGAAATCGAGCGAAACAAGCTCCAATGAGACAGGCGACACATAGGAGTGTATGCCGGTGAATTTTCGGAGTGTTTCGCTTCGGTGCAAACTTTCAGAAAATCGATCTGTATAGATCTCCACTTGTTCAAAATTAACATCAAAACGAATTCGACCAAACAAGCTCCAACAAGACCGACAACACTTACGAGGGCAATCCGTGTGTCTTTGAGTGTTTCGCTTCGGGCAAACTTTCATAAAGTCCACTTGTTCGATCCCGCTTGAATGAAATTAACACCAGAGCTAAATCGAGCTAAACAAGCTCCAATGAGACCGGCGACACATAGGAGTGCAACCCAATGCATTTTCGAGTGTTTCGCCTAGTGCAAACTTTCACAAAATCCACTGCTCGATCTTGACTTGTTCAAATTAACATCAAAGTTAATTCGACCAAACAAGCTCCAACAAGACCGACAACACTTACGAGGGCAATCCGTGTGTCTTCTGAGTGTTTCGCTTCGGGCAAACTTTCATAAAGTCCACTTGTTCGATCCCGTTTGAATGAAATTAACACCAGAGCGAAATCGAGCAAACAAGCTCCAATGAGACCGCCACACATAGGAGTGCAAGCCGGTGCATTTTCGAGTGTTTCGCTCCTGCAAACTTTCACAAAATCCACCTGCTCGATCTCCACTTGTTGAAATTAACATCAAAGCGAATTCGATCAAACAAGCTCCAACAAGACCGACAACACTTACGAGGGCAATCCGTGTGTCTTTGAGTGTTTCGCCGGGCAAACTTTCATAAAGTCCACTTGTTCGATCCCGCTTGAATGAAATTAACACCAGAGCGAAATCGAGCTAAACAAGCTCCAATGAGACCGGCGACACATAGGAGTGCAAGCCGTGCATTTTCGAGTGTTTCGCCCGTGCAAACTTTCACAAAATCCACTGCTCGATCTCCACTTGTTTGAAATTAACATCAAAGCTTAATTCGATCAAACAAGCTCCAACAAGACCGACAACACTTACGAGGGCAATCCGTGTGTCTTCGAGTGTTTCGATCGGGCAAACTTTCATAAAGTCCACTTGTTCGATCCCGCTTGAATGAAATTAACACCAGAGCGTAAATCGAGCGTAAACAGCTCCAATGAGACAAAGCGACACATAGGAGTGCAAACCCGGTGCATCTTCAGAGTGTTTCGCTCCGGTGCAAACTTTCACAAAATCCACCTGTTCGGATCTCCACTTGTTTGAAATTAACATCAAAGCGAATTCGACCGAAACAAGCTCCAACAAGACCGACAACACTTACGATGGCAATCCGTGTCTTCTTGAGTGTTTCGCTCTCGGGCAAACTTTCATAAAGTCCACTTGTTCGATCCCGTTTGAATGAAATTAACACCAGAGCGAAATCGAGCTAAACAAGCTCCAATGAGACCGGCGACACATCGGAGTGCAAGCCGTGCATTTTCGAGTGTTTCGCCTCGATGCAAACTTTCATAAAATCCACCTGCTCGATCTCAACTTGTTCAAATTAACATCAAAGTGAATTCGACCAAACAAGCTCCAACAAGACCGACAACACTTACGAGGGCAATCCGTGTGTCTTCTGAGTGTTTCGCCTGGGCAAACATTCATAAAGTCCACTTGTTCGATCCCGCTTGAATGAAATTAACAACAGAGCTAAATCGAGAGAAACAAGCTCCAATGAGACCGGCGACACATAGCAGTGCAAGCCGGTGCATTTTTGAGTGTTTTGCTCCAGTGCAAACTTTCACAGAATCCACCTGTTCGGATCTCTACTTGTTTCAAATTAACATCAAAGCTTAATTCGACCAAACATGCTCCAACATGACCGACAACACTTACGAGGGCAATCCGCTGTGTCTTCGAGTGTTTCACTCAGGCAAACTTTCACAAAGTCCACTTGTTTGGATCCCGCTTGAATGAAATTAACACCAGAGCTAAATCGAGCTTAAACAAGCTCCAATAAGACCGACAACACTTACGAGGGCAATCCGTGTGTCTTGAGTGTTTCGCTCAAGCAAACTTTCATAAAATCCACTTGTTCGATCCCGATTGAATGAAATTAACACCAGAGCTAAATCGAGCTAAACAAGCTCCAATGAGACCCATGACACATAGGAGTGCAACCCAATGCATTTTCGGAGTGTTTCGCCCAAAGGCAAACTTTCACAAAATCCACTGCTCGATCTTGTCTTGTTCAAATTAACATCAAAGCTTAATTCGACCAAACAAGCTCCAACAAGACCGACAACACTTACGAGGGCAATCCGGTGTGTCTTCTGAGTGTTTCGCTCAGGAAAACTTTCATAAAGTCCACTTGTTCGATCCCGTTTGAATGAAATTAACACCTGATCAAACAAGCTCCAATGAGACCGCCACACATAGGAGTGCAAGCCGGTGCATTTTCGAGTGTTTCGCTCGGTGCAAACATTCACAAAATCCAATTGCTCGATCTCCACTTGTTCAAATTAACATCAAAGTTAATTCGACCAAACAAGCTCCAACAAGACCGACAACACTTACGAGGGCAATCCGTGTGTCTTCTGAGTGTTTCGCTTGGGCAAACTTTCATAAAGTCCACTTGTTCGATCCCGGTTTGAATGAAATTAACACCAGAGCTAAATCGAGCTAAACAAGCTCCAATGAGACCGGCGACACATAGGAGTGCAACCCGATGCATTTTCGAGTGTTTCGCCCGTGCAAACTTTCACAAAATCCACTGCTCGATCTCAACTTGTTCAAATTAACATCAAAGTTTAATTCGACCAAACAAGCTCCAACAAGACCGACAACACTTACGAGGGCAATCCGGCGTGTCTTCGAGTGTTTCGCCGGGCAAACTTTCATAAAGTCCACTTGTTCGGATCCCGTTTGAATGAAATTAACACCAGAGCTAAATCGAGTGAAACAAGCTCCAATGAGACCGCGACACATAGGAGTGCAACCGGTGCATTTTTGAGTGTTTCGCTTCCGGCAAACTTTCACAAAATCCACCTGCTCGATCTCCACTTGTTGAAATTAACATCAAAGCGAATTCGACCAAACAAGCTCCAACAAGACCGACAACACTTACGAGGGCAATCCGTGTCTTCGAGTGTTTCGCTTCGGGCAAACTTTCATAAAGTCCACTTGTTCGATCCCGCTTGAATGAAATTAACACCAGAGCTAAATCGAGCGTAAACAAGCTCCAATGAGACCGCGACACATAGGAGTGCAAGCGTGTGCATTTTCTGAGTGTTTCGCCCGTGCAAACTTTCACAAAATCCACCTGCTCGATCTCAACTTGTTCGAAATTAACATCAAAGCGAATTCGATCAAACAAGCTCCAACAAGACCGACAACACTTACGAGGGCAATCCGTGTGTCTTCGAGTGTTTCGCTTCGGGCAAACTTTCATAAAGTCCACTTGTTCGATCCCGTTTGAATGAAATTAACACCAGAGCAAAATCGAGCGTAAACAAGCTCCAATGAGACCGCGACACATAGGAGTGCAAGCCGTGCATTTTCGAGTGTTTCGCCCGTGCAAACTTTCACAAAATCCACTGCTCGATCTCCACTTGTTTGAAATTAACATCAAAGTTAATTCGACCAAACAAGCTCCAACAAGACCGACAACACTTACGAGGGCAATCCGTGTGTGTTTGAGTGTTTCGCCTCAGGCAAACTTTCATAAAGTCCACTTGTTTGGATCCCGTTTGAATGAAATTAACACCAGAGCGAAATCGAGCGTAAACAAGCTCCAATGAGACAAAGCGACATAGAGTGTATGCCGTGATGCAAACTTTCACAAAATCCACCAGATAGATCTCCACTTGTTCAAAATTAACATCAAAACGAAGCGATCAAACAAGCTCCAACAAGACCGACAACACTTACGAGGGCAATCCGTGTGTCTTCGAGTGTTTCGCTCGGGCAAACTTTCATAAAGTCCACTTGTTCGATCCCGTTTGAATGAAATTAACACCAGAGCTTAAATCGAGCGTAAACAAGCTCCAATGAGACCGGCGACACATAGGAGTGCAACCCAATGCATTTTCGAGTGTTTCGCTTCCAAAGGCAAACTTTCACAAAATCCACCTGCTCGATCTTGACTTGTTCGAAATTAACATCAAAGCTTAATTCGACCAAACAAGCTCCAACAAGACCGACAACACTTACGAGGGCAATCCGGTGTCTTCTGAGTGTTTCGCTTCAGGCAAACTTTCATAAAGTCCACTTGTTCGATCCCGGTTTGAATGAAATTAACACCTGATCGCTAAACAAGCTCCAATGAGACCGCCACACATAGGAGTGCAAGCTGTGCATTTTCGAGTGTTTCGCTCCTGCAAACTTTCACAAAATCCACCTGCTCGATCTCCACTTGTTCAAATTAACATCAAAGCTTAATTCGACCAAACAAGCTCCAACAAGACCGACAACACTTACGAGGGCAATCCGTGTGTCTTCGAGTGTTTCGCCGGGCAAACTTTCATAAAGTCCACTTGTTCGATCCCGCTTGAATGAAATTAACACCAGAGCTAAATCGAGCTAAACAAGCTCCAATGAGACCGGCGACACATAGGAGTGCAAGCCGGTGCATTTTCGAGTTTTCGCCCGTGCAAACTTTCACAAAATCCACCTGCTCGATCTCCACTTGTTCAAATTAACATCAAAGCTTAATTCGACCAAACAAGCTCCAACAAGACCGACAACACTTACGAGGGCAATCCGTGTCTTCGAGTGTTTCGATCGGGCAAACTTTCATAAAGTCCACTTGTTCGGATCCCGCTTGAATGAAATTAACACAAGAGCTAAATCGAGCTAAACAAGCTCCAATGAGACAGGCACACATAGGAGTGCAACCGTGCATTTTCTGAGTGTTTCGCTCCGTGCAAACTTTCACAAAATCCACATGTTCGGATCTCCACCGCTTGAAATTAACATCAAAGCTTAATTCGACCGAAACAAGCTCCAACAAGACCGACAACACTTACGAGGGCAATCCGTGTGTCTTCTGAGTGTTTCGCCAGGCAAACTTTCATAAAGTCCACTTGTTCGATCCCGCTTGAATGAAATTAACACCAGAGCGAAATCGAGCGAAACAAGCTCCAATGAGACCGGCGACACATAGGAGTGCAAGCCGGTGCATTTTCGGAGTGTTTCGCTCCGATGCAAACTTTCACAAAATCCACCTGTTCGGATCTCAACTTGTTCGAAATTAATATCAAAGTGAATTCGACCGAAACAAGCTCCAACAAGACCGACAACACTTACGAGGGCAATCCGGTGTGTCTTCGGAGTGTTTCGCTTCGGGGCAAACATTCATAAAGTCCACTTGTTCGGATCCCGGTTTGAACGAAATTAACAACAGAGCGAAATCGAGTGAAACAAGCTCCAATGAGACCGGCGACACATAGCAGTGCAAGCCGGTGCATTTTCGGAGTGTTTTGCTCCAGTGCAAACTTTCACAGAATCCACCTGTTCGGATCTCTACTTGTTTCAAATTAACATCAAAGCGAATTCGACCGAAACATGCTCCAACATGACCGACAACACTTACGAGGGCAATCCGTTGTGTCTTCAGAGTGTTTCGCCTCAGGGCAAACTTTCACAAAGTCCACTTGTTTGGATCCCGGTTTGAATGAAATTAACACCAGAGCGAAATCGAGCGAAACAAGCTCCAATAAGACCGACAACACTTACGAGGGCAATCCGGTGTCTTCTGAGTGTTTCGCTCAAGCAAACTTTCATAAATCCACTTGTTCGATCCCGCTTGAATGAAATTAACACCAGAGCTAAATCGAGCTTAAACAAGCTCCAATGAGACCATGCACACATAGGAGTGCAACCCAATGCATTTTCGAGTGTTTCGCCCAAAGGCAAACTTTCACAAAATCCACCTGCTCGATCTTGACTTGTTGAAATTAACATCAAAGTTAATTCGACCAAACAAGCTCCAACAAGACCGACAACACTTACGAGGGCAATCCGTGTGTCTTCTGAGTGTTTCGCTCGGGCAAACTCCCATAAAGTCCACTTGTTCGGATCCCGGTTTGAATGAAATTAACACCAGAGCGAAATCGAGCGAAACAGGCTCAAATGTGACCAGCGATACATAGGAGTGCAACCCGATGCAGTTTCGGAGTGATTCGCTCCGGTGAAAACTTTCACAAAATCCACCTGTTCGGATCTCCACCTGTTTGAAATTAACATCAAAGCGAATTCGACCGATACATGCTCCAACAAGACCGACAACACTTACGAGGGCAATCCGTGTGTCTTCGAGTGTTTCGCTCGGGCAAACTTTCATAAAGTCCACTTGTTCGATCCCGCTTGAATGAAATTAACACCAGAGTTAAATCGAGCTAAACAAGCTCCAATGAGACCGGCGACACATAGGAGTGCAAGCCGTGCATTTTGAGTGTTTCGCCCGTGCAAACTTTCACAAAATCCACCTGCTCGATCTTGACTTGTTGAAATTAACATCAAAGCGAATTCGACCAAACAAGCTCCAACAAGACCGACAACACTTACGAGGGCAATCCTGTGTCTTCTGAGTGTTTCGTTTCGGGGCAAACTTTCATAAAGTCCACTTGTTCAGATCCCGGATTGAATGAAATTAACACCTGAGCGAAATCGAGCGAAACAAGCTCCAATGAGACCGGCGACACATAGGAGTGCAAGCCGGTGCATTATCGGAGTGTTTCGCTACAGTGCAAACTTTCACAAAATCCACCTGTTCGGATCTCCACTTGTTTGAAATTAACATCAAAGCGAATTCGACCGAAACATGCTCAAACATGATCGACAACACTAACGAGGGCAATCCAGTGTGTCTTCGGAGTGTTTCGCCCAGGCAAACTTTCATAAAGTCCACTTGTTTGGATCCCGCTTGAATGAAATTAACACCAGAGCTTAAATCGAGCTAAACAAGCTCCAATGAGACCGACAACACATACGAGTGCAAGCCGTGCATTTTCGAGTGTTTCGCCGTGCAAACTTTCACAAAATCCACTTGTTCGATCTCCACTTGAATGAAATTAACATCAAAGCTAAATCGACCAAACAAGCTCCAACAAGACCGACAACACTTACGAGGGCAATCCAATGTGTCTTCGAGTGTTTCGCTTGGGCAAACTTTCAAAAGTCCACTTGTTCGATCTTGACTTGAATGAAATTAACACCAGAGCGAAATCGAGCTAAACAAGCTCCAATGAGACCAGCGACACAGGAGTGCAAGTGCAGTGCATTTTCGAGTGTTTCGCCCCAGTGCAAACTTTCACAAAATCCACCTATTCGGATCTTGACTTGTATGAAATTAACATCAAAGTTTAATTCGACCAAACAAGCTCCAACAAGACCGACAACACTTACGAGGGCAATCCGTGTGTCTTGAGTGTTTCGCCTCAGGCAAACTTTCATAAAGTCCACTTGTTCGATCCCGCTTGAATGAAATTAACACCAGAGCAAATCAAACAAGCTCCAATGAGACCGCCACACATAGGAGTGCAAGCGGTGCATTTTCGAGTGTTTCGCCTCCGGCAAACTTTCACAAAATCCACCTGCTCGATCTCCACTTGTTCGAAATTAACATCAAAGCGAATTCGAACCGAAACAAGCTCCAACAAGACCGACAACACTTACGAGGGCAATCCGGTGCGTCTTCGGAGTGTTTCGCTTCGGGCAAACTTTCATAAAGTCCACTTGTTCGATCCCGCTTGAATGAAATTAACACCAGAGCGTAAATCGAGCTAAACAAGCTCCAATGAGACCGGCGACACATAGGAGTGCAAGCCGTGCATTTTCGAGTGTTTCGCCCGTGCAAACTTTCACAAAATCCACCTGCTCGATCTCCACTTGTTCAAATTAACATCAAAGTTTAATTCGACCAAACAAGCTCCAACAAGACCGACAACACTTACGAGGGCAATCCGTGTGTCTTCGAGTGTTTCGATCGGGCAAACTTTCATAAAGTCCACTTGTTCGATCCCGTTTGAATGAAATTAACACCAGAGCTAAATCGAGCTTAAACAAGCTCCAATGAGACCCGCGACACATAGGAGTGCAACCCGATGCATTTTGAGTGTTTCGCCCGTGCAAACTTTCACAAAATCCACCTGCTCGATCTCCACTTGTTGAAATTAACATCAAAGCTTAATTCGACCGAAACAAGCTCCAACAAGACCGACAACACTTACGAGGGCAATCCGGTGTGTCTTTGAGTGTTTCGCTCGGGCAAACTTTCATAAAGTCCACTTGTTCGGATCCCGGTTTGAATGAAATTAACACCAGAGCGAAATCGAGCGAAACAAGCTCCAATGAGACCGGCGACACATCGGAGTGCAAGCCGGTGCATTTTCGGAGTGTTTCGCTCCGATGCAAACTTTCATAAAATCCACCTGTTCGGATCTCAACTTGTTCGAAATTAATATCAAAGTGAATTCGACCGAAACAAGCTCCAACAAGACCGACAACACTTACGAGGGCAATCCGGTGTGTCTTCGGAGTGTTTCGCTTCGGGGCAAACATTCATAAAGTCCAGTTGTTCGATCCCGCTTGAACGAAATTAACAACAGAGCGAAATCGAGTGAAACAAGCTCCAATGAGACCGGCGACACATAGCAGTGCAAGCCGGTGCATTTTCGGAGTGTTTTGCTCCAGTGCAAACTTTCACAGAATCCACCTGTTCGGATCTCTACTTGTCTCAAATTAACATCAAAGCGAATTCGACCGAAACATGCTCCAACATGACCGACAACACTTACGAGGGCAATCCGTTGTGTCTTCGGAGTGTTTCGCCTCAGGGCAAACTTTCACAAAGTCCACTTGTTTGGATCCCGGTTTGAATGAAATTAACACCAGAGCGAAATCGAGCGAAACAAGCTCCAATAGAGACACGAGTGCAACATTTACGAGGGCAAAATCCCTGTGATCTTGAGTGTTTGAAATTAACATCAAAGCGAATTCGACCAAACAAGCTTTCAAGAAAATCCACTTGAGGGATCCGCAGTGTCTTTGAATGCAAATTAACACTTGTTCGATCCCGTTTGAATGAAATTCGAGCGTAAATCAAGCTCCAATGAGACCGGCGACACATAGGAGTGCAACCCAATGCATTTTCTGAGTGTTTCGCTCGGTGCAAACTTTCACAAAATCCACCTTGCTCGATCTTGACTTGTTGAAATTAACATCAAAGCGAATTCGACCAAACAAGCTCCAACAAGACCGACAACACTTACGAGGGCAATCCGTGTGTCTTTGAGTGTTTCGCTCGGGCAAACTTTCATAAAGTCCACTTGTTCGATCCCGCTTGAATGAAATTAACACCAGAGCTTAAATCGAGCGAAACAAGCTCCAATGAGACCGCGACACATAGGAGTGCAAGCCGTGCATTTTCGAGTGTTTCGCTCCGTGCAAACTTTCACAAAATCCACCTGCTCGATCTCCACTTGTTCAAATTAACATCAAAATGAATTCGACCAAACAAGCTCCAACAAGACCGACAACACTTACGAGGGCAATCCGTGTGTCTTCGAGTGTTTCGCCGGGCAAACTTTCATAAAGTCCACTTGTTCGATCCCGCTTGAATGAAATTAACACCAGAGCTAAATCGAAATAAACAAGCTCCAATGAGACCGGCGACACATAGGAGTGCAACCTGTGCATTTTCGAGTGTTTCGCTCCTGCAAACTTTCACAAAATCCACCTGCTCGATCTCCACTTGTTCAAATTAACATCAAAGCTTAATTCGACCAAACAAGCTCCAACAAGACCGACAACACTTACGAGGGCAATCCGTGTGTCTTCTGAGTGTTTCGATCGGGCAAACTTTCATAAAGTCCACTTGTTCGATCCCGCTTGAATGAAATTAACACCAGAGCGTAAATCGAGCTAAACAAGCTCCAATGAGACCGGCGACACATAGGAGTGCAACCGATGCATTTTCGAGTGTTTCGCTCCGGTGCAAACTTTCACAAAATCCACCTGTTCGGATCTCCACTTGTTTGAAATTAACATCAAAGCGAATTCGACCAAACAAGCTCCAACAAGACCGACAACACTTACGAGGGCAATCCGTGTGTCTTCGAGTGTTTCGCTCGGGCAAACTTTCATAAAGTCCACTTGTTCGATCCCGCTTGAATGAAATTAACACCAGAGCTAAATCGAGCGTAAACAAGCTCCAATGAGACCGGCGACACATAGGAGTGCAAGCCGTGCATTTTGAGTGTTTCGCCCGATGCAAACTTTCACAAAATCCACCTGCTCGATCTCAACTTGTTCAAATTAACATCAAAGTGAATTCGACCAAACAAGCTCCAACAAGACCGACAACACTTACGAGGGCAATCCGTGTGTCTTCGAGTGTTTCGCCTGGGCAAACTTTCATAAAGTCCACTTGTTCGATCCCGCTTGAATGAAATTAACACCAGAGCTAAATCGAGCTAAACAAGCTCCAATGAGACCGGCGACACATAGGAGTGCAAGCCGGTGCATTTCGAGTGTTTTGCTCCAATGCAAACTTTCACAAAATCCACCTGCTCGATCTCTACTTGTCTCAAATTAACATCAAAGCTTAATTCGACCAAACAAGCTCCAACAAGACCGACAACACTTACGAGGGCAATCCTGTGTCTTCTGAGTGTTTCGCCAGGCAAACTTTCATAAAGTCCACTTGTTTCGATCCCGCTTGAATGAAATTAACACCAGAGCTAAATCGAGCTAAACAAGCTCCAATGAGACCGGCGACACATAGGAGTGCAAGCGGTGCATTTTCTGAGTGTTTCGCTTCCGGCAAACTTTCACAAAATCCACCTATTCGATCTCCACTTGTTGAAATTAACATCAAAGTTTAATTCGACCAAACAAGCTCCAACAAGACCGACAACACTTACGAGGGCAATCCGTGTCTTCGAGTGTTTCGCTTCGGGCAAACTTTCATAAAGTCCACTTGTTCGGATCCCGGTTTGAATGAAATTAACACCAGAGCTTAAATCGAGCTTAAACAAGCTCCAATGAGACCGGCGACACATAGGAGTGCAACCCAATGCATTTTCGAGTGTTTCGCCCGGCAAACTTTCACAAAATCCACCTGCTCGATCTTGACTTGTTGAAATTAACATCAAAGCTTAATTCGACCAAACAAGCTCCAACAAGACCGACAACACTTACGAGGGCAATCCGTGTGTCTTTGAGTGTTTCGCCGGGCAAACTTTCATAAAGTCCACTTGTTTCGATCCCGTTTGAATGAAATTAACACCAGAAGCGAAATCAAACAAGCTCCAATGAGACCGGCGACACATAGGAGTGCAACTCTGCATTTTCGAGTGTTTCGCTTCCGTGCAAACTTTCACAAAATCCACCTTTTCGATCTCCACTTGTATGAAATTAACATCAAAGCTTAATTCGACCGAAACAAGCTCCAACAAGACCGACAACACTTACGAGGGCAATCCCGTGTCTTCGAGTGTTTCGCCGGGCAAACTTTCATAAAGTCCACTTGTTCGATCCCGCTTGAATGAAATTAACACCAGAGCTAAATCGAGCTAAACAAGCTCCAATGAGACCGGCGACACATAGGAGTGCAACCCGTGCATTTTCGGAGTGTTTCGCCCGTGCAAACTTTCACAAAATCCACCTGCTCGATCTCCACTTGTTCAAATTAACATCAAAGTTAATTCGACTCAAACAAGCTCCAACAAGACCGACAACACTTACGAGGGCAATCCGGTGTGTCTTTGAGTGTTTCGCTCGGGCAAACTTTCATAAAGTCCACTTGTTCGATCCCGCTTGAATGAAATTAACACCAGAGCTAAATCGAGCTAAACAAGCTCCAATGAGACCAGCGACACATAGGAGTGCAACCGGTGCATTTTCGAGTGTTTCGCCCGTGCAAACTTTCACAAAATCCACTGCTCGATCTCCACTTGTTGAAATTAACATCAAAGCGAATTCGACCAAACAAGCTCCAACAAGACCGACAACACTTACGAGGGCAATCCGTGTGTCTTCGAGTGTTTCGCTTCAGGCAAACTTTCATAAAGTCCACTTGTTCGGATCCCGCTTGAATGAAATTAACACCAGAGCTAAATCGAGCTAAACAAGCTCCAATGAGACCGGCGACACATAGGAGTGCAAGTTTGCATTTTCGAGTGTTTCGCCAAATGCAAACTTTCACAAAATCCACCTGTTCGATCTCAACTTGTTCAAATTAACATCAAAGTGAATTCGACTCAAACAAGCTCCAACAAGACCGACAACACTTACGAGGGCAATCCGTGTGTCTTCTGAGTGTTTCGCTCGGGCAAACTTTCATAAAGTCCACTTGTTCGATCCCGTTTGAATGAAATTAACACCAGAGCTTAAATCGAGCGAAACAAGCTCCAATGAGACCGGCGACACATAGGAGTGCAAGCCGGTGCATTTTCGGAGTGTTTCATAAATCCACCTGTTTCGATCTCTACGGCAAACTTTCACAAAATCCACCTGTTTTGAGTGTTTCGGATCTCCACTTGTATGAAATTAACATCAAAGCTAATTCGATTCAAACAAGCTCCAACAAGACCGACAACACTTACGAGGGCAATCCGTGTGTCTTCTGAGTGTTTCGCTTCAGGGCAAACTTTCATAAAGTCCACTTGTTCGATCCCGTTTGAATGAAATTAACACCAGAGCTAAATCGAGCTAAACAAGCTCCAATGAGACCGGCGACACATAGGAGTGCAACCCAATGCATTTTCGAGTGTTTCGCCTCCGTGCAAACTTTCACAAAATCCACCTGCTCGATCTTGACTTGTTTGAAATTAACATCAAAGTTAATTCGACCAAACAAGCTCCAACAAGACCGACAACACTTACGAGGGCAATCCGTGTGTCTTCGAGTGTTTCGCTCGGGCAAACTTTCATAAAGTCCACTTGTTCGATCCCGTTTGAATGAAATTAACACCAGAGCTAAATCGAGTTAAACAAGCTCCAATGAGACCGGCGACACATAGGAGTGCAACTGTGCATTTTCTGAGTGTTTCGCCTCCGTGCAAACTTTCACAAAATCCACCTGCTCGATCTCCACTTGTTCAAATTAACATCAAAGTTAATTCGACCAAACAAGCTCCAACAAGACCGACAACACTTACGAGGGCAATCCGTGTGTCTTCTGAGTGTTTCGCTGGGGCAAACTTTCATAAAGTCCACTTGTTCGGATCCCGGTTTGAATGAAATTAACACCAGAGCGAAATCGAGCGAAACAAGCTCCAATGAGACCGGCGATACATAGGAGTGCAACCCGATGCATTTTCGGAGTGTTTCGCCCGTGCAAACTTTCACAAAATCCACCTGTTCGGATCTCAACTTATTCGAAATTAACATCAAAGTTAATTCGACCAAACAAGCTCCAACAAGACCGACAACACTTACGAGGGCAATCCGTGTGTCTTCGAGTGTTTCGCTTCGGGCAAACTTTCATAAAGTCCACTTGTTCGATCCCGTTTGAATGAAATTAACACAGAGTAAATCGAGCGTAAACAAGCTCCAATGAGACCGGCGACACATAGGAGTGCAAGCCGGTGCATTTTCGGAGTGTTTCGCTCCGGTGCAAACTTTCACAAAATCCACCTGTTCGGATCTCCACTTGTTGAAATTAACATCAAAGTTAATTCGACCAAACAAGCTCCAACAAGACCGACAACACTTACGAGGGCAATCCGCAGTGTCTTCGAGTGTTTCGCTTCGGGCAAACTTTCATAAAGTCCACTTGTTCGATCCCGTTTGAATGAAATTAACACCAGAGCTAAATCGAGCGTAAACAAGCTCCAATGAGACCGGCGACACATAGGAGTGCAACCCGTGCATTTTCGAGTGTTTCGCCCGTGCAAACTTTCACAAAATCCACCTGCTCGATCTTCGACTTGTTCAAATTAACATCAAAGTGAATTCGACCAAACAAGCTCCAACAAGACCGACAACACTTACGAGGGCAATCCGGAGTGTCTTCGAGTGTTTCGCTCGGGCAAACTTTCATAAAGTCCACTTGTTCGATCCCGCTTGAATGAAATTAACACCAGAGTAAATCGAGTTAAACAAGCTCCAATGAGACCGGCGACACATAGGAGTGCAACCGTGCATTTTCGGAGTGTTTCGCCCAAGCAAACTTTCACAAAATCCACCTGTTCGATCTCCACTTGTTTGAAATTAACATCAAAGTTAATTCGACCAAACAAGCTCCAACAAGACCGACAACACTTACGAGGGCAATCCCAGGTGTCTTCTGAGTGTTTCGCCAGGCAAACTTTCATAAAGTCCACTTGTTCGATCCCGCTTGAATGAAATTAACACGAGAGCTAAATCGAGCTAAACAAGCTCCAATGAGACGGCGACACATAGGAGTGCATGCCGTGCATTTTCTGAGTGTTTCGCTCCGGCAAACTTTCACAAAATCCACCTGCTCGATCTCCACTTGTTTGAAATTAACATCAAAGCTTAATTCGACCAAACAAGCTCCAACAAGACCGACAACACTTACGAGGGCAATCCGTGTGTCTTTGAGTGTTTCGCCGGGCAAACTTTCATAAAGTCCACTTGTTCGATCCCGATTGAATGAAATTAACACCGATAAATCGAGCTAAACAAGCTCCAATGAGACCGGCGACACATAGGAGTGCAACCCGGTGCATTTTGAGTGTTTCGCTTCCGGCAAACTTTCACAAAATCCACCTGCTCGATCTTGACTTGTTGAAATTAACATCAAAGCTTAATTCGATCAAACAAGCTCCAACAAGACCGACAACACTTACGAGGGCAATCCGTGTGTCTTCTGAGTGTTTCGATCGGGCAAACTTTCATAAAGTCCACTTGTTCGATCCCGCTTGAATGAAATTAACACCAGAGCGAAATCGAGCTAAACAAGCTCCAATGAGACCGCGACACATATTTTGAGGAGTGCAACCAAATGCATTTTCGAGTGTTTCGCCTCCTGCAAACTTTCACAAAATCCATTGCTCGATCTCAACTTGTATGAAATTAACATCAAAGCTTAATTCGACCAAACAAGCTCCAACAAGACCGACAACACTTACGAGGGCAATCCGTGTCTTCTGAGTGTTTCGCCTCGCAAACTTTCATAAAGTCCACTTGTTCGATCCCGTTTGAATGAAATTAACACCAGAGCGTAAATCGAAATAAACAAGCTCCAATGAGACCGGCGACACATAGGAGTGCAAGCCGGTGCATTTTCGGAGTGTTTCGCCGGTGCAAACTTTCACAAAATCCACCTATTCGATCTCCACTTGTTTGAAATTAACATCAAAGCTTAATTCACCAAACAACCAAACAAGCTCCAACAAGACCTTGAATGAAATTAACAACACTAAACGAGGGCAATCCGTGTGTCTTCGAGTGTTTCGCATTTTCGAGTGGCAAACTTTCATAAAGTCCACTTGTTCGGATCCCGGTTTGAATGAAATTAACACCAGAGCTAAATCGAGCTAAACAAGCTCCAATGAGACCGGCGACACATAGGAGTGCAATCGGTGCATTTTCTGAGTGTTTCGCTTCTTGTGCAAACTTTCACAAAATCCACCTGCTCGATCTCCACTTGTTGAAATTAACATCAAAGCTTAATTCGACCGAAACAAGCTCCAACAAGACCGACAACACTTACGAGGGCAATCCGGCAGGTTCGAGTGTTTCGCCTCGGGCAAACTTTCATAAAGTCCACTTGTTCGATCCCGCTTGAATGAAATTAACACCAGAGCTAAATCGAGTTAAACAAGCTCCAATGAGACCGGCGACACATAGGAGTGCAAGCCTGCATTTTGAGTGTTTCGCTTCGTGCAAACTTTCACAAAATCCACTGCTCGATCTCAACTTGTTCGAAATTAACATCAAAGCTTAATTCGACCAAACAAGCTCCAACAAGACCGACAACACTTACGAGGGCAATCCGTGTGTCTTCTGAGTGTTTCGCCTGGGCAAACTTTCATAAAGTCCACTTGTTCGATCCCGCTTGAATGAAATTAACACCAGAGCTAAATCGAGCGAAACAAGCTCCAATGAGACCGGCGACACATAGGAGTGCAAGCGGTGCATTTTCGAGTGTTTCGCCCGGCAAACTTTCACAAAATCCAATTGCTCGATCTCCACTTGTTCAAATTAACATCAAAGTTAATTCGACCAAACAAGCTCCAACAAGACCGACAACACTTACGAGGGCAATCCTGTGTCTTCTGAGTGTTTCGCTCGGCAAACTTTCATAAAGTCCACTTGTTCGGATCCCGCTTGAATGAAATTAACACCAGAGCTAAATCGAGCTAAACAAGCTCCAATGAGACCGGCGACAAATAGGAGTGCAATCCGTGCATTTTCGAGTGTTTCG